>CM046455.1:71660655-71905487 GCA_025506515.1 Flaveria trinervia
TCCTCCTCAGAGTCATCAGTAGGGAGGACAATCGGCTCCACGTTGGAGTCACTGTCCTCGTGACGCCATAGGCGTCTCCTGGTGCAACATAGCTTTCATCTGCTAAGTGGCCAATCAGTCTCTTTTCCTAGGGCTTAACTTGCTTGCCCCGATATACCACCATCCTACCCAATGTGGTATCATCCATAAGTTCCAATGTCACTGCATCTTGACTTTCCTTTGGGAGCTGAGGCAGCTTCTCATTGAATATCATCTGAAGGAATCGTGGGTACATACAAAAACCTTCTTTCCCTTTAGTTTCAATGTTCTCTATCAAATAAGCAAAGATCATATTAGAGAAGCTGAAAGGGTGGTTCAACACTAGAGCCACGAAGGCATTCTGTATCTGATCTGATAGGTCATCAAAGCCACCCCTTCTCGAAGCGATGCATTTAAGAATCACATGTGCCAGATATTTGTATTGAGGGCACAGGTTGCTCTTATTTAGCACCCCCGAGTTGATGTCTCTTGCATACTTGATTCGGAGAAAACACCCTCTCACAGTCAATGGGTGTTACTTAGTGGGGTGAGTAGAGTCATCTCCAAACTCAAGGATTCTTTGGACGTCCGTGGCGGTGATGTCGATAGCTTGACCCAAGATGGTGCTTCTGATGCTGTATGGCTCATGAGACCGATCCACTGAGGCATTCTCCCAGAATGCCTGGTGTAGTGATTTGTAAGGTGTGCAGGGCGTAGATATAGCCTTATGTATTCGTGAACGTTTGGGAAGGCTATAATATCGGAGAACTTGGCCCCGTTCCTTGTCGTGTGGTCTAAATGGGCACAAATGTTGTGCTTCGTATTTAGAGACCATCGGTCAGCCATTTTTCCTGTAGAACACACAAGACTTAGAACCATTACTATATAGGACATGAAAGCTTCTGTTCTAAGTGTAAAGCTGAAAGTCAGTTTGATTCATTCGTGCGAATGAATCATGCGACTGAAGTCAGTCGCCTGGTTGAGTCATGCGATTGAGTTCAATCGGCTGATTGAGGCATGCGATTGGGTTCAATCGGCTGATTGAGCCATGCGATTGAGTTCAATCGGCTGATTGATGCATGCGATTGAGTTCAATCTGCCGACTGGACTCATTCGGGTGGTTCAGTCGGTCGAATGATCCAATCGCAAGGTTCAATCGTGCGATTGGAGTTCATTCGAACGTCCAGTCGCTTGCCCCACTGTTCGATCGCCTGTGGGTCGAATCTCGACCAATCTAAGTCTTTTAACAGTGTGTAATGGTCCATTAGCCTCGTCTACTTGTCACTAATAACCTATTCAACTCAATTTTAACATATTGCTACATTTACATAGGCAATTAGGTCAATTCAACGTTCGGTTCTTGATTCAATCCAATGTAGATATTGTAGTTCGGTGATGTACTGATTTTGATAGGATTCAAGGAGTAGTGTACCTGTAAAACGTCACTGGAATGAAGAATCTTAAGCGCAAAGTATATCAGAATCGGAGGCAATTTCGACTGGGTAACGGTAATGAGCGCGATTCGGGGTGTTTTGGGAGTGATGAGTGATATGCGATCGATTAAGACCTTTAAATACTAACCTAGGTTCATTCGGCCGACTGGCCTCAGTCGCTCAGTTCAATCGGGCGACTGAGGTTCAGTCGTACGATTGGCCTAGTCGATCGCATTCAGTCGGCCGACTGAGTCTCAGTCGGTCGACTGACTCATTCGGTCTCCTTCATTGCCCCTTTAGTTGACCGACTGAGCCTCAGTCGGTCTCCTGTTTCATTCTCCCCCTTCCATTCGGTCGAATGAAACAATTTCATGTCCATTCGGTCGATTGGAAGCCATTCGCATAGTTGGTCGATAACCATGATCCACTAGTGCGAATGGGTCACACTTTGTGAGTTTACAGTCATTTTTAACATTTACTATTCAGACCCTTTTCACTTTTGATAATAACATTGTATGCTCTTAACCAATTCAGTCACTTTAGACGTGACCTTTTAAATTTTAAAACCATGTGGCCATCTCAGACATGACCTTTTTAGGTAAGTTAATTCCCTTCTGATTTCCCTGATGTAGTCCGACAGACACACAACTTAAAAATAAACATAGTAACTTAAACTAACTACACAACTAAAGTTTAAGTTTGGACTTTTTGTGAGAGATAAAACCCTAAGATGAAAATCTAAGGGATTTGATTAGGAGAAGACAGCTTTAACTTAGATTGATCATATCTGGACCAAATCAATTTTGGAATCATACCGGAATATCAAATCATTTTGGGACTTGTTATTAAAGCTCCTTGACGCTTAAATTCTCGGTATTCAACCAGAGTCGTTAGCAACTTAAGGAAATCATACTGAAACTCTTAGATCTTCACATTGAGTTGAACTTTTGAGAAGGTAGCCACTAAGATTGTCAGTATATTTGTCCACTTAAATCCATACACAGACTTTTGACGCAGACTGGTGACTGATTTAGGTTTAATTATTTCAGCTAACATTTGTGGATCCCACACTTATATGGTAATCAACATTCCTCAGAGGTTTTGAGCGGTCTACGGGTATTATTACAAGAAGAGACTATTCTTAGAGCTTTCAAAGAGAAGCCTGTCCTCAGGTCAGTGCCATCGCACAGCAGAGAGGCGGCAAACAACAATGAATTCTAGAATATCTAGGTTATGCTTATCCTCAGGTCAGTGCCATCGCACAGCAGAGAGGCACACAACCTATCTCCTTGTTAGAGCAGCTTACTTTTATTTTACACAAAATGCACCAACAACATGAGCCATTAGCTTTATTGCATTTGTCTTTCATTTTTCTTGCTTTGCTCTAATTTTGGTCATCCGCACACTTTTGTGGCGTTTAAATGCTCATTACCCCTTATTGGAATATATTTGATTGTGTTAACCAGTGATAAGATGGAAGTCCACAGTCAGTTGAATAGCTTAGTTTGATCTTGAGATCACCAATCAGGTCTAATTGTCTATTGTGTTGAATCTACCAACATATCATTTGTGGTCTAGCAGCCTCTAAGTCTACTTTCTCTGTGTCACCTTAGGAGTTGCCAGTTTTCTATCATTTTCCCCGTTTTATATTGCTTAGACTACGCAGACTTATACTTTGAACTTTTGCATCTTTTCAAACCTTAAATTTTAAAATCCCTCTTGATTTGTTCCTGTGTACTATCATATTCCAAGGTATTGAATCAGTATCACAGACACAATCTACCTTATTTCAGCTAGTTACCCCTTCTCCCTTATTCATTTTTTTTTAATATTAACTTGCTGACATATTCTCCCCCTAAAATACTAAAATCATTTCGGATTTAATTATTTTTGGATTTTAATAAACAGCAAGGTAACATGAAGTTAAATGTAACAGACAAAAAAACAGATAGCATAAGATAAAATAAACTTTAACGAAACTACATCGGACTACACATTCTTCTCATCAGGAATTACCTCACTTTTCTTTTTAACGCCGTTGACCTCTAGCAAGTATTGAAAACGTGGTTTATCAAAAGCTTTTGTATAGAGGTCAGCACGTTGAAAATCAGTATTAATTTTAACCACATCTATTAAGTTCTTTTCAAAACAGTCTCTTATGAAGTGGTATTTAATACCGATGTGTTTGGTCTTAGGATGTTGAACCGGGTTTTTGGTTACTGCAATTGCAGCAGAGTTATCAACAAAAATAGGAGTAGATGAGAATTTCAAACCGTAATCCCGCATTTGCTGTTGATCCAATGATTTGGGAACAGCAACTTGCAGCAGCAACATATTCGGCTTCACAGGTTGACAATGCAACCGATGTCTGCTTCTTACACTGCCATGTAACTAATCTTCTCCCAAAGAATTGGCACCCTGCTGATGTAGACTTTAGTTCATTTTGCAGCCTCCATAGTCCGAGTCACTATACGCTGTGAGCTCAAAATCGTCATCATCAGGATACCACAACCCCAGGGTGGGTGTACCCTTTAGATAGCGAAAGATCCTTTTGACCCTGATCAGATGATTGACCTTAGGTTTAGCCTGATATCTGGAACATAAACATGTAGCATACATGATATCAGGTCTTGAGGCAGTGAGATACATGAGGGATCCAAACACGAATTAGAGATCACAAGTTTGACGTATCAGAATATAAAGCAGCGGAATACAAACACGAATTAGACAAATTGTAGCAAGCCAACGATATTTGTGAGCATTAAGATCGCATACAGTTGTAGGGAGAGAATATGAATTTCTGATTTCTAGGAATGTTTATAGATGTAGAATATTTCTAATCAAATCAATCAATCATTCCATTCAATTGCTCATTTCGCTCAATGATTACAATAGGTTGTCACTCCTTATATAGAGTGCAACAGTCACTGCTGTTATCACGGAAAGTGACAACTAGCAGATCCAATACAGAAATAACTAATTCTTAACAAACTACTGAAATGTTCACAACTACTGAGAACATATCAGCAAGTTAAGTACAAATATAAAACTACTGAAACTACAACGACTGAAGAACAGCTCTTCAGTCGTTTTACAAAACTACTGAAACATAGAAATAAAACTACTGATATCACAACTACTGAAGAAGTACTCTTCAGCAGTTGTGACAAACTACTGAGGCTTCAGTACTTGATCTTCAGACTTTGACCTTCAGGTGTTTCATCAGCTGATGACTTCAGTAGATATCATCAGCTGATGTCTTCAGTCTTTGTCTTCAGACTTTGTACATCAGTTGTTGATCTTCAGCACTTGTGAACTCTTCAGCTGTTGTACTTCAGTACTTTGGTCTTTCAGCTTCAGCACTTGTGTTCTTCAGCTGTTGTACTTCAGCACTTTGGTTCTTCAGCTGTTAAGGACTTCAGCACTTGATCTTCAGTCGTTGAAGTCTTCAGTACTTGTCAAACTACTGATGAGGCTTTCAGCAGTTGTTGTGATACCATGTGGGACTTAGAGGTTTTCTGATCTTGGCTCATTGGTTCTTTTGGTCCAACAGGGATCCAATCATTCCTCGGTACATAGTGGCATCTACAAGATCTCCACTTTCATCAGGTGCTATATCATGATTCGTAGCAAGTGGAGTCCCTGCAACAGAAGCATTCTCCATATCAAAGCGACTGAGAATGTCTCCTACATACTTGGTCTGATGTAGAAAGATCCCATTAGGTGTTTGATCCACCTGTAACCCGAAAAAGAACTTCATCTCCCCCATTGCACTCATCTCAAACTCTTTCTTCATCACTGCTTCAAACTCTTTGCATAACTCTTCGTTCTTTGACCCGAAGATTATGTCATCAACATAGATCTATACAAGCAGTAGGTCACTATCCTTTTCTTTAATAAACAGTGTACAGTCAATGACTCCCCTGCGAAAGCCGTGTTTCACAAGATGAGTCGAGAGTTTCTCGTACCAAGCTCGAGGAGCTTGATGAAGCCCATATAAAGCTTTGTCGAGCTTGTAAACTCTATCCCGATGATAAGGGTCTTCAATCCCTCGGGTTGACTGACATAGACTGTTTCCCTTATTTCACCATGAAGGAATGCACTCTTCACATCTAATTGGTAGAATTTAATCTTCATGTACGAGGCATAGGCGAGGAAGATACGAATAGCTTCCATCCTTGCCACGGGTGCAAACACTTCATTATAATCAATACCCTCGACTTGGCGAAAACCTTGAACCACCAGTCGAGCTTTGTTCCTTATGATGACTCCATGGTCATCCTTCTTACATTTTAGTACCCATTTGGTGCCAATGATTTTAGCACCTTTAGGTCTATCTACCAGTGTCCATACACCTAACTTCTTAAACTGCAGAAGTTCTTCTTGCATGGCACTCACCCACACCTCATCATTTAGTGCTTCACTGGCATATTTTGGCTCAACCTGCGAGACAAAACAGCGATAAGCACCATCATGTATGTAACCCTTCTCCATAACTGAGGCGTAATCAGCTGAGTATAGCTGATTTCGGGTCTGTACTCCTGATCGGACATCTCCAATAACATTGTCAAGGGGATGATAGACGTTTAGTCGTGATCCTGGAGTAGTCGGCACAGTCACCTCCGAGCCAAGATTGTGCACATTTTGGTCTGCATCTTAGGAGGTTGGAGTTTGAGGTTCCGAAGTCGAGGGTGCATCACTTGTGGATGCTTGTGGACTTTCAGGAACTGGAACCTGTTCCTCCTGACCGTTCTGGTCATCTGCTTCAGTTTCATCTTCAGAGGAGGAGTCACTTTCATCGACTACCCCTTCTGACTGAGTAGATGACTCTCCCTGTGTGCTGGATGGAGTGTTTAGTATATCATACATCATCCTAGTAGCAAACTCATCATCCGAGGGAGAGAGAGAGATGTTGAAGGATTTGAAGAATTCATCATAATCGAAGAAGTATGCAGGTCCTTTGCCTGTAGGGGGTGTGGTATATCTCTGAACGTCAACATTACACCACAATTCTACAAGACCCGTTGAGTTATTGTAGACTCGCTTGTTCGGTATGTTGTATCCTAGAAAAATTCCTTCAACTGCCTTCTCGCTGAATTTTCCTTCTTGTGTCTTCTTCAGAAGTGTACACGGTGCGCCAAAAGGTTCAAGATACTCCAAATTCGGTTTGCGTCTTTGAAGTAGCTCATAACATGTCTTTCCGTGGCGCTTGACTATTAGGACTCTGTTCAGTGTATAGCAAGCATTTGCCACTGCCTCGTTCCAGAATTGGATAGGCAGTTTCGAGTCTACAAAAGGCTCTGATACCACTTGTTAGGACCTGGTATTCGACTGAAATACCTAGAGATCACGTGTATACCGAATCAAATAGTGCGGAATCCTATTTGATTGGCGATCCAATCAGTGAGAACACACGAAGAATCAATCAAGGATTGAAACTAACGTTAGAAATCGATAAGGAATCGATCTAATGTGTTCTATGAACTTGGAGAACGATTTGGAAGGTTTCTGGACGGCTAGGGTTCGTATGGAATTGAACTTGAACGAATCTCCCTGTTTTTCACGAATTGAGTTGTATTTATAGGTTGGCACTCTTCAATCGTGCGACTGAACCATTAGTTTGGTTCAGTCGTGCGATTGAACCATGCGGTTGGTTCATTCGTGCGACTGAGTGTTCAGTCGTGCGATTGAGCTAATCTTATGTTACAGTCGTACGACTGATCCAGTCTCCTGGTTCAGTCGTGCGACTAAGTCAATCGTATGAGGTTCTTCATGCTTATGGTTCACTCGCATGAGCCATTCGCATGGGAACTTCATTAAGTTAAGTTTGAATGTTTTAGTTAATTAATATAATATTATATGTAATCATTCAAGTAATCATAAACTCAATCAATTCATTTACGACTCATTAATGAACTATTAAACATTATAACCAACAGACTGTCAATATCAGTTCATTAATCATACCAAACAAGATCTATTACATCACATATCACGATCTAGGGACATACATGTATCAACACTTACAATCCTTAAGGATATGTGTTACATGGATCTGTTTACCATCAGCCAATTCTACGGTGTATTTAGATTCTAAGGCGGTGGGTATATCACTTAAAAGACTATAGAATTTTAAGGACATGAAACTCCTATCGGCTCCAGTATCAAATAGTACCGTAGCAAAACAACCATTAACAGAGAACCTACCACTAACAGTTGTGGGGTCATTTAGAGCCTCACCTGAGCTAATGACGAAGGCTCTCCCTTTGGCTCCATCTTTGTTGCCGCCATTACCAGTACCATTGCCACCATTGTTGTTGTTACCGTGGTTGTTGTTGTTGTGGCCATTACCATTATTGCCATTACCATTCTTCCACAGTTGTGGGCAGTTTTGCCAGTAATGCCCTTCCTTCCCACATTCAAAACAACCTTTGGGAGTCTCCTGAGGTTGTTGTGGCTTCCTTAACAGTTCACCACGACAATCTTTAGCAGCGTGCCCAATCTTAGCATAGCGTTGACACTTGAAGTTATCACACCTTCCCATATGATGGTAATTACACCGAGTGCACTTTGGATATCTACCACCATAACCACTGGGTCCCTGATTATTTGAACTTGTTTGGTTGAAGTTACGGTTATTATCGAACCTCCGTTGTTGCTGAACTGGCTGTTGTTGTTGTTGAGATTGGGGTTGACCACTGGATGATGATGATTTGTTGTTGTTAGAACTACCCCACTTCCTCTTGTTGTCGGGCACGCCTACCACAGTGCCCCGCTTAGGTAACGGTCCTGCTCCACTGCTTGATTAGTTAGCCTATGAGCTAACTGGATGGCTTGCTGAATCATGGTCGGGTTGGAAGCAGTCACCATGCTTTGAATTTCGGGTACAAATCCCCGTATGTAATGCTCAACCCTCTTGTGCACTTCGTTCACCATCCCCGGGCAAAAGGTGGCTAGTTCATGGGTTCGGGTGGTGTAGGCCTCGATTTCCGAGCCCTGCATCTTAAGTTGTAGAATCCATCTCCAGCTTTTGCACTTCATTTCAAGAACAGTACTCCTCAGTCATCATCCCCTTGAATTCAGTCTTGGGAAGTCCATTTGCCATCGCTTGTCCTAGCATCTGGACTTGCGCATTCCACCAGGATAGAGCGGCACCTTCCAGAGTCCCGGTGGCATATTTCACCTAATTAGCAGGTGGGCAGTTGCATTTGGAGAAAACAGACTCCGTCTTCTCAAACCATCGTACTAGTCCTACAACACCTTTAGTACCGCTGTAGGTGTGTGGTTTACAGTCCATAAAGGACTTATAAGAACGCACCGGTGGTCATGCTTTAACATAACAAACATATACGATGACTTAGGATATTTGGTTTAACTTTCAATCATTGTTTACCTGTTGGCTGTCCTGCCTAGGCAGCAGCCACTACTGCCTGAACATGCTCATTTATCAAGGCAGCTATTTTAGCAGGGGTCATGTTTACGGCACCACCGCCATGGTCTACAGCGCCACGTCCACGTCTGCGCCCACGCCTACGGGCGTCCATTTTTCACTTTACATTCACAAAAACAATAATGAGTAACATCAAACACATTTATCCATTGAAGTACCAAAAACAGTAAGGAAATAATGAATCATAACAACCACAACATTCATAACAAAAATGATAACCAAGATAAATAAATTGTAAATGAGTCACGATGTATCCACCAATGTCATAATTTAAGTTTGTCGTTACGGTGGGGAAACAACCCTTCCCACATAGGTTTCCAAAAGAGAGAAAACACTACATAGTCCAAGTCATATATAAAGGAAATCAGTCGACTATATCCGACTCATCGCTGTCATCTTCCGTCTCCACCGGTTCCTCCTCCCCGGGCTCCTCCTCGAGATCCTCATCCCCAAGATCCTCTGCAGGAGCAGGAGCTATGGCAATCTGAAGCACTGCCAATTGGGCTTCCAAGGTAGCAATCTTGTTATCAGCTACTGCATCCCGCTATTCACGAGTAGCCAAGCGTCCTCTAAGTGCTATAATTCCATCTTCCATGCGGTGACACCCATTTAGGGTCTTCCCGTGGTGCTCCTCGAGTTCATCCACTTGATGTCGTAGTTTGTATACCTCATGCTGTAGTGTACAAACATCACTCGTGAGTCGCCTGACTCATTACTACTTAGTATCCAGTGCTGCCACTAGTGCATCAATCAGGATCACAGTCAATAGTTACTCAGAACGACTCTATATGCCATATTTAAAATAAAATCAACCAAAGTTCAAAATTTATAATTATGTGGAAGCATTTTGTAAGTAAAGAAACCCAAAGTGTATAAATGTATAGTATGGCAAAATACACTCCAACCCAGATGAGTAATCATTAATAAATAAAACCAACAAAGATGTCTTTAAAATGGAGTCTTTATATGCATGATGAACTTGTGCACCGCTCTTAGGGCAAGCGAAGCTAATGACCTGAGAATAGTATACTAAATATGTCAACACAATGGTTAGTGAGTCAAGAGTTGGCATTGAAATATAACCATTTAACAGTTGTGATATAAAAGCATGTATTGCTACAGATAGCTAGTCTATTAACAATAAATTTAATTTCAAAGTGATTTTGTAATTGAAGCTGACTGTGATAAGTTGTTGCCTCCTATCATGCCTTACCAGGTCGTGACAATGTTCAATAGGACAAATTGCACCCGGTTGACCTCAAGTCACACAGGGGGGCTCGTCAGACCCAGTAGTACTACCCAAGTTTCCCCGCTATTCAATATTAACAATTTGAAAGTGTGAGGACTTTTCCATGACAAACATCACTATATTAATATATACACAACTTAAATATTTATAAAGTGTTTGTAAGTTACTAGTATGCTATCTCCCCCAAAAGAGATTAAGTGAAGAGTTGCGCATGAACTCACCTAATATGTGAAATGAATACTTAGGGTTTACTTGAAAGAAAGAATGGACAGACAACCTTCAGAGGTTACCTAGATCTGTAAGTACATAAGTACGTGTAAACAAAGAACATGTGGAACCCTAAGCACACTACAACCAAAGACTCAAGGTTTCAGAAACAGACATGTTTGACTCAGTTGACCCGTTTGACCCGTTGGTGACATCATGAGTTACAATTCAATTAAGCAAACATGAACATATAACATACATGGTTAACATTCAATTGAATCATATGAGGTGCTACATAACCCAAAGCATAACTTAAATCATCATACCACTAAATATCATACAAGTCATGCGAATCTAAACTAAATATCATACAAGTCATGCGAATCTAAAACATTAAGATGTCCATCAGTTATAACATAACTAACACGCCACACAAAGATCAAATCACGCACTACATGCCAAGTGAACCACTCACAACTTCACATCCTAAACCCTGCCAATCCTACTAAGTAAGGGCCTCAGATTCGCATGCGTGTATGATGATAACAATCATATTCATTAACCATGTTCATTGCATTCAACTTACACCACAATAATCAATTTCTAGTCCCAAACATGATGTCTTAACTACTAACCAACATCAACATCATACATGATCATCAAAGTCAATACATCACCCATGATTATCCAAACATTCCATACAGCTAAATAACATGTTCTATCACATTAGAAACCATCCATGAACATACTAACATGCTCCTAATTTCCAAACATGCTCAAACTATCATTTTCAAACTTTGTGCAAATAAAGTTTACCTTTTGGGAAGTACATTCCAAAATCTATCAAACACCCAATGTATTCATGAATTCATTAATAATACACCAATTCAAGTTCATATCAACATCTAAGCATGATCAAAATACCTAATCATCATAATCCATCAATCATCATGAACAAAGTTTCCACTTTTGGCAAGATATGAACACAACATCCATTCCAAGGTTTCTAGCATTCATATCAACAATCTAGCATTCATATCAACAATCTAGCAGCTAATAATCGCCACAAACCCCTTAACAACATCAATCCATCATCAAATCATCATATCATGAAAATAAAGTTACTATTATTATTAACCTATGAACACCAACTTCAATTCATCAATTTCTTGCAAGATCAATGTAACCTAGCATTCATACAACCTACTAACCATCATACATTCATCATACAATCCTTAATCTCACATAATCACATCAATCTTCGGATTAGGGTTCATCTAGAATCAAAGTTCATGATCAATTCGTCAAAAACCGTATCATTCTTGCATAATTGGCATTAACAACATATATACAAACATACTAACATCAACAAATAACCAATAATTCCACATCATAACCACCTATACACGACTTAGGGTTCGGCCAACATGAAAATCCCACAAAAACCATCAAAACTAACCTTAATTCTTGCAAAAGAACACGATTTGATGTTGCTAACTTGTTGTATTGCTTGTAATCGACCAAAATCCGTAGCCAATTGATTGTTCTAAGCTGATTTCGAGTGGAGAGGGACAAGAGTAGAAGTCGCGGCCAATGGGGGGGGGGGGTTCTAGGGTTTGGATGTTTATTTAACTTAATTTTTCAATTTACCCTTTAAACCCTTGTATTTTGTATTTTTATAAAAATTATCTTTTAACTCCTTCTTAAAGTGTTTTTAACTAATTTATTAAGCATATAGACTCCTAGTCACAATTATATATTTTATTTTTATAAAACTCAACACATACGAATTAATACACACGTTTCCACGTTACGCGATTAATTTTCACAAAGAATATTTAAAACACGCAAACACATAAACTAATACCATAATCACATTATGAGTTAGATTATCATTAATTTAACCTTGCTAATTATTATTAGGTCACCAACGTTAAACAACACTAGTGTATGCTTACGACACATGTATGCAAGACTTAACGGAACTAACTGAGTTGGTAACGGAAATTTACCGGATGTCACAGATATCCTCTAGTGAAACAATCATATCTTCATCCGCCAAGCACTTCCTTAGATGAGATATGTGGAATGTCGGGTGAATTCCATTTAACTCATGTGGTGACTCCAGTCTATAGGCCACCTCTCCTACCCGAGCATGATTCGGAAAGGGCCAATGTACCTCGGGCTCAACTTGCCCCGCTTTCTGAACTGAATGATACCCTTACAACGGTGAGACCTTCACATAACCCGTCACCCACATGGAACTCAATCGGTTTGCGTCGTTTATCGACATGAGACTTCTGTCTGTCTTTGGCTGCCTTCATGAAGGCTTTGATCCTTTCAAGCTTTTCAGTCGTAGCCTCGATCACCTCGACACTCCCTAACTCTTTATGACCAATATCACCCCAACAAACGGGTGTTTTGCATCTCCTACCGTATAGCATCTCATTTGGTGGCATACCAATGTTGGCATGATAGCTGTTGTTGTATGAGAATTCAACTAAAGGTAAGTGGTCATCCCAACTTCCCCCAAAATCAATCACACACGCCCGAAGCATGTCCTATAATGTTTGAATGGACCTTTTGGACTGACCATCAGTCTGGGGATGATAAGTCATGCTGATGTGTAACCTGGTCCCCATATCGTCGTGGAATTTCTTCCAGAATTTGGATGTAAACCGGGTGTCACGATCAGACACAATGGACATCGGCACACCATGACGAGTTACAATTTCCTTGATGAACAGATCAACCAACCTCTCAGATGATTATGTCTTGTGGATCGGTAGGAAGTGAGCACTCTTCGTCAGGCGGTCAACAATCACCCATATAGCATCATACACTTTCGGAGTACACGGCAGCTTCGTAATGATATCCATGGTGATGTGTTCCCACTTCCACCGGTATATCCAAAGGTTGGATATTTCCATACGGCTTTTGATGCCGGCCTTCACTTGTAAGCAAGTAAGGCACTTACTCATATACCGCACCACATCGCGCTTCATGCCCGGCCACCAATAATCTTTCTTCATATCTTGGTACATCTTAGTAGCACCAGGATAAATAGAGTATCGAGTCTTGTGAGCTTCATCCATGATCTTTCCCTCGCAAATCCCCATAACAAGGAATCCACATTGATCCATATCGAGTTCTAACACCGAGAGTGTTTTCACCTAATTCCGTGACCAGACCTCTCATTCTTTCATAGTTAAGATGATCTTCTTTCAATGCTTCATCTTGATAATCTTTGACTTGCTTTATCACATCCAGGTCATAATCAGCTGATATGATTTCACCTGAATCGGCTTGGGCCTCTCCTTTTGGCTAAGGACGTCCACCACCACGTTGGCTTTGCCTTGATGGTAGTGGTTCTCACAATCGTTGTCCTTTATAAGCTCTAACCATCGTCTCTGCTTCATGTTCAGATCTTTTTGCTCAAAGAAGTACTTCAAGCTCTTGTGGTTAGTGAAAATGGTGCACATTGTCAAGTAAAGATAGTGCCTCCAAATCTTTAGTGCAAAGACCACGACTGCTAGCTCCAAGTCATGAGTAGGGTAATTGACCTCATGAACCTTCAACTGTCGGGATGTGTAGGATATAACCTTCCTTCTCTGCATTAACACGCACCCCAAACCCGAGTATGAAGCATCAGAATAAACCACCACATCTTCACTTCCATCGGGTAATGACAGAACAAGTGCTTGAGTCAATCTCGCCTTCAATTCTTCGAATGCCTTCTCTTGAGCTTGGACCCATACAAATTTCACATCTTTGCGGGTCAAATTGGTTAGTGGAGAAGCGATCTTGGAAATGTCATGATTGAATCTTCTGTAGTAGCCCGCCAAACCCAAGAAACTATGAATCTCGGATGGCGTCTTTGGAGACTTCCATTGCATCACTGCCTCCACCTTAGTCGGGTCCACCATAATCCCCTCCGGATTCACCATGTGACCCAAATCTAAACTTCATGTAACCAAAATGTGCACTCGGAGAACTTGGCGTATAACTTCTCCTTTCTCAATGTCTCCAGAACCTCCCGAATGTGACCGGCATTCTCTATCTCGCTCTTCGAATAAATCAGGATATCATCGATAACTCTATCACTGATTTATCTAACATCGGCCGACACACACGGTTCATCAGATCCATAAAAGCAGCTGGCGCATTAGTCAAACCAAAAGACATGAAAAGAAACTCGTAGTGGACATAACGCGTGCGGAAAGATGTTTTAGGGATGTCCTGCTCCTTCACCTTCAACTAATGGTAGCCAGATCGAAGATCGATCCTTAAAAACCAACTGGCACCTTGAAGCTGATCGAACAAATTATCTATTCTCGGTAAGGGGTATCGTTCTTCACTGTTAGCTCGTTCAGCTCTCGGTAGTCAATACACATCCTCATGCTACCGTCCTTTTTGAACACCCCAGGAGAGATACTCTGCCTAATAAACCCTTTGTCGAACAACTCCTGTAGTTGTCCCATCAACTCCTTCATCTCTGTCGGAGCTAACCGGTACGGTGCCTTTGCAACAGGTTGGGCACCCGGTATCAAGTCAATCTGGAACTTGATCTCACGGTCAGGTGGCACTACTGGTAAGTCTTCTGGGACACGTCTGGAAAGTCACACACAAACGATACATCAAATAGTTTTGACGTTAGCGTATCCACATCCTTTACATAGGCCAAATAGGCGCTACATCCACGCCTCATGCACTTCCCCGCCACCGCCATTGAGATCACTTTCGGATCGTCGTGACCTGATCGCCATATACAGTTACTGAACTCCCGCCGGCGCTATTAAACGAATCATCTTCTTGCGACACATGATGTTCTCCTCAAAGCCCGCTAACCATCCATTCCAAGAACCAAATTGAAACCATCTAAGGTCATCAGAAACTGTCTAACAGGAACTGATGACCTTCTAGTTCCACATCATAGTTCTCTATAATCTTAGAAATCCTGGTAGACTCACCTATGGCAGTTTCTACATCAAAGGGCGCATCAACACGTCTACTACTAACAGCAGCTTAGCACAAAAAGCAGCAGAAATAAAACTTTTACCGGCACCCGAATCAAATAACACTAAAGCTAAAGTTTGGTTCACTAGAAATGTACCGGACACAACATCAGGCTCCGTCCTAGCTTCCTCCTGCGTCACAGTGAATGCCCTGGCGCTCGCCCTTAGTCCTTCACTCCCCGTCTTCTTCGCCCCGGAACCCTCAGCCCTCGGCTTCTTACAATCCTTACTTATGTGACCCTCTTCACCATAATTAAAGCACCGGACTGTATGATAGTCCCTTGCGATGTGCCCCGCCTTCCCACATTTAAAGCACAAGTTTAACCAAAACCTACACTCCCCACTATGCTAACTCCCAACCTACCGCACCTCTTCATACCTGCCCCCAATGTGACCACACGGCGGTCGTCCACCCATGCCTTCTTCTTACCCGTCGAGGTATCACCCCGACCAACCTCTTCCCCACCAGTTTCGATCACCACCACCCTTCCTGCAACCTTCAGCCACCACCACTATAGCCCTCTCATCATACAGTATCCCTGCCAAATCCACCACCAACCTAAACGTGCTCGGTCGGGCAGCGATCATATGCCTGCAAATATCCGCTGACAAACCCTGAATTTACCTTTTAATCTTCCGAGACAGAGGCGTCACTTGATCTGGCACTAGACGTGCCATCTCGTTGAACTTAGTGGTGTACTGCTGATGTGTCATGGTTCCCGCCTCCAGTTGTAAGAACTCCCTCTCAACTTTGTCCATTTCACGGTGAGGACAGAACTCCTCGATAACCAACTTCTTCAGCTCAGACCATCTCATCCTCCCAATGGCCCTGCTACCCTTGGCTTGAACTATGTTGCCCCACAATCATAAAGCTGAGTCTACAAAGGAATGGGCAGCAAACTTTACCTTTTGGTCCTCCCGGCACTCACTAATGTTCAGTACAGCTTCCATCTTTCTCACCCATCGGTGAGCAGCAGCAATGCCATTTTTGTCAAAAGTAGGGGCTTGCATCGCTAAAATGCCCCATAGTTACAGCCTCGTGCTGACTCTTGCACAGGCTCTTCTTCTTCCTCTTCATGGTAAGATAGAACCGTTTCCGCTCCAATCACTCCTGTCCTCCCGAGGACATGTTCCTCTCTTATCTTTCCCCTTCTCGTACAACCTTGATGACTTCGGTCACTACAGACGGTAAGATTGTCTGCATGACCTGATGAACTTCTTTAACAACAGCCTCCTTTACCGAGGCTCTCAGATTGGCACTTTCATCCCCGGCCTCAGGATGAGGGGTCTCAAGTTCTTCATGAACTACCCTTTCAACCCTAGGTCTTCCTCTACTGGGTCGTGGTTCAGCACCAGGTCCATCGTGACCTCCACCACATGAAGCTTTCAAAGATCTACCACCAGCCATTCACACGCACACTGAAAGATTCAAACACCAACACAGTCATTCAAGGGAACGACTCAGTTTATGTTAAGTATAGTAAGTCCCTAATTACAGTGGCTAGTTGTGATTAGCCACTTACTTTACTCTCCATACCCCAAGCATTACCTGTCCTGACTACATCAATATTTAAATCTACAAACAACACATAACCACATACCATGCACACAAAATACCTGTTAACATTAACGAAAATACCTGATGGCACGCAGCTACTCAGATTGGCATCCCTTCCCTTTCCGTCCCATTCTCAGCTTAAGTTAAGGTTTATTTTGAAAGTTTACCCATTTCACTTAAACTTTGGCTCTGATACCAACTTGTAAGGCCCCGTTCCCGGGACGCTTACAGCTGGTCGATCATCACACAAGAACATACATTTTCATTTATCTTACATAAACATTGCAGCAGAAACATTCCAAAAATGGTATCTCATTTCATCATAAAAGCTTTTGCAAAGTAATACATCATTAATCAGTTACAAAATTCATTGTTGCATTATATCACAAAAGCAATATAAATATGGATGGCATCCAAAAGAGCTGAGTAGCCACCTCATGCCATCCTCAGCAACCATTACCTGCCAACTGAAAACACATAAAAGTCAGCGTTGCTGAGTGAGTTCTAATTTTATAATAAAACATACTTTTCTTTCAATAAAACCATTCTTTACTTTCTTTCAAATCATACTGTGCTTTACATTCATTCGTGACCATACAACATACATACACATCAATAATGTAATTATTATCTTCCATTACATTCGTTAACTTTTTTCGTTTTATACCTTCGTTCTCCCGAGTCTGTTGCAACAACAGGGTTGCTCACCTCATTAGCAATCCTAACGATTGCATGCTATTCGAGTCTTTTGCAACCATAGGGTTGCTCACTTCATTGGCAATCTCAATGATAGCACACTATCTGAGTTTCTTGTAACAACAGAGTAGCTCACCTCATGGGCAATCTCAATGATTGCACGTTATCCGAGTCTCTTGCAACAACAAGGTGCTCACCTCATATATGTGCTTTCAAGCCTTTCCTTCGTTCATTCATCATTCATTAATGCATGTATTCTTCATGTTCCTCTTTTCATTATCTTTCAATTTACGTTACATAATACTTTCAATTCATTTATTCATGTAACACGTAAAGCCACATGAAGGATAAACGTTCATCATAATAAGGAACATCAACATACATAATCATCATCATCATATAGGGCAACATCATACATAACATACATCATGCATAAACATGCATCATCATCATCATCATCATCATGCCTAACATAACCTCTAAGGCCTCTTCAATCATCTTACATGAACTTACGGAACTTCCACTTCAAACTTACATCTACACATTCCCCCGAAGGTCAGTCAACGAACTATGTTTTTTCTCGGTACAACAGCCCTATTCGGGCGTATGAACACCCTTCAGTCGCATGGCCTCCATGCGACTGAACACCATGCGAATGGACCAATGCGGATGAACACCCAGTCGTGCGTATGGTTATCATTCGGATGGACTCAATGCGGATGAGTCCTACGTGAATGGAGCTAATGCAGATGAAACTAATGCCGAAGAACACTTAACGAATGGGGCCCTTAGTCGCATGACTCCCCATGCGATTGACTCTCAGTCGCACGACTGGCAGGCGTATGGGCCTCAGTCGTACGTCTCTCACGCGATTGGCCTTCAATCGCACATTTGGCATGCGTGTGGCTTCAGTCGCACGACTGGCAGGCCAGTCGGTCGCCTAGCCCTAACTATGAAGAATGCAGCTCACCCTCGAACCCAATCTGCCATTTTTGATCTCCAAGCTCCTCTAAACCCATTCTAAGCCTAGATCAACCATCCTAAACCTTAGGAATGCATACCACAACACCATTCGAGCACACACAAGCTCAAACACATGACCCAAACGAATCATACACATACACACACATACACAAAAGGGTCAAACATACACACACATAAAAACTCGATTTTTCAGATGTCTTCCAGCCCCAAAACCATGCAAAAACGTGTAAGGAGATGTCCTAGAACTCACACAAAGCACACCGAGTAGTAGAGCTTCGTTTAGACCCGCTACACGATGATTTTGCTCTCTTGAATCAACTCGAACCAACCCTTCTCTTCTTTTCTCTCTTCCATTCTTCTTCTCTCTTTTATTTGCTGAAATTGGGGTGTGGGGATAGGGTAAAGGCTGCCCTCTCCCTTCAAATACCTTCACTCACCCAACTTTCTCCCGTTGGCGAGTTTGGTCCCTCGACTTTGGACTTTATTTCTTTTCCTCAATCGCCGGCTCCAAAATAAATAAATATCCGGGCGTTACAGCCCAAGTTGAGGGGTTAAATGTGTCAAAAGTATAAAATAATATATTTATTTTGTAGAAAAGGAGTATGGCTGCCCATAGACCTTGCATATCACCTTTTGCCTTCGATTTTAGAGAGAGAAACAATAGAGAATTCGAGTTTCTAGAGAGATGAAGAAGAGGAGTTCGAATTTATGGTAAGAATTCTTTGTTTTTAGTTGTTCTTAGTCGCCTATGCCTCGGATATATGCTTATGTGTGTTATTTTATGTTCGGGTTGTGTGTTTTAGAGGGTTTTAGGTGTTAAAAACGTTGGAGACGCTCAAGTGAAGAGTTTAAACACAAAATACATAAGGTGAATTTCTAGGACCCTTTTTAACATGTTGTAAATGATTTTGGGGCTCGAATCTTGTCTCATGCAATATCCCCGACTCATGCCCGAAAGCTGATGTTGTGTCGGGGCCTGTACACAAACCCCCGACTCATATCCGAAGACTGACACAACACCGGGATACGCGACAAAGATCCTATCTCGTATGCAACACCCCCGATTGATGTTCAAAGACTGATACTGTGTCAGGGCCTAAAACCAAACCCCCGACTCATGTCCGAAGACTGACACAGTACCTAAGCATGCACAAGGCCTCATCTTTTTGGTCTCATGCAATACCCCCGAGTCATGTCCGAAGACTGATACAGTGTGGGGGCCTGATAAACAAACCCCAACTCATGTCCTAAGACTGACACAGTACCGGGGTATGCGACACGGATCTCATCATCCGTCAGTTCCATACTCACCATTTGTTATCTCATGTATTCGTTTGTTTTGTACACTATCGTATTCGTTCGTTTCGTACTTTATCGTTATCTTTCACTTCGTTACATAATACTTTACGTTTATTCATTTATGCACTTTATTCAATCATTCATACATCCTACCATACTAACGAAATTCATATCGTATTACATAACATAATACATACATTTTGAAAGCTCTTTAACGAAGAAAGATAACATATCACTCACACAAATACGCATCATATTTTCATCACATCACCATGCACACATCAAGCATAGGCCATCACATCATAACAGGGCCTATCTCCCTATTCTACCACTTAAAACCACTTAGAAAATCCTAACTTTTCACGCAGATTAGCAGAAAAATTCTAAGCGTAAAACAGTCTGGGCACATGGGCACTATTTGGGCATTTCTGCCCTGTTTGCGCGCTTCAACACTATGCAGGCGCATGGCGCCTGTTCAGGCGCATCTACACTTAGCCGTTTTGAAAACTTGGGCGCCTGGGAACAATTTAGGCACATGGGAACTATTTAGGCGCATGGGAACACAGTTTGGGCGCATGGCCAACTTGTCGGGTGCATGGGCCACTATTCAGCGCATGGCTACTATTTTGGGCGCATGTCCTTGGGCGCATGGGACTTAGGCGCATGAGAACATTCTGAAAGTTTTCTATACTACCCACAACACGCGAATCCCATTCCAAACACACCCAAACATAGATCTAACATACTAAGGCTCTTAAAAATGCTAACCATCAATTCTAGTCTATAAACAAACTCTAAAACATACGTGCATACATCATTTTCAAACATAAGGCTGTAGACCCACATATACTTTTAAAACGTTTACTTAGTATGCATAATAGCCCTAAAAACGTTGAAAATCACCTTCAAGAGGGGTTCTAGAAACTCACCTTAAAGCAGATCTTCAAGCTAAACACTTCCACTAGCAAATTCAACTTCAACTTCTCGAAAATCAACTCTAAAGCATCAAGAATTCGATCAACCACTCATGAATTCGGTTAAAACCGAACATATACTCAAGAAATCTCACCTTTTTCAGCTTCTTCTTCGTTTCTCTCCTTAGAACCGAGAGTTCTTCTTCTCTTTTCTTCCATGGCCGAGAGCAGAAGTAGTTTTCTGCTTTAATGTGGGTGGCCATACCCCTTTAAACATTAAAATAATGAGGTTGCATACTTTGTACACTTTGTCCCCCTCCACTTGTGCCCATTATCTATTCTTTCTGCTTAGTTTTATTTTCCTTTCCTTTAAATAAAATTTCAGGGTGTTACAAGTCTACCCCCCTTAAAGAGGTTTCGTCCCTGAAACTTCTCGCTTCTCAAACAGTTACGGGTAACACTGTTTCACCTCTTCCTGATCTTGCACTTACACTTAGATCTCTTTAGGCTTCACTGCACCCACACAAGTGAAACCATCATCCTCCTTAGCCCATTATCTTCTTCTTATTAGCAATGGCCACCAGTTGCTTCTTGTAGTTGAATACCTTGCCCATCTCAGTGTTCTCTAGTGGCACGATCATATCCTCATTGGTTGAGCATTTTCTTATACGAGATACATGGAACATTAGATGAAGTCCACTTAACTCATCGGGTAGCTCCAGTTGATATGTCACTTCTCCTACCTGAGAAACAACTAGGAATGACCCTTTATACTCTAGTTTTAGCTTTACTCGATTTCCAAATCGAACAATCCACTTTCCCGGCGATGCCTTCATCATAATCCATTGTCGTAGGTCGGCATCGAACTCTTATCGGGCAGCCTTAATCAATCCATCTTATTGCAACACTCGGTGTTTGCCTCGTAGATTCCTGATCAATTCACCCAGAGATGTATGTCTATCTACCTAGGTATGTCTTGAACAGTCTATCAAGAACAAGCGCTCTCTCTAATTCTATCATGCAATCCTCTATGGCATTAAGTAACCTGGTGGACTTACTAACAACAATTCCTACATCAAGGGCGCATCGGTCTTCCTACTCCTACATGCAACATCACTGAAGGTAGCAGAAACGAAACTACTACTAGCACTACAATCACAGTATAGATGCACAAATCTAAATTACTAGAAACGTACCTGAAGTTACCTTGGAGTCTGATCTCTCCTCCCCCGATCAAAGCAAAGGCTCTAGCCTTCACCCTTTGTTTTCCTTCCTTGTACCGGAGCTTCCTGTCCTCGACTTCTTGCAGTCTCTGCTCATGTGTCCTGTCTCGCCACAGTCGTAGCACTTAGCCATCTGACAATCTCTCGCCCGGTGGCCCTCCATCCCACACTGGAAGCAGACATTTAGTCCCCACTTACACTCCCTATCGTGGCCTCTCTACCACACTTCTTGCATACCTCCTCTGTCCCGGTTACATTCTTTCGATCATCGACTCTAATGTCTCACCTCGAGACAGAAATCCATCATCATTGCCTCGCCTTCCATTCCCATTCTTAACATAGTCCCGCTCTTCCTCTTCGTCTGTTATCGCCATCGCCTCTCGCTCATCGTACAATCTCCCAGCTAAGTCGACCACCAATCTAAATGTACCTGGTCGGGAAGCGATTAGATGTCTGCGGATATCTGTGGGCAGTCCTTGAATGTACCTCTTAATCTTTCGTGAGGTAGGCGTCACCTGATCTGGCACCAGCCTTGGGATCTTGTTGAACTTAGTGGTGTAGTGTTGGTGTGTCATGTAACAACCGGTTATTTTTAAAAGACAAGATATAAAGAATAAAAGAAGGAAATGCAATTAAGTCCAAGTGGGGGGACTAAAAGTGTAAAAAGGACAAAAATCTTTGAAAAGTTGGTGTAAAGGTGGGCATGGCCGCCCCCTCACTTCACATCAACATCTCTTCTTCGGCTTTAGAGAGAGAAAGACAAAAGGAGCAGAAACTCTAGACTTGTAGAAGAAGAAGAAGAAGCGAATGAATTCAAGGTAAGAATTCGTGGTTTTTACATGTTTATGACGGGTTTTATCCCGGTTATGTGTTTATGTGCTTACGTGTTTGTGTTTGTGCTTTGGTGTGTGTGTATGGTATTGTTTTTAGGTGTTTGAACTCATTTCAAGTGGGTTAGAAAGGAAGAAACACCCAAGTTGCATCAAGTGAGTTCTAGACCCTAGTTTTTACTTGTTTTCAAACATCTTGGGGCTGAAAATGTATTTAAATGGTTTTTACAATGTTTGAGTATGTATGCCCGTATGTATTATGCATGATTGGATGTGATTCTTGAATGCTTATAGGTTATTCATGCTTAGAATAACCACATTAAGCTTAAAACAGATGGATTTGATGATTGGTTGAAAACATACTAGAAACATGTTGAACAGAAGGTCCATGCACCTGGATATGGCTCATGCGCTTGAAAATGCCTTAGAAAGAATTAAGTGTAATCCATGCGCCCAAACAGTAGCCCATGCGCCTAAGATTACCTTAGAAATGATTAAGTACAGCCCATGCGCCTGAATAGTGGCCCATGCGCCTAGAAATGTTAGCTGGACGACTAAGTGTAGGGCCATGCGCCCCAATAGTGCCCATGCGCCCCAATAGTGCCCATGCGCCCAACTGGCTCATGCGCCCAACTGGCTCATGCGCCTAAGTGTCCATGTGTCCGAATTACTCATGCGTCTAAGTTTCATACGCACAAATAGTGCCCATGCGCCTGAATAGTTCATGCGCCTAAAGTGAAAATGTTTAAGTGTTGGCTGAAGCGCCTACATAGTGATGAAACGCCCGAATAGGGCTCGTGCGCCCAAATAGTTCCCATGTGCCTAAGCACTTAGAAAATTTTACAAAATTTTCTGGGAGTCTGTACTTTAGGGTTTTGACCGAGGTTGACTAAGGGATTATTAATGATGATGTTTCATGCATGATATGATTACTTATAATTGTTCCTTATCATTGTTATTGCTATTACTATTACTTATAGTATCTGACTTTACGTGGTATGTTATTATCGTAAAGTAAAGTACATCGTAATAATAAAGTGAAAGAGAAATAAAGAAAAGAAAAGGAACATTAATGAAAATGTTAACAAGTCTTGCAAACTTACAAGAGGTACACGACCATGTTGTCGTTAGCTCAACTGCGCTGCGGGTTAGCTACCCTATTATGCACACAGGGTCAATCAATTGAGATTGGCAGGACCTTTGCAGCGTGCCCTGGGTGATTGGGTTGGCCTTGTACATAGTACATAGAACCCTTTCGAGGGATATAGTTGACCCTTTCTAGGGATACAGTTGACCCTTTTGAGGGATACAGTTGACCCTTTCGAGGGATATAGTTGACCCTTTCGAGGGATACAGTTGACCCTTTCGAGGGATATAGATGGCCCATCACCCGTTTTCCATCGCGCATATAGTTGGGGTATTGCTCACTGGTCCATATAGAAAGTGAAACATAAAGATAAAAGTTTACAGAATAGACAAGGCATACAGTAAAGAGAACGAACAATATTTGTTCATATATTTGATGCGTGCTCGCATATATAGTACAGAGTTGTATTTTACAGAAAAGAGTATTTTCTTATACAACAAATAGAAAGTATTTTGATTACTATAAAACTAGAGGTCACTCAGCAACGCTAACCTTTATACATTTTCAGTTGGCAGGTAATTATTGCTGAGGATGGCATGACGGTGAAACTACTCGGCGGGGAAAGTCTGACATCCATTCGTACTCTGTGTTGTTGTTGTTTTGTAATGCATATAAACAAGTCTTTTGTAATTAGCTAAACGATGATGTATTGCTCAGCAACAATGGTTTAAATGAAATAAATGGCTTTTGATAAATTATTTCCACTGCTTAAGTTTGTTTAATTGTAATGTTTAATGTTATTAATTGCCATGATTGACCAACTGTGAGGTTTTCAGGAACGGGGCCTTACAAGTTGGTATCAGAGCCAAAGTTTTAGAGAATTAGGTTAAATAAATTTTTAAAACCTAAACTTAAACTGAAAATGGGACAATTGGAGGGATGTGAGCCCAAGTAGCTACGTGCAATCAGGTATGTCTTTTCTTAATGTTAACCGGTATTATGTGCGCATGCTATTTGATTATGTGCTCTTAGTAGATTTAGATACTAATTAAGTCAGGATAGGAGATGCTTGGGGTATGAAGAGTAAAGTAAGTGGCTAATCACAACTGGCCACTGTAATTAGGGACTTACTATACTTGACATAAACTGAGTATTACCTTGAATGACCGTGTTAGTGTTTGAATCATATGGTGTTCTTATAGAGGATGGCTGACGGTAGATCTTCAAAGGCCTCTCATGGTGGAGGTCACGATGCTGCTCCACGACCCAAGAGAGGGAGACCTAAAGTCGAGAAAGTGGTTCATGAAGAACCAGAGACCCCTCATCCGGAGGGTGGCGACGAGAGCGCCAATCTGAGGGTCTCAGTAAAGGAGGCTGTGGTGGAAGAGGTTCACCGGGTCATGCAGACGATTCTACCGTCTTTGGTGACCGAAGTGATCAAGGTAGTTAGAGAGGGAGAGAGAAAGGAAAGGAGTGGACCTACAGGCGAAAGAAGCCAGCCCGAGACTGAGACGGTTCCGTCCGGTGATCAGGATGAGGAAGAAGAGCATGCGCCGGAGGCGACCCGAGGATGCAACTACGGGGTGTTTATGAGATGCAAGCCCCCTACTTTCGATGGAAATGGCACTGCGACAGCTGCTCACCGGTGGGTAAGGGAGATGGAGGCTGTCCTCGATATCAGTGAGTGTCGTGAGGATCAGATGGTGAAATTCGCTACCCACTCCTTTATGGACTCGGCTTTGTGCTGGTGGGAAAACATTGTCCAAGCCGAGGGTAGCAGGGCCATTGGAAGAATGAGATGGCCTGAACTGAAGAAGCTAGTGATCGAGGAATTCTGTCCTCACAGAGAGATGGACAAGGTAGAAAGATACTTCCTGCAGCTGGAGGCGGAAACAATGACACACCAGCAGTACACCACCAAATTCAATGAAATTGCATGGTTGGTGCCCGAACAAGTGACACCATTGTCACGAAAGATTAAAAGGTACATCCAGGGGCTGCCGACGGATATCCGTAGGCATATGATTACCGCCCGGCCGAGCACTTTCAGTTCGGCAGTTGACTTGGCTGGCAGATTATACGATGAGCGCGAGGTGGTGGTGGCAGAGGTAGATAAGAAGGAAGGTGGTTGTCGGAACTAGAATGGGAAATGGTTTGGACGTGGTAGAACTGCTTCAAACTAGAAGGTGGCAAAGGTGGGTGATCGACGTGTGGTCACATCAGGATCAAGGCTGAGGAGGTGTGATAAATATGGAAGGGAGCGTACTGGTGAGTGCAGAATGGGGATGAACGTATGCTTCAGGTGTGGTCAGCCTGGCCACATCGCTATAGATTGTAAGAAGCCGAGGGGAGAGATCTGGGGTAGAGAAGAAGAAGCCGGAGGAAGGAAGGTAGAGGGCAGGTGCTAGAGCTTACACCATGACCCGGGAGGAAGCCAGAGCTGATCCTGATGTTGTGTGAGGTATGTTTCTGGTAAACCAAACTTGTGCCTCTATATTGTTTGATTCTGGTGCTAGTAGTAGTTTTATTTCTATTACTTTCTATGCTAAGTTGCCTGTTATTAGTAGAAAGGTCAGTGCACCATTCAATGTTGAAACTGCTATTGGTAAGTCCACTAGAATTACTGATGTGATAGAGGACTGTGCCATAGAACTAGAAGGTCATAGGTTTGCTGCTAGGTTACACGTGATACCCCTAGGTGGATTTGATGTAGTACTAGGGATGGACTGGTTACCAAACATCGTATGTTTGGTTACAATTTATGGAGATCATGTAACGACGATTCCGAAAGTGATTTCGATGGTGGTGGTGGGAAAGTGCTTGAGGCGGGGATTTAGTGCCTACTTGGCCTACGTAAAGGATGTGGACGCGCCAACACCGCAACTATCTGATGTACGAGTTATGTGTGACTTTCCGAACGTATTCCTGAAAGACTTACCGGCGTGCTACCAGATCGCGAGATTGAGTTCCAAATTGACCTGGTACCGGGTACTCAACCTCTTGCTAAAGCGCCGTATCGATTAGCTCCCACAGAAATGAAAGAAGTGATGGGGCAGTTGCAAGAGCTGCTCGATAAGGG
Organism: Flaveria trinervia; assembly: GCA_025506515.1. NCBI lineage: Eukaryota > Viridiplantae > Streptophyta > Magnoliopsida > Asterales > Asteraceae > Flaveria > Flaveria trinervia. The sequence continues at coordinate 71,687,698 of CM046455.1, forward strand.
GTTCATTAGGCCGAGTATCTCACCTTGGGGTGCTCCGATCTTGTTTGTGAAGAAGAAAGACGGTAGTATGAGGATGTGCATCAATTACCGTGAGCTTGACAAGTTGACAATGAGAACCGATACCGCCTACCAAGAATAGATGATCAGTTTGATCAGCTCCAAGGTGCCAGTTGGTTTTCAAGGATAGATCTTCGATCTGGTTACCATCAGATGAAGGTGAAGGAGCAGAATATCCCAAAAACATCTTTTCATACGCGCTACGATCACTATGAATTCCTTGTTTTGTCATTTGGTCTGACCAATGCGCCAGCTGCTTTTATGGACTTGATGAATCGAGTGTGTCGGCCAATGTTAGATAAATCAGTGATTGTGTTAATTGATGATATCCTGATATGTTCAAGGAGCAAGGAGGAGCATGCCGATCACATTCAGGAGGTGTTAGAGACCTTAAGAAGGGAGAAGTTTTATGCCAAATTCTCCAAATGTGCGTTTTGGTTACGCGAAGTTCAATTCTTGGGTCGCGTGATAAACCCAGAGGGGATTTTGGTAGACCCTTCTAAGGTGGAGGCTGTGATGCAATGGAACTCTCCAAGGACGCCGTCCGAGATTCATAGTTTCTTGGGGTTGGCGCATTAAGGACTTTTCCAAGATCGCTTCTCCACTGACCAAGTTGACCCTAAAAGATGTAAAGTTTACGTGGGGTCAAGCTCAAGAACAGGTGTTCGAGGAGTTAAAGCTAAGGTTGACTCAAGCTCCTGTCTTGTCATTACCCGAAGGAAGCGAGGATTTGGTAGTATACTCAGATGCTTCTTACTTAGGGTTGGGGTTCGTATTAATGCAAAGTGAGAAGGTTATAGCCTATGAATCTTGACAGTTGAAAGTTCATGAGGTCAACTACCCTACTCATGACTTGGAGCTAGCGGCCGTGGTCTTTGCACTAAAGACTTGGAGGCACTATCTATACGGGACGAAGTGCACCATTTTCACTGACCACAAGATCTTGAAGTACTTCTTCGAGCAAAAAGATCTGAACATGAGGCAGAGGCAATGGTTGGAGCTTATAAAGGATTATGATTGTGAGATCCATTACCATCCGGGCAAAGCCAACCTGGTGGCCGATGCTCTTAGCCGAAAGGAGAGGCCCAGGCCGATTCGGGTGAAAGCATACCAACTAATCATGACCTCTGATGTAATGAAGCAAGTCAAGGAGTTTCAGGATGAGGCATTAAAATAAGATCATCTAAACTCTGAAACAATGAGAGGTCTGGTTTTGGAATTGAGTGAAAACACACTTGGTGTTAAAACTCAATTTGGACGGGTGTGGATTCCTCGTTTCTGAGATCTACGTATGAGGATTATGGATGAAGCTCACAAGACTCGATACTCCATTCATCCTCATGCCACAAAGATGTATCAAGACATGAAGAAAGATTATTGGTGGCCAGGCATGAAACGTGACGTGGCGGAGTATGTGAGTAAGTGCCTTACTTGCCTACAGGTCAAGGCGGAACACCAGAAGCCGTATGGGAAGATCTAACCTTTGGATATACCAGAATGGAAGTGGGAGCACATCACCATGGATTTCATTACGAAATTGCCCCGTACTCCGAAAGGATATCATGCCATTTGGGTGATTGTTGATCGCTTGATGAAAAGTTCTTACTTCCTACCGATCCGTGTGACATATTCATCCGAGAGGTTGGCTGACCTGTTCATCAAGGAGATTGTAACTCGTCATGGTGTACCGGTGTCCATTGTGTCTGATCGTGACACCTAGTTTACGTCTAAATTCTGGAAGAAATTCCACGACGCCATGGGGACGAGGTTACATATTAGCATGGCTTATCATCCCTAAACTGATGGTCAGTCAGAGAGCACCATTCAGACGTTGGAGGACATGCTTCGGGCATGTGTAATCAATTTTGGTGGAAGTTGGGACGACCACTTACCGTTAGCCGAATTCTCATACAACAACAACTATCATGCCAGCATTGGTATGCCACCATATAAGATGCTATACGGTAGGAGATGCAGAACACCCATTTGTTGGGGTGACATTGGTCAGAAAGAGTTGGGAAGTGTCGAGGTAATTGAGGCTATGACTGAGAAGCTTTAAAAGATTAAATCCTTCACGAAGGCAGCAAAAGATAGACAGAAGTCGTATACCGATAAACTACGTAGACCAATTGAGTTCCAGGTGGGTGACCGGGTTATGTTGAAGGTCTCACCTTGGAACGGTATTATCAGATTCAGGAAGCGGGGCAAGTTGAGCCCAAGGTATTTAGGCCCTTTCCGAATCATTACTCGAGTAGGAGAGGTTGCCTATAGATTGGAGTTACCAGATGAGTTAAGTGGAATTCACCCGACATTCCATGTATCTCATTTGAGGAAGTGCTAAGCTGATGAAGATATGATTGTCCCATTGGAGGACATTGAGGTTGATGAAAGGCTCATTTATATGGAGCAACCAGTGGCAATCATCGATCGTAAAGAGAAAAGGCTGAGAAATAAAGTGGTTCCTCTTGTGCATGTACAGTGGAAGCACAGGAAGGGAGCCGAATCTACATGGGAAACTGAGGAGGAGATGAGGTAGCATTATCCTCGTCTGTTTGAGGAATAAAAGGTTTCGGGGACGAAACCTATATAAGGAGGGTGGACTTGTAACACCCGGTTTGTTGGACCAAAAGAACCAATGAGCCAAGATCAGAAAACCTCTAAGTCCCACATGGTATCACAACTGCTGAAAGCCTCATCAGTAGTTTGACAAGTGCTGAAGACTTCAACAGCTGAAGATCAAGTGCTGAAGACCTCAACAGCTGAAGAACCAAAGTGCTGAAGTACAACAGCTGAAGAACACAAGTGCTGAAGCTGAAGAACCAAAGTGCTGAAGTACAACAGCTGAAGAACACAAGTGCTGAAGCTGAAAGACCAAAGTGCTGAAGTACAATAGCTGAAGAACACAAATGCTGAAGCTGAAAGACCAAAGTACTGAAGTACAACAGCTGAAGAGTTTACAAGAGCTGAAGATCAACAACTGATGTACAAGGTCTGAAGACAAAGACTGAAGACATCAGCTGATGATATCTACTGAAGTCATCAGCTGATGAAACACCTGAAGGTCAAAGTCTGAAGATCAAGTACTGAAGCCTCAGTAGTTTGGCACAACTGCTGAAGAGTACTTCTTCAGTAGTTGTGATATCAGTAGTTTTATATTTTTTTGTTTCAGTAGTTTTGTAAAACGACTGAAGAGCTTGTTCTTCAGTCGTTGTAGTTTCAGTAGTTTTATATTTTGTACTTAACATGCTGATATGTTCTCAGTAGTTGTGAACATTTCAGTAGTTTGTTAAGAATTAGTTATTTTTGTATCAGATCTGCCAGTTGTCACTTTCCGTGATAACAGCAGTGATTGTTGCACTCTATATAAGGAGTGACAACTTATTGTAACAGGTGATGAATGAATGGAATGAATGAATGATTTGATTAGAAATATTCTACCTCTATAAATAGTCCTTCAAATCAGAAATATATATTCTCTCCCTATAACCGTATGCGCTCTTAATGCTTACAAGTATCGATTGCTTGCTACAATTGTCTAATTCTAGTCTGTATTCCGCTGCTTTGTATTCTAATACATCAAACTTGTGATCACTGATCCTGTCAAATGGTATCAGAACAGGTTAATCATTGATCGATCTAACAATTGATCATTGAAACTGCTATTCAAGATCTAAGTTTGATTGAATTAGCCTTTGTTTTTGCAAGAAACGGTTATAGAGATTGAATTTTCTGTATTTCTGCTCATTCATCCTGAGATCTTTTCTTGGTTCTCATTGAGTTGTTGTGGTCTGTCTAAAACTTTTAAAACTTGAACTAAATTGTTTTTGAACTGAAAATGACCACTCCTTCCAATGATCCTCACAATACTGGTTCCTCAACCAAGCCACCTATGCTGGTTAGGAATAGATTATTAATTATTTAAATTAAAAGAATTTCAAAAATTTTGCGATGATGATAAATTAGTTAGGATAAAACATTTACCATTTTTTCTTATGCTTTTCTAAATAACATATTTTAAATAGAAAAGTTTTTTATACAATCAATTAGGAGTGAGAAAAAAAAGTTTAAGATGTTAGACACGTATTCTTTTGATCATAAATTAGGTTGGTGGCAAAATTGGTAATGTTCCCCTTCTCAACTTCAACCATTTTTTACACATATATAACTTTTACGTATTATATTCATTTTAAAAAAAAATTACATCATAAAAATAAGTAACATATGGCAAAGACGTATGCTCCATCACTGTCTGTTAATAGCGCAGGGTGTTGGACATCAGTGGTACATGGTCCACACAAGCCCATGGTGAATAACCCGGAAACAAATCAAATGGTTCCGAAGAGGAGGGAGCAATACTCAGATGAGGATAAGAAGTTGCTTGAAATTGATGCAAAAGCCCATGGAATTCTGGCCATGGCATTGCCCAATGAAATCTATTCTGGGCTAATGCATCATGAAACTGCCCATGACCTCTGGATTGCCTTGAAAGAACAATTTGGAGGAACAGATGAGGTCTTGGCAAATAATAGAGAAATTCTTGCCCAACAATATGAGACATTCTCTCATAGAAGGGTGAGACAGTGACTCAACAATATGAGCGGTTCTCTTGTTTGATCTCTGAACTAAAAATGGTCAAACTTGAATACACCAATATTCAGATGAATAACAGATTTCTCAGATCACTGCCTGAGAGATGGGACACATATACTATTGTCCTACGCTCCAGTGCAAGTTTGGACAAACTATCTCTCACCCAACTCCATGGGAAACTGCTCACTTTTGAGAGAGAGATAGAACAGAAGAGAAAGCTGTCTTCATCTGGAAAGCTCACTGAAGACTTTATACAAGGCAACACTGCCTTGGTGGGTCATGAGTCAGAATATGCTTCATCTGAATGCCAGTATGATGAGCATATTAATTTCTCTTCAAGCACTTCTGATTCTGCATTTGTGAGTGTTGATGGTCAGTTTACTGGTGTAATAATGACAATCTATGTTCATTATGGATGATCTCAAGGGGATTGCTGATGATGACTTAGAAGAGATGGATATTTTGAGCCAAATGGCCTTGATAAATATCAGATCTCAGAAGTTTATAAAAGAACGGAAGAAAGAAAATTCCCAGGACTCTCTGGCAAAACCAAAGTTGGTTTTGACAGGAGCAAGTTGAGGTGTCACAAATGCCAAAGGCTTGGACACTTTGCAAGAGAGTGTAGATCAACTGGATCTAACTCCACTGCACCCTTTGTGACCTTTCCTGGCAATAGTCAACAACACAGAGGGCAACATCCTGTCACCTCTAGTCATCATCCTCAACAACAATCTCCGGCATATTTTGTTCCTCGGGGTCAAATGCCATATCCGTACCCCTATTATTACATGCCACAGTCAAATCAAGTTCAACTTCCTATGACACCACAACCTCATGCACTACCAGAACCTCAGCCTTCCCTATCTCATCAACAACCTCAATCTCAACAACACAGCTTCTTCACCCCAGGAGTTGTTGACTGGAGCAGTTTACCAGATGACTTGTCTGGTCATGATCAACTGTTCTCAGGTGCTGGTCAACATGGTGGTGACAGTTCCTTTGGGAATCTAGCTCTTATGGCTTTGGAGTCTGCTGATACTTCATTTTCCAATGCCTCTACACCTCAGGTATCACAGGTATCCTCTGAGGCAAAAGCCCAATTATGTTCTGAACCATGCATAGCAGCATTTGCTTCCATTAGAGAAGCAAATGTAGCTCTAATTAATAAGAACATTGAGCTAGAACAAATAATTTCCAAAAACAAAGCTGAGTTTGAGTTTGTGCTCAAAGATAAAAATGATGAGATTTATAAACTGAATTGCCAAATAATTGATGATAAGGCTAGAGAAGAAGTACTTCTAGAGAAGTACAAAGATCTCAAAGAAACCCTTGCAGTTACCCAGGTCGAGTGTGATAGAGGGGTACAATCATGCAAAGGTTTTGAAATGCTTCTTAGTAAGCAATCTGCTTCAAATGTGAAGTTGGGAATTGGTTACAATCACACTGCTCCACCTACAGATTTTACCCCAAGAGCAGAGGTAGAGTCTGATGGTGAGAGTGATAACCAATCCATCACATCATGTGATCTACCTTCTGATACAGCACAATCAGAAGTAGCAGTCAGCATCAAGCCCTCTTTGAACCTATCAGCTGATGTGATGGTTCAAATGCTGACATTCACATGATAAATGAGTGATCAACTCAGGAGTTAATCCTGAAGGTCCTGAAAGGACTAGAGAGCAGGATTTAACACCTGAAGTTCAAATTTCAACTGCTGTCAGTACTGAAGAGAAGAAAACTGGCAGTAGAAAGAGTTTGAAGACTACTAAAGAGGTAGTCAAGAAAGCAACCAATGCTTCCAAAGCATTGAAGAACAAGTCTTCTGTTGCTTCACCATCCTTAGTTGATGATCAACCTAAGATGAAGAAGAAACCATGTGAAGTATGTGGTTGTTCAATCATCTTACAGATGATTGTTGGTACAAAAGAGGTTCCAAACTCAAACAAAAAGAAGAAATTAATGAGAAAATGGTAAAAATGAAAACTGAGTTTGAGACCACATTTGTATCAGCAACATCAAATCCTGTAACCTTAAGTCCTTAAATAAATCCAAAAAGGAAGGGGTTAAACAGGTGACAGCTGAGGGTGCTCAAAAGAAGAAGGTGCAACATAGGAACTTATCTAACTCCACTAGCAATGTGTCTGATGAGCTGAAAGCTTTTATCACAAAATCAGACACAGCTGGTGATGATGGTACAACATCTGTTGGGTAGAGTTAACCAACTAGATTCTCCTACATTGAAACCACAGAAAAGGAGGTCCAAGCCAAAGGACTCCTCTTCTACACCATCTTCTTCCTCTCAGGCTGTTGTTTCAAATAAACATATTAGTTTACCATCTGTGATGAGACCAGGCCCAAAACCAAAAGGTTTGGGTCTCTAAAACTAACTGATTGTTTATTATTGCAGGGTTCTTCAACAGGCCAAAGTAGCATCTGGTATGGGACAGTGGGGGATCTATGCACATGACTGGGAACAGCTCTCTTCTTCATGACTACTCTCAAGGAAAGAAGGGATTTGTCTCTTTTGGCAATGATGCTAGGGGTTACATCATCGGTAAGGGATTTGTCCAATGGAGAAATCAAATTTGATGATTAATCATGTGGAAAATCTCAAGTACAACCTCTTGAGTGTCAGTCAAATGTGTGATAAAGGCCATGTTGCCCTTTTCACCAGTCAAAACTGTAGGATTCTGTCATCCAAGTTTTGCACTTGATTGACAAGGTGTGGATGATCACACTCTCCTGAAAGCCAACAGGACAGGAAGAGTGTATGCCTTAGATCTCTCTAAGAAGATAGATCTCAAAGGCAATCCTGCTATTTTCCAAAGCCTCTTCTCAGAATCTAAACTGTGGCACAGGAGGCTTGGTCATGTTAATCTAAAAAACATGAATCAGCTTAGCCACAATAGTTTAGTCAGAGGCTTACCAATAAAGGAGTTCCACTGTGATGAAACCTGCACTGCTTGTTTAAAAGGAAAACAACACAAAGTCTCATTCCCTCCTATTGAAGTGTCCAAGTCCACTGCCTGCTTGCAATTACTGCATATGGATCTTTGGTCCTGTGAGAGTAATGAGCATGGCAAAGAAGAAATACTGTCTGGTAATGTGGATGATTACTCCAGATTTGTATGGACTTTCTTTCTACATTCAAAGGATGAGGCTGCTCAGAAGATTTCACTTTGTGCTGTACATTGAGAAGCAGTATTCCCTTCCAGTCAAGTGTATTAGAAGTGATAATGGAACTGAGTTCAGAAATCATACACTTGATGACTTCTATCTTTCAAAGGGAATCAAAGGCAGTTCAGCATTCCAAGGACTCCAGAACAAAATGGAGTAGTGGAGAGAAAGAACAGGACCCTCATTGAAGCTGCAAGGTCCATGCTGGCTGACTCAGGTTTGCCATTGACCTTTGGCTGAAGCTGTCAACACAGCTTGTTATGTGCAATATAGAGTTTTAGTAAATCAGAGGTTGATGAAGACTCCATATGAAGTTCTCCATCATTTGGCTCCTCTGATTTCATTTTTCAAAGCATTGGGTGTCCTGTTTCATTCTCAACACAAAGGATCAACTCCATAAATTTGATCCTAAGGTGGATGCAGGGTACTTTGTTGGTTATTCATCTACTTGCAAGGCATACAGAGTCTTTAACTGCAGAACAAAGATGGTTGAAGAAACTATACATGTTAAGTTAATGAATCTCCAAAGGACAAGATTCCACAAAGTCCTGTGGAGTTATTTGATTTGGACATACTGCAATATGTTCCTTATCAAACTCCTGCTGTTGCTCCTGTCAACAGTTCACCACCTGGTGGTACTGCTGATGATGATGATGATTGCAGTACTCACCTCTTCAGGTTTAGTGATCAGCTACCTGACTCAGCTAGACCTGATGTTCCTGTAGCTCCAGTAGCACCATCCACAACAAATGCTGATGAGATTTCTTTGATTCAACTTCCTTTGAATTACCATCCACTGATTGGTTTCAAGGAAATGATACACCATCCATCTGTTGCTGCTGAACCGGCTACAAACACTTGCACAGATCTCATTGTGTATCAAGATCTGAAGAATCACCTATGTCTCAAATCATTGGTGATATCACTGCTGGAGTATCAACAAGAAGTCAATTGTCAAATTTCTGCTTCTATGCTCTCTTCATCAGTCAGCAAGAGCCAAAGAATTATCACATGCTTTAAAGGACAATGGATGGGTTGATGCCATGCAGCTTGAGCTTCTTCAGTTCAAGAAACAGCAAGTGTGGGAACTGGTTCCTCTACCTCCAGGTAAGTGTGCAATAGGCACTAAATGGGTGTTTAGGAACAAAAATGATGAAAATGGGCTTATTGTTAAGAACAAGGCCAGACTGGTTGTTCAGGGGTTTGCACAAGAAGAAGGTATTGATTATGATGAAACCTTTGCCCCTGTAGCCAGACTGGAAGCAATTCGATTGTTTTTAGCTTATGCTGCTTATCAAAACCTTAAAGTTTTTCAAATGGATGTCAAAAATGCATTTTTGTATGGAAAAATTAAAGAAGAGGTTTATGTATGTCAACCTCCAGGCTTTGAGGACAATAAACATCCTAATTGGGTGTATAAGCTTGATAAAGCTCTTTATGGGTTAAAACAAGCTCCAGAGCCTGGTATGAGACATTATCAAACTTTCTTCTGGAAAACAATTTCACTAGAGGCTCCATAGACAAGACTTTATTCATTAAGAAAGCTGGGCAGCATAATCTACTTGTTCAAATTTATGTAGATGATATCATTTTTGCATCCTCTGATCCAAAGTTGTGTGATGCCTTTACAAAGTTGATGCAACAGAAGTTTGAAATGAGTGCCATGGGAGAATTATAGTTCTTTCTGGGTTGCAAATCAAACAAAAGGCTGATGGAATTTTTATTCATCAGTCTAAATATACAAAAGATCTTTTGCAAAAGTTTGATTTACAAAACTGTAAGCCTTGTTCTACTCCTATGAGCAGCACCACACACTGGACTCAGATCAGAAAGGTAAAGTGGTGATGAAACACTTTACAGATGTATGATTGGGTCCTTGATGTATTTAACAGCTTCTAGACCATATATTATGTTTGCTACATGTGTTTGTGCTAGATTTCAGGCTGCACCTAAAGAGTCTCATCTGATTGCAGTCAAGAGGATCTTTAGATATCTGCAAGGCACTCCATCTCTAGGTTTATGGTATTCTACCGGACATTCTGGTAAATTAGTTGCTTTTTCTGACAGTGACTATGCAGGGTGTAAGGTGACCAGGAAATCAACTTCTGGTGGATGTCAATTCCTAGGCAACTGCTTGATTTCTTGGCAGAGCAAGAAACAGACCTCAGTTGCTACATCCACTGCTGAAGCCGAGTACATTGCTGCCTCAAGTTGTACATCTCAGGTACTCTGCTTCAAAACCAACTTTTGGATTATGGCATTACAGAGACTAAGACTCCATTGTTAATGGATAGTGCTTCAGCTCTTTGTATTGTCAAAAATCCAGTCCAGCACTCTAGGACCAAACATATAGAGATCAGACATCATTTTATAAGGGATTGTTTTGAAAAAGGTCTGATTGATCCTAAGTTTGTGCCTAGTGCTGATGAGCTTGCAGACATTTTTACTAAGCCTTTGGATAGTTCAACTTTCCAAAACCTGGTGTTAAGGCTTGGTATGCTGCAACTAGAATAAGTGACAACTACTGATGATCTTAGTAATTCATACTGATGATCATAAGTACCTATGTCACATATAAGTACTGATGAGCTCTTTTACCTCAGTAGTTTTATAACTACTGAAGGCTAAATGTCTCACAAGTACTGAAGTACTTCATCTGTTCTAAACTACTGATGTAGTCACACTACTGATGCAGTTACAACACTGCAATCAGTAAAAACAGATAAGTACTGATGTCCTATGAAACAACTGAAATCAGCCAAAAGACTGATGAATGTGTTGAGGACAGATTGAAACAGCTGAAAAGCTAAGAATTGATGAAAACAGCTGAAGAGAACTTTCTCTTCAGTCGTTTGTACAACTGCTGTTTCATTTTAAACAACTGAAGCAAAACCACGTCTTCAGTAGTTTTATAACTACTGATGACTAATCCTAGTCTTCAGTTGTTACAACAGCTGATGACAAAACCACTGTCTTCAGTAGTTTCATAACTACTGATGACAAACACCAAGTCCTCAGTTGTTTCAATCATCTGAAGTCAAAACCACGGTCTTCAGTAGTTTTCTAAACTACTGATGCCTAACACCACGACTTCAGCTGTTTCAACGTCTGAACGGATAATACCATGTCAACGGTCGTTTAAAACTACTGATGACTAACACCACATCCTTTAGTCGTTTCCTTACCCGTACCCTATATATACCCTAACCTTAGCTCTCAATGCTTCATCTTCTTCAAACCTACGTTCCTCTCCAAAACTTCCCTCTTCTCAATGGCGTCTATGCAAATTAAAACGCGACACAAATGTGTTGCCTACCTCACTAAATCGCCGATCTGGACTAAGTTCGATACTGCTATCGATCTTATGGTTCAGTCCAATACAACAAGGCATTTCTTCTGAACCCCATCTTACATGCCGAATCCTTGCACCAATTTTGGATGAACGTTACTGTTACCACTGGGGAGAACAACACACCATCCCTCCGGTCGGTCGTCAACAACAAGAAGTAGTCATTACTCCTGTAATAATCTGCCAAATTCTTCACTGAATGATGCTACTTCTCCTGCTGGATATCCGAAGGGCACCATAGATCTATCCTTTGCTCAACATGGATATCAAGGCGATCTCAGTGCCTCCACCATCATGAAGAAACACTTTAATGACGCTGAGCGCCTGATTTTTCACATGGTAAATGTATGTTTGGCCCCTAAGACGTCGTCTTGGGATCAAATGTCACCAAATGGCAGCAGGTATGTATTCTCTCCTTGAGCCAAAACCACTAAACTTTTCAGAATTAATATTTTCAGAGCTCAAAGATATGGCTCAAAAACTAACTGCCAACCGTTGGATACTTTATCCACGGTTCATAATGGCCATTATTACCGACCAGCTTAATGCTGAGGGACTGTTGGCTTGGGAGTCCCTGCTACGGCTGTTCTGCCGGAAGTATACTCCCGGCACAACTCTGACCGGACACTAAAAATGGCTGCCAAGCTGCGAAAACCCACGCAGCTGGAACTCACAGCCACCACCTCCAAATCCAAAGTCCCCACCAAACCACCAAAAGAAACCCAAAACGGCTACTCAGGGAATTGAGTCCCCTGAGGATGCCCCTGCAACACAAACGCAGGATATATCCACTAGTCCAAACCCCTAGTGGATACAATGACTCCTAGTCACAGCCGCTCAGGCTTCCTCTCAACAGGAGCCTGCAGCAACCACACAAGGGGTACCTACTTATCTGGGATCTTCCTCACTTGAGGAGATTGCCATTGAAGAGCACCAACCTCCCCAGGTGCACATGTTTCTATCCCCTCACCCTAAACAACCACCCCTCACAGCCCAACTTTAATAGTTGCACAAGTGCTGACTCAATTGCACTCCTCACCCCCTCCCCAGAAACCACTTACTACTGGGAATACCTCTACAATTGAGGGGGAGGAACACAGTGCACTTGAGAACCCACAGCACAGGGGTTTCCCAATCTCTCTCCTGGTGTAGACAAGGAGCTTAGAATATCTAGTGAGGCTGCCACCTCCTCTGACTCAGCACATGAACAGAGTGAGGCTGGTAACATTGCTAAGACCTCACTAGAGGCAACAGGATGATGGACATTGTCCTGAGGCTGGAAGTCCCCAGTACCAAGCACAAGGGGCACATGCACCAACTGGTCTACACCAGTGCATGTAAATCCTGCTCTAAGCAGGAGGTCAGCTGATTCAGCTTCGGCTGATGATGACCTGGGCTTCTTCTATGATGTTCTTGCCCAGAACACAATCCTTGAAGAGAAAGTCAGTAGGCTGCAAACCTACTTGACCAACTCTCACAAGGAGAAAGACCGTCTGCCTCTATCCACCCACAGATGGCACCTTCACTTGAAGGTTTCCCAAACACCGAGCCACTCCAAAATCAACCACCTGCCTCTGCTTCAGGCCCTACTTCTCAGGAACAGAACCCTCCTGAGCAAATAGGTGCTGTACTCCAAAATTCCCTCCCTCTCATCACACCATAATCACTATAGTGATCAAAGCCATTGATGAGAGGCTTTCCTCAACTTTACAGCCCTTGGTTGATGCTGCTGTCCAAAAGACTCTTTCTGCGGTACAAACCCCTTCTTCCAATGCAACCAAAAAGGGGGAGAGTACTGCAGTGAAAGAAAAGAAGAGGAAAAGATCCGAGGAAAAGAAGGAAGCGAAGCAAGCCCAAAAGGAGGAGAAAGAACAGCAACCAATGCTCACCTACAAGCGGAAGAAAGGTGCTGATGAGCACATTGCTGAAGATAAAGCCTTGGAGCTACTGATAAAAGAGGATGATGCCGAACACAGCAGATCAATGGACAACATCATTGATCAGTTGTTCAGCCAAGGCCATGACACCAACAAACTTGACTCTGAGATTCGACGACTAGAGATTGAAGAAATCCAGAATAGATGGGCAAGTTATGAAGTGTTAGAAAGAGAAAGGCTAGAAATCATGATAAGATTTATTGCAAAATATCTTGGAAGATCAATGATTGAAATCAAAGCTTGGTCCAGGGACAGTATCTTGGCAATCACCACCAAGATCTACTCGTCTGAAGCATACACTAAGGGGCTTGTTATTGAAGCTTTGAATGAAGTGGGTGCTGGGAGCAGGACTGAGCTAGCCAAGCAATCAAAAGCCACACTCACCTCAAGGATGCTAGCACAGCCTGTCAACATTCCCCACCAAAACCACCCAAAACACAACCCACCAAACCAACCCCTTACCCTCAAAACCCATAGCCGATGATATACCCTTGAAGAAGAAGAGAAGGATATTGAGGCTAGAAGAAGATGAAGAAGATGATGAAGACAGGCTGCCGCTCTCAGCTGTGATTCAGTTGCCTAAGGCCACAAGTCACTCCTCAGCAATTACTCCTGAAGTCCAGAGACAATGGTTAAAGTGAAGCTAGAAGAAGAAGAGCTTCATAAACAGCATGATGAGGAATTGCTGAAGAGAGTTGACAAAGCTTATGCAGCCACATCTTCTATCATCAATATGAAGGAGCAAGCCCTTAGACTTTACACTCTCAGGCATACCTTTCAATATCAAAAGGAAAGAGTGAGGATTTGGCCTGATCCCAGGGTCTCTCACAGAATTCATAAGAACAATATACCTCGGAGATACATTGGCCAGGTGAAAAAGATCGTAGATGAAGTGATCTCTCTGGTCTTTGTAGTTTCACCCTGGGAAATCCTAGAAGACTTCAAGAAGGCCTACAAAGCTAATCTAACCCCTCAGAAGATGCTGGAAAACAAAATAGTGAAAAAGGGGTTAGTTTACAAGAGGCTTGAGGAAGTCAGGAAAAATGAGCTCCAGTTGTTCCTAGAGGGTAATCACCCGGATGAGTTTGCTTACAGAATAATAACAACTGTGGAGCTAAAGAATGGGAAACAGGCCAAATACCTGTCTGAGTATTATGGGCCGGAATCATTGTTTGAAGGAGGTGCTGAAGAGCTAACCATGGAGGAACAAATCACCTTCCTTGAGGCCTACACAAGAGAGTCGTACAGAACTCATCATGGGGAAGTGAATCTCATGAATGGGATAACAACTCTGTGTCCTGTTCCCCAAAACAGAGTTCCCATTCATACTCTGCCAAAAAAATATTTGAGGTCCTTCCCAGGCCGGAGCTTACATGGGTCATCTTCTCTACTGATCAAGAAGGAAAAAGACCAACATTTTGCCATCAATAAGTGGGAGAATAAATAAGTTAGAGGTTTTGGCTGCATTGGTTCAGGGGAGTTTGTTGGACCAAAAGAACCAATGAGCCAAGATCAGAAAACCTCTAAGTCCCACATGGTATCACAACTGCTGAAAGCCTCATCAGTAGTTTGACAAGTGCTGAAGACTTCAACAGCTGAAGATCAAGTGCTGAAGACCTCAACAGCTGAAGAACCAAAGTGCTGAAGTACAACAGCTGAAGAACACAAGTGCTGAAGCTGAAGAACCAAAGTGCTGAAGTACAACAGCTGAAGAACACAAGTGCTGAAGCTGAAAGACCAAAGTGCTGAAGTACAACAGCTGAAGAACACAAGTGCTGAAGCTGAAAGACCAAAGTACTGAAGTACAACAGCTGAAAAGTTTACAAGTGCTGAAGATCAACAACTGATGTACAAGGTCTGAAGACAAAGACTGAAGACATCAGCTGATGATATCTACTGAAGTCATCAGCAGATGAAACACCTGAAGGTCAAAGTCTGAAGATCAAGTACTGAAGCCTCAGTAGTTGTCACAACTGCTGAAGAGTACTTCTTCAGTAGTTATGATATCAGTAGTTTTATATTTTTTTGTTTCAGTAGTTTTGTAAAACGACTGAAGAGCTTGTTCTTCAGTCGTTGTAGTTTCAGTAGTTTTATATTTTGTACTTAACATGCTGATATGTTCTCAGTAGTTGTGAAAATTCAGTAGTTTGTTAAGAATTAGTTATTTTGTATCAGATCTGCCAGTTGTCACTTTCCGTGATAACAGCAGTGATTGTTGCACCCTATATAAGGAGTGACAACTTATTGTAACAGGTGATGAATGAATGGAATGAATGAATGATTTGATTAGAAATATTCTACCTCTATAAACAGTCCTTCAAATCAGAAATATATATTCTCTCCCTATAACCGTATGCGCTCTTAATGCTTACAAGTATCGATTGCTTGCTACAATTTGTCTAATTCTAGTCTGTATTCCGCTGCTTTGTATTCTAATACATCAAACTTGTGATCACTGATCCTGTCACGGTTATTTTTAAAAGAAAAGATATAAAGAATAAAAGAAGGAAAGGCAATTAAATCCAAGTGGAGGGACTAAAAGTGTAAAAAGGACAAAAATCTTTGAAACATTGGTGTAAAAGTGGGCATGGCCACCCACCCTCACTTCACATCAACATCTTCTTCGGCTTTAGATAGAGAAAGACAAAAGGAGAGAAGAAACTCTCGGCTTGTAGAAGAAGAAGAAAAAGCTAACGAATTAAATGTAAGGATTCGTGGTTTTTACATGTTAATAACGGGTTTTATCCCGGTTATGTGTTTATGTGCTTATGTGTTTGTGTTTGTGCTCTGGTGTGTGTGTACGGTATTGTTTTTAGATGTTTGAACTCATTGCAAGCGGGTTAGAAAGGAAGAAACACCCAAGTTGCATTAGGTGAGTTCTAGACCCCGGTTTTTACTTGTTTTCAAACATCTTTGGGGCTGAAAATGTATTTAAATGATTTTTACAATGTTTGATTATGTATGCCCGTATGTATTGTGCATGATTGGATGTGATTCTTGAATGCTTATAGGTTATTCATGTTTAGAATAGCTACTTTTAAGCTGAGAACAGATGGATTTGATGATTGGGTTGAAAACATACTAGAAACATGTTGAACAGAAGGTCCATATGGCTAGATAAGGCTCATGCGCCTGAAAATGCCATAGAAAGAATTAAGTGTAATCCATGCGCCCAAATAGTAGCCCATGCGCCTTAGATTACCTTAGAAATGATTAAGTACAGCCCATGCGCCTGAACAGTGGCCCATGCGCCTGAACAGTGGCCCATGCGCCTAGAAATGTTAGCTGGACGACTAAGTGTAGGGCCATGTGCCCCAATAGTGCCGATGCGCCCAACTGGCTCATGCGCCTAAGTGTCCATGCGTCCGAATTACTCATGCGTCTAAGTTTCATACGCACAAATAGTGCCCATGCGCCTAAATAGTTCATGCGCCTAAAGTGAAAATGTTTAAGTGTTGGCTGAAGCGCCTACATAGTGATGAAACGCCCGAATAGGGCTCATGCGCCCAAATAGTTCCCATGTGCCTAAGCACTTAGAAAATTTTACAGAATTTTCTGGGAGTCTGTGCTTTAGGGTTTTGGCCGAGGTTGACTAAGGGCTTATTAATGATGATGTTTCATGCATGATATGATTACTTATAATTGTTCCTTATTATTGTTATTGCGATTATTATTACTTATAGTATGTGACTTTACGTGGTATGTTATTATCGTAACGTAAAGTATATCGTAATAATAAAGTGAAAGAGCAATAAAGAAAAGAAGAGGAACATTAATGAAAATGTTAACAAGTATTGCAAGCTTACAAGAGGCACACGACCTTGTCGTTAGCTCAACTGTGATGCGGGTTAGCTACCCTATTATGCACATAAGGTCAATCAATTGAGATTGGCAGGACCTTTGCAGCGTGCCCTGGGTGATTGGGTTGGCCTTGTACATAGTACACACAACCCTTTCGAGGGATATAGTTGACCCATTCGAGGGATACAGTTGACCCTTTCGAGGGATACAGTTGACCATTTCGAAGGATATAGCTGACCTTTTCGAGGGATATAGTTGACCCTTTCGAGGGATGTAGATGGCCCATCACCCATTTCCATCGTGCATATAGTTGGGGTATTGTTCACTGGTCCATACAGAAAGTGAAACATAAAGATAAGAGTTTACAGAACAGACAAGGCATACAGTAAAGAAAACAAACAATATTTGTTCATATAATTGATGCGTGCTCGCATATACAGTACAGAGTTGTATTTTACAGAAAAGATAATTTTCTTATACAACATATAGAAAGTATTTTTATTACATATAAAAGTAGAGCTCACTCAGTAACACTGACGTTTATACATTTTCAGTTGGCAGGTAATTATTGCTGAGGATGGCATGAGGGTGAAGCTACTCGGTGGGGAAAGTTTGATATCCATTCGTACTCTGTGTTAATGTTGTTTTGTAATGCATATAAACAAGTCTTTTGTAATTAGTTAAACAATGATGTATTGCGCAACAACAGTGGTTTAAATGAAATGAATGGCTTTTGATAAATTATTTCCGCTGCTTATGTTTGTTTAATTGTAATATTTAATGTTTTAATTGCTATGATTGACCAACTGTGAGGTTTCTGAGAACGGGGCCTTTCACATGCGCCTGGATGTTATACGACTGAAGGCCATGCACCGGGATGTTATACGACTGAAGTCCATGCGCCTGAGTTCCATGCGACTGAGATTCATACGCATGAAGGCTACGCGACTCAGATTCCATACGCCTAAGTGTTCATTCGCTCCTAGTGTCCCTTCGCCCTAAGTGTTCTCATGCGCCTGGAAGGCATGCGACTGAGTGTTGCTCATATGCTCAAATAGGGCTTATGCGCCCGAAATGACATAGTTTACTTTTCTGATTTTCGGGGGAATGGGTAGATGTAGGCTTTGACATGGGAGGTTCCCGGGTGTTAACGTAAGTTAGCATTTGAGGTTGGGGGTGATATGTTGGGCATGTATGATGATGTATGATTGATGCTTGTGCACGTCGATCTGTATGATGTATGATATGTATGTATGATGGTGCCTTGTATGGTGATGTCTTGGTATGTTTATGTTTATGTTCGTGTTTATGTATGTTTATTTTCCCGTGGCTTTACGTTGAATGTTTATGAATAAATGAAAAGTATTATCTAACGTAAAGTGGAAGATAATGAGAAATGGAACGTAATGAAAGAATGCATGCATTAATGAATGAACGAATGAAAGTAAGAAAGGCTTGCTAGCAAATGTATGGAGGTTCACACCCAATGAAGGGTGTTAGCTCAACTGTGTGCGGGTTAGCTACCCAGAAGGATGCAAACTGGGGTCCAATCCTTGTGATTTACCATATGTAGGGATCCATGCCGCTTGCCCTACGTACTGGAGTCAGCTTCGTGCACAATCTTCGAAGTCTATGAAAGACCTCAGGGCAGAGTAACCAGCTTCGTGCACAATGTTCGGGGTATAGCACATGGCATTGATCCGGAATGAAAGAGAAAAGATAAGTGGTGAATGTACTTGTTGTAGGTACTAGAGTCAGCTTCGTGCATAATGTTCGAGGTCTATGAAAGACCTCAGGCCAGTAACCAGCTTCGTGCATAATGTTCGGGGTATTGTACATGTTATCGAAAGTAATGAACGTATGAATGAAAGTAAGAATTTATGAATGAATGTGAATGAAAATAACTAATGTCAATGGTATTGTTGTACGTTGAATGAACGAAAGTAACGAACGAATGATGAATGAAGATATAATGATATTATCTATGTGTACGTATGATGTTGATCGCGTAAGAATGTAAAATATGGTTTTAATCGAAAGTAAAGTATGTTTTACTTTAAAACTAGAACTCACTCAGCGACGCTGACTTTTTATGTGTTTCTAGTGGCAGGTAATCATGCTGAGTTGGCACGGGGCGGGTACTCGGCTCTTTTTGGATGGCATCTTTGTATAATGTTTTTGCATTGTAATGCAAATAAACGATGTTTTGTAATGAATGTTGTATTAACTTGCAAAAGCGTTTAAATTGAATGAAATTTATTCCGCGGCAACGTTTTATAAATGTTAATGTATAAAGATATGAGCTATGTGCGATGATTGAGCAGAAGTAAGTGTCCTGGGAACGGGGCCTAGATATATATATATATATATATATATACGTATATATATATATATGATATACATTATATAGAGTGTATCTATATATATAGTATGTATATACGTATATATATATACGTACGTATATATATATATACGTATATACGTATATATATATAGACGTATATACCTATATATACGTATATATACGTATATATATAGATATACGTATATACGTATATATATATATATATATATATATATATATATACGTATATATATATACGTATATATATATATAGTATATATAGTTATATATATATATATATTATATATATATATATATATATATATATATATATATATATATATATATATGCAGGACCGGTGAAGGGCTTGACAATTTACAACACAACAACAAAAGAGGAGATTAACCAAACTTGATCAAATAGTAAATGGATTCACCACAATAATGATACTAAGAACACAAGCAACAAGTAAGAGACAGAACAAGAGAGTTGGGTTTCAAGGATGCAGTATATTGCTTTCTCAAGTTCTATTACAAGTGTTATAAAGCATAAAGAAAGATACTAGAACATGGAAAACTTATACTACAACTACAGCCGGCTATACTTTGAAAGCCAGCTGGATACAATTGACTAGAAACAAACAAAATCAATTGTAGAATCAAAAGGCATATCTGCCTTTTGACATTATGAAAGTAAGAATTTATGAATGAATGTGAATGAAAATAACTAATGTCAATGGTAATGTTGTACGTTGAATGAACGAAAGTTAACGAACGAATGATGAAGATAATAATGATATTATCTATGTGTACGTATGATGCTTGATCGCGTAAGAATGTAAAATATGGTTTTAATCGAAAGTAAAGTATGTTTTACTTTAAAACTAGAACTCACTCAGCGACGCTGACTTTTTATGTGTTTCTAGTTGGCAGGTAATCATGCTGAGTTGGCACGGGGCGGGTACTCGGCTCTTTTTGGATGGCATTCTTTTGTATAATGTTTTTGCATTGTAATGCAAATAAACGATGTTTTGTAATGAATGTTGTATTAACTTGAAAAAGCGTTTAAATTGAATGAAAATTTATTCCGCGGCAACGTTTTATAAATGTTAATGTATAAAGATATGAGCTATGTGCGATGATTGAGCAGAAGTAAGTGTCCTGGGAACGGGGCCTTAGATATATATATATATATATATATATACGTATATATATATATACGTATATATATATATGTATACATATATATACGTATCTATATATAATATACGTATATATATGTACGTGTATATATATATATATGTATATATATATACGTATATATATATGTATATACATATACATATATATACGCATATACGTATATATTACGTATATAATATATATAGACGTATATACGTATATATATACGTATATACATATATATACGTATATACGTATATATATATACGTATATACATAATATACGTATATACGTATACATATATATACGTATATACGTATATATATATATATACGTATATATATAGATATATACGTGTATATATATATATACGTATATATATATATACGTATATATACGTATATATATATACGTATATATATAATATATATATATATATATATATATATATATATATATATATATATATATATATTGCAGGACCGGTGAAGGGCTTGACAATTTACAACACAACAACACAAAGAGGAGATTAACCAAACTGATCAAATAGTAACTGGATTCACCACAATAATGATACTAAGAACACAAGCAACAAGTAAGAGACAGAACAAGAGAGTTGGGTTTCAAGGATGCAGTATATTGCTTTCTCAAGTTCTATTACAAGTGTTATAAAGCATAAAGAAAGATACTAGAACATGGAATACTTATACTACAACCTACAGCCGGCTATACTTTGAAAGCCAGCTGGATACAATTGACTAGAAACAAACAAAATCAATTGTAGAATCAAAAGGCATATCTGCCTTTTGACATTGTGACTATGACATGCCATAGCTCATATCTTTATCTATTACAAAAAGGATAAAGTACATAAAGTAGAAAGTTATAGACTCAAGACCTCAATATACAGTTACCAAAAGCATGAACGTTTTCATCAACTCATGTAAGTTGGTGACTTTACGGAGATGCAGCAGAATGGTGTCCAGGTTTATGGAACAGTACATCAGATAAAGCATGTTACTAAAAGTCTTCAGAATAAATCTGTCTTCATAAGATGAAGCTTCGAAAGACTTTGCCTCTGAGGCTTCGGAAGACTTCATATTTGGCTTCGGAAGATATTGGTCTTGGCTTCGGAAGATTTTACACTTAGAATATTTCTAGTGCATGGTGTAAAACTTTCAAAGGAATTCTACTTCAGTTCTTTAGTGCATTGCTTGCAGAGAGACTTTGGATGTTTTGGTTTTCATCAGACTTAAAGGAATCCTTACAAACTCCCCCTAGGCTAATGCTACCAAAACTTTTAGAAGATCTTCAAATGTTTGTAGTCTTCAGCACAATCATGACCATACCCTTCTTTATTAGATGGTCAGGATCATTCAAACTTTCATAGTATATTCTCATCTCAAAGAGATCATGCAGAGGTAAGTTGATTATGTCTTGCCATGTATAGACATTCTCAACACCTTGATCTCTGATTACATGCCATGTTTCTGGATTGGTAGAGAAGGTCCAGGATAAGATGGGTGTCTCAGTTGCAAGAGGAGCCCTTGTATTGGAGTTGATTGGGCTGCCTCTTCATGCACTTCCTCAGTTGATCTGACTCAGCCTGAGGTGTAGAGGTAGATGATTTAGGCTTCTTCTTCTTAGACTTTGATTTAGAAGCCATCCACTTCTTCCTCTTAGATGACTTTAACTAAAAAGACTGGTCTGCAACACCTTGTTGATCATCCTTATCTTTCTCAGTTGGGTGTTCCTCCCTCGCAGGTTCAGAAGGAGAGGGAGTTTGACCCTGTTGTGAATCAGAAGATGAAGCTTGCTGAGGCTCAGCAGGAGGTCCGGGTTGTGTTGTCTTAGGTTGTTCAACCTTAACCACCACTTCAGGTGGGACTTCACTTGGAAGAGAATATAAGTCAATCAGTTCTCCACTCTTGAACTTCTGCTTGATTACCCTTATATGCTCATCCATTATGGATAGAGACATAGGGCCAAGTCTCCTTCCAGAGAATCCATACAGCTTTAAGAAGCTCATCATCCTTTGTCTGTCAGCAGACTTCTTCATGCTCTTTTGGATAATGGCTCTTGACTTTGCAGCTTCTTCCATTAGCTTCTTCTTAGTTGTCTTCTTTTATTAACTAACTCAAGCTCAAGTTTTGTTAAGTACTCAAACTCAACAAAATCATAAGACAAGGGAAGAAGTGCAACTGCCTGATAGAAGCCTGTGGCACTCAGGTAGTTGATCATTTTGATCTTATCTTCTTCTTTGTCTACCTGAGGTTCTTGTTGAACCACATCTTCTTGTACAGGGCTTTCTTGAACTGGAGAGAGAGTAGGAGCATGCTTGTAGAGTCTTTTCTATCTCTTCTCCTCTTTGAATTGGAGAAGTAACCTTGCACCCTCTTTTTCTTTCATCTCTCTTGACACTTCCATGTTAGCCAGTTCATTTAGTTGTTCTAAGGCGAGAGAAATGATTTTGTTGGACCAAAAGAACCAATGAGCCTGATCAGAAAAACCTCTAAGTCCCAAAGACATCGCAACAACTGCTGAAGACTTGATCAGCCGTTTGACAAAGTCTGAAGAGCAACAGCTGAAGAACAAAGTACTGAAGACTTCAACTGCTTAAGACCAAAGTCTGAAGAACAACAGCTGAAGACTAAAGTACTGAAGACTTCAAAAGCTGAAGACTAAAGTACTAAAGACTTCAACAGCTGAAGACCAAAGTCTGAAGAACAACAGCTGAAGACTAATGTACTGAAGATCAATAGCTGAAGTACAAAGACTGAAGACAACAGCTGAAGACATCAGCTGATGAGAACAGCTGATGTTCAAGAAGTCCAAGTACTGAAGCTTTCAGAGTTTGTTACATCAGCTGAAGAAGTATTCTTCAGTTGTTGTGATGGTTTCCTTTCAGTAGTTTTCTTTTGTGTTTCAGTACTTGTAAAACGACTGAAGAGCTTGTTCTTCAGTCGTTGTAGTTTCAGTAGTTTCTTTTCAGTAGTTGTAGTGACAGTTAACACTTAGTATTTTTGTAAGAAGATGTCAGCTGTTTTGACATCTTGAGTAGTTGTGTTAACTTTCAGTTGTTTGAATAATTCTGTTAGATGTCACTATCAAGTGAAATCAGTAGACGTCACATCTCCTATATAAGGAATGTTCCACCACGACATTCCTATATAAGGGATGATTGACCTGATTGTAAGTGTGACATTTTGCCACCACGAAAGCGTGTATTGAATGAAATCTTTGATTCGCAGAATTCCTTCTATAACCGTTCTCTCTTACTTTGAATATCAATTGTACTCTTGCGAATTGGCTAAATAATTGTTCAAATTCCGCTGCAATACTCTCTAATCAATAAAACGTAGATCGCTGATCCTAACAATTGGTATCAGAGCAGGTTAATCATTGATCAATCTAGCAATTAATCATGAAACTGCTATTTGATATCTGCATTTGATTGAATTAGCATATTTGCAAGAATTGGTTATAGTTCAATTGAATTTCTGCTACTTTCGTTCAATTGCTTTCTGTTTTCTTTTGGTCAATTTGGTTTGTTGTGTTTCTGTTCTAAATCTGTTAAAACTTAATTGATTTTGGTTGATTCTGAGAATTACTACTCCTTCTAATCACCCTCACAATACCGGTTCGTCAACCAAGCCTCCGATGCTGGTTAGGACTGAGTATAACATATGGCAACGAAGAATGCTTCATCACCTGTCTGTTAACAGTTCAGGTTGTTGGACATCTGTGGTACATGGTTCACATAAGCCTATGGTGAACAATCCGGAAACCAATCAAATGGTTCCGAAGAAGAAGGAACAATACTCAGATGAAGATCGGAAACTGCTTGAGATTGATGCTAAAGCCCATGGAATTCTGGCCATGACACTGCCGAATGAAATCTATTCAGGGCTTATGCATCATGAAACTGCTCATGACCTCTCGAATGCACTGAAGGAACAATTCGGTGGAACTGATTAGGTCTTAGGAAACAACAGAGAAATCCTTGCCCAACAATATGAGACATTCTCTCATAAGAAGGGTGAGACACTGACTTAACAGTTTGAGCGTTTTTCCTGTTTGATCTCTGAGCTAAAAATGGTCAAACATGAATATACCAATAGCCAGATGAATAACAGATTCCTCAGATCACTGCCTGAGAGATGGGACACATATACTATTGTCCTACGCTCCAGTGCAAATCTGGATAAACTATCTCTTACCCAACTTCATGGGAAACTGCTTACATTTGAGAGAGAGATAGAGCAGAAAAGGAAACTGGCATCATCAGGAAACCTCACTGATGAATTTGTACTAGGGAACACTGCCTTGGTGGTCATGAGTCAGATAATGCTGCATCTGAAAGTAATTATGATGAGCATATAGATTTTTCTTCAAACATTCAGATCATGCATTTGTTGGTGTTGACAGTCTTCAGGCTGTAATAGTGACAACTTATTTTTCATGGGTGATCTGAAAGGATTAGCTGATGATGATATAGAAGAGATGGATATTCTGAGCCAAATGGCCTTGATTAATATCAGATCTCAGAAGTTCTACAAGAGGACTGGCAGGAAATTTCCGGGACTCTCTGGCAAAACCAAGTTGGTTTTGACAAGAGTAAGTTGAGGTGTCACAAATGCCAAAGGCTTCGACACTTTGCTAGGGAATGTAGATCATCTGGATCAACTCTCTCTGCACCCTTTGTGACTTTTCCAAGCACTAGTCCACAAAACATAGGGCAACATCCCTGCTAGTTCTGGTCATCATTCACAACCTGTCACTCTCCTCATATTTTGTCCCTCAGGGTCCAATGTCATATCCTTATCCCTGCTATTACATGCCTCAGCAATCAAGTCCAAATTTCTACTCACAACAATCAAAATATTACCTGAGCCTCTACCATCTCAATCACAACCTCATCACAGCTTTTTCACCCTGTTAATGTTGACTGGAGTAGTTTACCAGATGATCTCTCTGGTACTGAGCAATTGTTTGCTGGTGATGGTCAACATGGTGGTGAACATCCTTTTGGGAATCTAGCTCTCATGGCCCTGGAATCTACTGAGAGTTCATGCTCCAATGCATCTTCTTCACAGGTAACCCAGGTATCCTGTGAGGCTAAGGCCAAGCTTTGTTCTGAATCTTGCTAGATGCATTTATCTTTATTAGAAGCAAATGTAGCTTAATTAATCAAAATCTAGAGCTTGAGCAAACTATTACAAAAGAAAAGCTGAATATGAGTCTGTCTTTAAAGACAAAGTTGATGAGATTTATAAGCTTAAATGCCAGTTAAATGATGAAAAGGCTAAGCTAGAGGTCATTCTTGAGAACCATAAGGAACTCAAAGAAAAACTTGCAGTTACCCAAGTTGAGTGTGACCGCTGGGTGTCATCCTGCAGGGATTTGAAATGCTGCTCAGTAAGCAATCTGCTTCTAATGTGAAGTTTGGAATTGGTTACAACCATATTGCACCTCCAACAGATTTTACTCCAAAACCAATAGTAACATCTGAGGTGAAAGCAATCTCCAAACCACATTATCATGTGCATCATCTTCAAGTGATCTCCCAAAATCACAAGATGAAATAAGGGTTGATACCTCAGCAGTCAATTGGCTGATGGTTAACTACTGATAAGCACATGAAGCTGAGTATTTCAGATGTTGTTCCTCAAAGTAACTTAAGTACTGAAGGGCAAATTACACAGCTGAAAGCATTTCAAATCAGCTGAAATAAATGGATTAACAACTGCTGACAAAGAACAGCTGAAGAACAACTCTTCAGTTGTTACAGATTCTTCAGTACTGAACAAAAGTACTGAAAGGAGGAAAGTACTAAAGAGCACACCTTCAGTAATTTCACCTCAGCAGTTGATCAATCCAAGATGAAGAATAAGCCATGTGAAATATGTGGTAAATTCAATCATCTTTTTGATGAATGCTGGTAAGAAAGGGTTCCAAACTCAACAGAGATAAGCTCATTAAAATCCAGATGGATGAAATGAAAACTGAGTTTGAGACCAAGTTTGTACCGCAATCATCCCATTGTGATAAACCCAAGCCTTCAACCAAATCTGAAAAAGGATAAGGTTCATCACAAACAGCTGATGGTGCTTTTCATGACAACATCAGACGAAGTCTGTTAACTCTAAGGAGGAAATGTGGATCACAGGAACTCATCAAACACAAGTACTGATATGTCACAAGAGCTGAAAGCTTTGGCTACAAATCAGACACAACTTGTTATGATGGTTCAGCATTTGTTGGGGAGAGTTAACCAATAGATGCACCTGTGATCAAATCACTGAAAAGGCATTCCAAGCCCAAACCCAGGAATCCATTTCAGCACCATCTCCTTCTTCAGTTGTCAATCATAAGAAACAAGTTATGGTTACATCTGTTGATGAAAACAGGCCCAAAACCAAAAGGTTTGGGTCTCAAAATCTAACTAGTTTCTCTTTTATGCAGGGTTCTTCAACATGCCAAAGGAGCATCTGGTATGTGGACAGTGGAGGATCTATGCATATGACTGGGAGCAGTTCTCTTCTTAATGACTACTCTCAAGGAAAGAAGGGATTTGTTTCATTTGGAAATGATGCCAGAGGTTACATCATTGGGAAAGGATATGTGTCTAATGGACAAATCCGGTTTGATGATGTCAACCATGTGGAGAATCTTAAGTATAATCTGCTGAGTGTCAGTCAGATGTGTGATAAAGGGCATGTTGCACTTTTCACAAGCCAGAACTGCAGGATTCTGTCTTCCCCAGTTCTGAGGCTGATTGACAAGGTATTGGATGAACATACTCTCCTGAGGCCAACAGGATCGGAAGAGTGTATGCCTTGGATTTGTCAAAGAAGATTGATTTGAAGGGTCATCCATGCCTATTCTCCAAAGCCTCTCCTCAGAATCTAAACTATGGCATAGAAGGTTGGTCATGTTAATCTCAAAAACATGAACCAACTGATCCACAATCGTTTAGTGAGAGGTTTATCACTTAAGGAGTTCCACTGTGATGAAGCCTGCACTGCTTGTTTGAAAGGAAAACACACAAAGTCTCATTCCCTCCCTTTGAAGAACCTAAGTCTACTGCTGCTTGCAGTTACTGCACATGGATCTATTTGGTCCTGTAAGAGTGATGAGCATGGCAAAGAAGAATACTGTCTGGTAATATGGATGATTACTACTCCAGATTTGTATGGACTTTCTTTCTACATTCAAAGGATGAGGTTGCTCAGAAGATTATAAATTTGTGTTGTATGTTGAGAAGCAGTATTCCCTATCAGTCAAGTGTATAAGGAGTGACAATGGTACTGAATTCAGAACCATACACTTGATGATTTTTATCTTTCAAAAGGAATCAAAAGGCAGTTTAGCATCCCAAGGACTCCAGAACAAAATGGAGTAGTGGAGAGAAGAACAGGACTTTAATTGAAGCTGCAAGGTCCATGTTGGCTGACTCTGGTTTGCCTTTGACCTTTTGGGCTGAAGCTGTCAATACAGCTTGCTATGTGCAGAATAGAGTGTTTAGTAAATCAGAGGTTGATGAAGACTCCATATGAAGCTCTACATCATTTGGCTCCTTTGATTTCATTCTTCAGAGCCTTTGGATGTCCTTGTTTCATTCTCAACACAAAGGTCAACTCCACAAATTTGATCCTAAGGTGGATGCAGGGTATTTTGTAGGTTATTCATCCACTTGCAAGGCTTACAGAGTCTTCAACTGCTGAACAAAGATAGTTGAAGAAACCTTGCATGTGAAATTCAATGAATCTCCTAAGGATAAAATTCCACAAAACCCTGTGGAGTTTTTGATCTGGACATACTGCAATATGCTCCTTATCAAAACCAGCTGTTGCTGATCATGTGGATAAATCATCTTCTGCAGCAAGTCTTCCACCTGGTGGTACTGAAGATGATGATGATATCAGTACTCACCTTTTCAAGTTCAGTGACCAACTGCCTGAGTCTGCTAAACTTGATGTTCCTGTACCTTCACAGCTCTCCACAACAAATGCTGATGAGATTTCTGATTCCTCTACATCGTTGATTTGCCATCTAATACTTGGTTTCAAGAATCTGAATCACATCTGCTGATGCTGAACCGGCTACAAACACTTGCACTGATCTTATTGTGCACCAAGAGCTGAATGGTCACCCCATGTCTCAAATCATTGGTGGTTCAATGCTGGCGTCTCAACCAGAAGTCAATTGTCTAACTTGTGCTTCTATGCTCTCTTCATCAGTCAGCAAGAGCCAAAGAACTATCATGTTGCTTTGAGAGACAATGGATGGGTGGAAGCCATGCAGCTTGAGCTACTTCAGTTCAAGAAACAGCAAGTGTGGGAACTGGTTCCTCTACCCCCAGGTAGTGTGCAATAGGCACTAAATGGTGTTTAGGAACAAAACAGATGAAAATGGGCTTATTGTTAAGAACAAGGCCAAACTGGTTGTTCAGGGGTTTTCACAAGAAGAAGGTATTGATTATGATGAGACCTTTGCCCCTGTAGCTAGACTGGAGGCAATTAGATTGTTCTTAGCCTATGCTGCATTCCACAATCTTAAAGTTTTTCAAATGGATTTTAAAGTGCATTTTTATATGGTAAAATAAAGAAGAGGTTTATGTGTGTCAACCAGTTTTGAGGATAATAAACATCCAGATTGGGTGTACAAGCTTGATAAGGCTCTTTATGGGTTGAAACAAGCTCCTAGAGCCTGGTATGACATTATCAAATTTCTTCTTCAAAATAATTTCACTAGAGGCTCCATAGATAAAACTTTATTTATTAAGAAGGTGGATCAGCATAAGCTACTTGTTCAAATTTATGTTGATGATATTATTTTGCATCCTCTGATCCCCAGTTGCGTGATGACTTTACCAATTTAATGCATAAGAAGTTTGAAATGAGTGCAATGGGAGAATTACAGTTCTTTCTAGGATTGCAAATCAAACAAAAGTTGATGGGACTTTCATTCATCAGTCTAAATATACAAAAGATCTTTTGAATAAGTTTGATTTACAAAATTGTAAGCCCTGTTCTACTCCCATGTGCAACCACCCACAACTGGATGCGGATCAGAAAGTAAAGTTGTTGATGAACACTTTACAGATGTATGATTGGGTCCTTGATGTACTTAACAGCTTCTAGACCAGATATCATGTTTGCAACTTGTGTTTGTGCTAGATTTCAGGCTGCTCCTAAAGAGTCTCTTTGATTGCAGTCAAAGATCTTTAGATATTTGCAAGGTACACAATCTCTAGGTTTATGGTATTCCACTGGACACTCTTGCAAATTGGTTGCTTTTTCAGATAGTGACTATGCAGGATGTAAGTTAGCGGAAAGTCAACTTCTGGTGGATGTCAATTCCTAGGCAACTGTTTGATTTCTTGGCAGAGTAAGAAACAACATCTGTTGCTACATCCACTGCTGAAGCAGAGTACATTGCTGCTGCAAGCTGTACTTCTCATGCTCTGGCTTCAGAACCAACTTTTGGATTATGGCATTACAGAGACTAAGACTCCATTATTAATGGACAGTGCTTCAGCTCTTTGCATTGTCAAGAATCCTGTCCAGCACTCTAGGACCAAACATATAGAGCTCAGACATCATTTTATTAGGGATTGTTTTGAAAAAGGTCTGATTGATCCAAGTTTGTGCCTAGTGCTGATGAGCTTGCAGACATTTTTACTAAGCCTTTGGATAGTTCGACTTTCCAAAACTAGTGTTAAGGCTTGGTATGCTGCAGTTAGAATAAGTGATAACTACTGATGATCTCAGTAAATAAGTACTGATGATCATTTGTAACCATATCACAAATAAGTACTGATTCTGTTACAAGAACTGGTACAGTCATAACTACTGATGAGTATAACTACTAATATAAGTACAACAGATAATATACTGACGTCCTATGAAACAACTGAAAAACAGCCAAAAGACTGATGAGTAAGTGTTGAGGACAGTATGAAACAGCTGAAAAACTATGAATTGACGAAAACTACTGATGAGAATTTTCTCTTCAGTTGTTTCTAAAACTGCTGCTGCTCATCTTAAACAACTGATGACAAAACCACGTCTTCAGTAGTTTCACAACTACTGATGACTAACACCACGTCGTCAGCTGTTTACAACAACTTATGACAAAACCATGTCTTCAGTAGTTTCACAACTACTGATGACTAACACCACGTCGTCAGCTGTTTTCCAACACCTGAAGCTAAAACCATGGTCTTCAGTAGTTTTATAACTACTGATACCTAAAACCAAGACTTTAGTTGTTTGAACCTCTGAAGGTTTATACCACGTCATCAGTCTGTTAATACTACTGATGACTCACATTAAATCTTTCAGTTGCTTTCTAACCCATACCCTATAAATACTTTACCTAACAGAGCTTCATCGTCACAAACCTAACGTTCAAAAACTCAGAACCTTCTCTCACATCAATGGCGAACATGAAGCTTAAACCACGACACAACTGTGTTGCTTACCTCACCAAATCACCCTTTTGGACAAAGTTTGATAATGCCATTGATCTAATGGTCAACTCTCCATACAAAATGGCTTTTCTTCTAAATCCTACCATTCATGCCGAATCCCTCCATCTGTTCTGGACGAACGTCACCCTCATCACTGGGGAGAATGACAATGACTCTCTCCAGTCGTTCGTCAACAATCGTCAGGTGGTCATCACTCCAGAAATCCTTCGCCAAACCCTACAACTGGATGATGCCACTTTCCCCACTGGGTATCCAAAGGGCACCACTGATCTATCATTTGCCCAACATGGATACCAGGGTAACCTAGTGCCTCTACCATCCTGAAGAAACATTTCCATGATGCGGAACGACTAATTTTTCATATGGTGAATGTATGCTTAGCTCCTAAGACTTCTTCTTGGATCAAATGTTGACGAGGTGGCAGCAGGTATTTCTCTATCCTTCACAACAACACTTAAATTTTTTTGAAATGTTATATCTTGAAGTCAAGGATATGGCCTCCAAGCCTATTGCTAACCGTGGAATCTATATCCTTGGTTCCTAATGGCCATTATAGTAAACCAGCTGAAAGCTGAGGGACTTGTTGGCCTTGGATTCCCTGCCACGGCTGTATTGCCTGAAGTACTCCAGGCACAACTCAGACCAGTCACTCAAACTGGCTGCCAACTGCGAAAACCCACGCATTGGAACCCACAGCCACCACCTCCAAATCCTTTGTCCCCACCAAACCCAAACACAAGAAAGCCAAAAAGGCTACTCAAGGAAATGAGTCCCCTGAGGATGCCCCTGCAACACAAACGCACGTTATATCTACTAGTCATAACCCCCAGTAGATACAAGGACTCACTCACCCCTCAACCGCTCAGTTTCCTCCCAACAGGAGCCTGTAGCAACCACTTCTGGGGCACCTATACATCTGGAACCTTCCTCAATTGAGGAGGTTGCCATTGAAACACACCACTCTCCCCGGGTGCATACTGCCTTCACACCCTTCTCCCACTGCAACCGCCCCCCAAAGTCCTACCATCATAATTGCCAAAGTGCTGACTCAGTTGCACTCCTCACCTCCCCAGATACCATCACAACTGGGATAGCCCCAACCATGAGGGGAGGATCAAAGTGCTTCTGACACCCCACATCACAGGGGTTACCAATTCAATCTCTGGGTGTAGAAGCAAAGATTCGAATTTCTGGTGAGCTTGCCCACTTCTCCTGCTTCAGCATATGATCAGGCTGAAGTTGGTAACATTCATAAGACCTCACCAGAGGCAACTGCTGATGAAGGACATGGTCCTGAGGCAGGAAGTCCCCAGTACCATGACCAAGGGGCACATGCTACTACTGATCTACACTCAGAGCATGTTCATCCTGATTCTATCAGGAGTCAGGTGATTCAGTAAACACTGATGATGACCTGGGCTTCTTTTATGATGTTTTAGCCCAAAACACCATCCTCGAGGATGAGGTGAGCAGGCTCAACAGCTGCTTGCCAAAATTTCTCAGGATCAAAGACCATCTACCCCTCAAAACCCACAGATGGCACCTTCCTCTGAAGGTCTCCCATACACCAAGTCACTCCAAAATACTCAGCCACCTGCCTCTGCTTCTGGCACTATTTCTCACGGACAGAACCCCCCGAGCAATAGCTGCTATCTTTCAACATTCCTTACCTCTCATCACATCAACTATCTGATATAGTCCTTAAAACCCTTGATGGGAGGCTTCCCTCAGTTATACAACCCATGATAGAGGATGCTGTGAGCAAAAGGCTTTCTGACAATCAACCCTTGCAACCAATGCAACCAAAAGGGGGAGATTCAGTCAGTGAAAGCAAAAGAAAGAGGATGGCAGATAGGAAAGAGACTGAAAAGGAGAAGGTGAAGGATGCTGACATGGAGAAAGTGACTGAAAGTACTAAAGACTTTCATGTCTATACAAGAAAAGGAGAATGAGAAGGACAGACTTGGAGACAATGGTGAAGAAGGCTGATGTTGAACACACCGATCAATGGTTAACATCATTGGTCAGTTGTTTAGGCAAGGCCATGACACTGAAAAACTGACTCAAAAATCAGAAGACTAGAGATTGAAGAAATCCAAGCTAGATGGGCAAGTTATGATGTGTTGGAAAGGTAAAGGTTAGAGATCATGATCAGGTTCATATCGAAATATCTGGGTAGATCGTTGATTGAGATCAAGGCATGGTCCAGGGACAGCATCTTGGCAATAACCACCAAGATCTATTCGTCTGAAGTATACACAAAAGGATTGGTTATTGAAACCTTAAATGAGGTTGGTGCTGGGAGCAGGACTGAACTAGTCAAGCAATCTAAAGCCACCTCACATCCAAAATGCTAGAACAGCCTGTCAACATTCCCACACCAAAACCACCACAACCACAACCCATTAAACCAATTCCCTTACCCTCAAAAACCAATAGCCGTGATGTACCCCAGAAGAGGAAGAGAAGGGTACTGAGGCTAGAAGAAGATGACGAAGATAATGATGAAGATGAAGATAGGCTGCCACTCTAGCTATTATACAACTGCCTAAGGCCACAAGTCACCTCCCAACAATTACTCCTGAAACCCAAAGACAAATTGTGAAAGTGAAGCTAAAAGAAGAAGAGCTTCACAAACAACATGATGAGGAATTGTTGAGGAGGGTTGACAAAACATATGCTGCCACATCTTCAATCATCAACATGAAGAAGCATGCTCTCAGATTATACACTCTAAACATACATTTCAATATCAAAAGGAGAGAGTGAGGATTTGACCTGATCCCAGGGTGTCTCATAGGATTCACAAGAAAAAACATTCCACAGGATACATTGGCCAAGTGAAGAAGATTGTAGATGAAGTGATCTCACTGGTCTTTGTAGTATCACCCTGGGAAATCCTAGAGACTTCAAGAAAGCCTATAAAGCTAACCTGACCCCACAAAAGATGTGGTGAATAAATGGTGAAAAAGGGGTTAGTATATAAGAGGCTTGAGGAAGTTAGGAAGAATGAGCTCCAGTTGTTCTTAGAGGGTAACCACCCTAATGAATTTGCTTATAGAGTAATAACAACTGTGGAACTCAAAAATGGGAAACAGGTCAAATACCTATCTGAATATTATGGGCCAGAATCACTTTTTGAAGAGGAGATGAAGAGCTTACCATGGAGGAACAGATAACCTTCCTTGAGGCCTATACAAGGGAGTCATACATACTCATTGTTGGGAAGTAGATCTCATGGATGGGGTAACAGATCTGTGTCCAGTTCCCCAGACAGAGTTCCCATTCATCCTTTGCCAAGCAGATCATTGAGACTTTTTCCCAGGCCTGTGCTTACTTGGGTCACTTCTGAGCTGATCTAGAAGACAAAAAACCAATCTTTCTGCCATAATAAGTGGGACATCTTCAATATTTAGAGGTTTTGGCTGCATTGGTTCAGGGGGAGTTTGTTGGACCAAAAGAACCAATGAGCCTGATTAGAAAAACCTCTAAGTCCCACAGACATCGCAACAACTGCTGAAGACTTGATCAGCCGTTTGACAAAGTCTGAAAGCAACAACTAAAGACAAAGTACTGAAGACTTCAACTGCTGAAGACCAAAGTCTAAAGAACAAACAGCTGAAGACTAAAGTACTGAAGACTTCAAAAACTGAAGACTAAAGTACGAAGACTTCAAAAGCTGAAGACTAAAGTACTGAAGACTTCAACAGCTGAAGACCAAAGTCTGAAGAACAACAGCTGAAGACTAATGTAAGATCAACAGCTGAAGTACAAAGACTGAAGACAACAGCTGAAGGCATCAGCTAATGAAAACAGCTGATGTTCAAGAAGTCCAAGTATGAAGCTTTCAGAGTTTGTTACAACAGCTGAAGAAGTATTCTTCAGTTGTTGTGATGGTTTCCTTTCAGTAGTTTTCTTTTGTGTTTTAGTACTTGTAAAACGACAGAAGAGCTTGTTCTTCAGTCATTGTAGTTTCAGTATTTCTTTCAGTAGTTGTAGTGACAGTTAACACTTAGTATTTTTGTAAGAAGATGTCAGCTGTTTTGACATCTTCAGTAGTTGTGTTTACTTTCAGTTTTTTGAATAATTCTGTTAGATGTCACTATCAAGTGACATCAGCATACGTCACATCTCCTATATAAGGAATGTTCCACCACGACATTCCTATATAAGGGATGATTGACCTGATTGTAAGTGTGACATTTTGCCACCACGAAAGCGCGTATTGAATGAAATCTTTGATTCGCAGAATTCCTTCTATAACCGTTCTCTCTTACTTTGAATATCAATTGTATTCTTGCGAATTGGCTAAATAATTGTTCAAATTCCGCTGCAATACTCTCTAATCAATAAAACGTAGATCGCTGATCCTAACAGATTTCATCAATGTCATAGTTCCTGGTCTGTAGGTAAGTAATCCTGATTGCCCCAACTTATCATCTTGAGTATTTGGTCTGGGGCAGCCCTGATTGCAGCTTGCATAACCTGAAGACCCAAAGGAACTTTCTCCCCTTAGCTTCCTCTTCAACTCTCTCTCTTCCTCCTCAATTTCCACAAGAGTCAAAATCTTTTCCCTTTGTCACCCACAGACCTTTGTGACTCAGGGTGGATAGAGGTTTGGCCTTCATTGCTTGGTGTAGCATCCATTCTCATGCCAGAGAGAAGCTGAGAAACACCTTCACCAGCAGGTGTCTCAGAGGGAATGTGGATCTCTGCTCAGTTGATGATGATGAGACAGGGGTCTCAGGTTCTGCCACTGGCCTTCACTCAAGGTTTCCCCTATGAAACTAATATTAGGGTCCACCTCAACATCCAGTTGACCGATGCCATTACCTGATTGCATAAGTCTCCTTCTTAAGCTAAACTTTGCAGTGATCCTGTCTTGGATTCTTTGAGTCAATCTGTCAGCTTGTCTGAGTTGCTTGGGTTTACAAGTGGCATATTAACTAGATCCAGACCTTCATAGAAGTTCAAATTTGAAAGTCAAATACTTCTTGTTGCCCTTGAACTCTGTGAAGAATAAGGGCTCTTCTATCAGCATCATACCTCCACCTTATGATGTAGTTTGAAGTTCCTTGAGGTGGGGATGACACAGCCCTTGCTATCCTTCCTCAAAGAGACTCCTAATGATAGAGTCTATAGAGTCCAAATTAATGTGAACTTGAGGAAGTTGATGAGAATGCACAATTGCAAGTGAGGATGGTGAGTCCTTAATGTCTATTCTCTATGAAAAACTCCAAGGTTTTTGGCTGCAATGACTTTCTCCCCCTTTTCGGTAGCATCACCTACTTGCATAGGTGAGCTGGAGGATAAATCAATCACATCCACATGTTCTTGTGTTCCTGGTTGAGCTCTTCTTAAAGGTCTCCCAGCTAGTTTTTCCTTAAGATATGAAATCTCAAGTTGCTGATCATTGACCCTGTTGTGTAAGGTAGTCACCTGAGATTCAAGGTGACTGACCTTTGAGACTAGGTAAGTGCATGTTTTAGACAATTTGTGCACTTTTAGTCTCAGATTCCCCGCTTCTTCATCAGAAGAATCATTGGGGGATGAAATGATTGGACCAAAGTCCTCTCTCTCACCACCAACTAGAGGTTCTTGGCTGCTGGTTTTCCTCTGCTCACTGGCAATCTCAGTTGAGATGTCAGTGGGCTGAGTTGCCATGGTTGAGGTCTTAATGATGTAATCACTTGCAGAAGTGAGAGCCTCTTCCATATGGACATCCTGAACAGGTTCAGAAGTGTCCACCTTAGTTATAGGTGACTGATGTGGGCTAGACTGAGGAGACTCAGGAGTACTCATCTCTCTTTGAGTAGGGGAAGAGAAGAGAGACTCTTGGTACTCACTGAATCCTAAGTTTTCATCAGTATAGAAGGATAGGTTGGGAATGGGTTGATTTAGATCTAAAGGCTAGGGATGGTAACTGTCCCCTGAAGGTTGTTCACTTGAGTGTTGAGACTCAGTGAAGGCTTAAGGCTGTTGGGCTTGTGAGCTCATTAGGGTGAGCATGAGGAACCTTAGCCCTCATAGTTGAAGAGATGGGAGTGGTTTGCTCCTCAGGGGAAGTGGAGCTCTAGTGTCCACTTCCTCCTATAAAGGTGAGTATATGGGGACCTGCACAGACTCAATAGCTTGAGCAGGGTTCGTTTGGATTTTCTTTGGTAGGTGAGGGTTACTTGAGGCCTTTTTAGTGGTAGAAAGATAGAAGGTGTGGGTTCAACACTAGCTTGTGTTGCTAGGTTGTCACCTTGAGCAATGAGCTCTAACATTTTGGGGACAAGGGCTGTTTCTACCCCCTGAGAAGCCTACAGTTGGCATCTTCATGATATTAAGATGCCGGGCTTCATCTGTCCCAATTTAAGAATATATCTGTTTCCCTCAACTGTGAGCCCAGTTCACAGTTGAGAATGTGTTGAACATATCTAGGAAACATATAATACTCTAAGGAGTCCAAGTTAGCAAGTAAATTGGTATAGACAAAGTGAGAGTACCTGAACTTAACCCCTTGAACCATTCCATGCACTATGAAGGAGAGATCCTCAGGAATCTAGTCCCATCCTCGATGCTTGTTTGACAAGCTATGGATAACCACATGGAGTAGGTATTTCATTGGGATGAGACCTTCCCTTTCCTGAAGGTCCTTATAGAAAAATCTCCCTCATATCCTATCTGCTCAAAGGAATGATTGAGACTTTTTTTGGGAAGGACAACTCACCTTCTTCATCATCCAGCTGCAAATGAGTGTTGATAATGGCCGAGTGATGACGATGTCCTCCCTTGCACTGTGGCAGACAGTGCCTTCTCTCCATCCATGATGACCTCTTGGCACGTCCTCCAAATTCAAGCAGATGACCCTCATACAAGTAGGATCAATGGTTAGGGAAGTGAAGTAATTTGATAGAGTTAAGAATTGGCAAATCTCTGAGAAACTTTCATCTTTCTCAGAGCTTAACAAAGCAACCTGATTGTGTTGCCTGTAAAGTTGCATGGAGAAATCTGGGTTGTTTCTACGGTTAAGGTTGGCCATTTGAGAAGCTTAACGTTGAAGAAAGGTAAAAAGCAAAGGCGGTTTTGGGAATTAGGTTTGAGAAATAGTAGAATTCAAAAAGATAGTGAGGAAGAGGGGGAACCGTTGGGTATTTATGTGAAAAGGGATTTGAACCAAAGTTAATGAAAGAGGATAAATTTTGAAATCCGAAAGTCGGTCCCACCTCTGAAAAAGTAGTTTACTTTTGCTCAAAAAGTAGTTTTCTTGGAATTCGAAAATCTTCCGAAGGTAAATTATCTTTAGAAGTTTTAATGAAAAAGCTTCCGAAGCTAAAATGACTTTGGAAGATTTTCCTAAGAGTCTTGAAAATTTTGCTTCGGAAGAGAAATAAACACTTGAATGCTTTGTCTATAAAACAACAAAGCTTCCGAGAGTTAATTTTGCTTTGGAAGGAAAAGGTCCTTAAAAACAAATAAGTGTCTGAGATAAGTATTTAAGTTTTGGAAGATAGATTTAGACTTCTTCCAAAGGTAACATTTCTTAAACGGTTATTTATTTTGAAGACATGATTTTCTTCCGAAGGTATAAATATATCTTCCGAAGGATCAGAAAAATTTCAAGAATCTAAGGAAAGTCTTCAAAAAGGATTTGATATCCAAAGAAAACATGAGCTTATGAAAGTGATGAACTAGACAACTTAGGAGACACATATTTTAAGAAATAATTAGAATTAAATTTTAAGAAAAGATCTACTCAAAGTTAATTATCCCAATAGCTGATATTAGATATTTAAATCTCTATTCATCAAAAGTTTTTGTAAACAGATCAGCATATTGTTCATCTGTATGAACTTTGACTAGTTTAATTAATCCCTTTTCATAGTTATCTCTTATTAAATGATACATGATATTGATGTGTTTAGTCCTTGAGTGCTGCACAGGATTCTCAGTGATAGAGATAGCACTATTGTTGTCTATGTGGATAGGAGTCTCCTTGAAGTTAAATCCATAGTCTAGCATATAATTTTGAATCCAAAGCACTTGAGCATAGCAACTTGCAGTTCCAATGTATTCAGTCTCAGCAGTTGATGCATACACACGGGATTGTTTCTTGCATTGCCATAAGACACCCTTCCACCAAGGAATTGACATCCCCTACATGTAGACTTTGCCGTCATGTTGCAACCACCATAATCACTATCTGTATAAGCATACATATTGAAGTCAGGATTCTTTGGATACCATAAATCAAGTGTTGAAGCACCTTCGAGGTATCTTAAATGTCACACCCTCAAAATCTACGTGCGGAGTTTTACCGCGAGGCGTGTGAACAAACCAGGATCACAGTCAATAGTTACTCAGAACGACTATATATGCCACAATTAAAATGAAATCAACCAAAGTATAAACTTGAAACTTGTGTGGAAGCATTTTGTAAAACAACCCAAATGAGTATAAATGCATACTATGACAAAACATGCCCAACCCAAATGAGTAAACAATAACCATTAAAAACAATAAAGATGTCTTGAAGACAAAGTCTTAGAATTCAAGGTGAATCCGTGTAGTGCTCCTAAAGGCAAGCAAGTTAATAACCTGAGAATAGCATACTAAAATGTCAACACATTGGTTTGGGAGTTCAAGAGTGATATTCAAACATAAACAGCTTAATAATAGAGATATAAAAGTAGTGCATTGTAACAGATAGCTAGTCCATTAACAATAAATATTAACTCATAGTGATTTCGCAATTGAAACTGACTGTGTTACGTTGTTGCCTCCTATCACAACTTAACAGGTCGTGAAAATGTTCAATAGGACAAATTGCACCCGTTGACCTCGAGTCACACAGGTGGGGCTCGTCTGACCTAGTAGTACTACCCAAATTTCCCTGCTATTCATTATTAACAATTCAAAAGTGTGAGGACTTCTCCATGATATCAACACTATATTAATATTATACACACATGAATATATAAAGCGTTTATAGTTTACCAGTATGCTATCTCCCCCAAAAGAGATCAAGTAAAGAGTGGGGCATGAACTCACCTGATATGCGTAATAGATACTTAGAGTTTTACTTGACAGACAGAGTGTACCGACAACCTGCAGAGGTTACCTAGATCATATAAGTATATGAGTACGTGCAAACAGAGAACATGTGAAACCCTAAGTACACTATAACCAAGGACTCAAGCTTTTTGAAAACAGACACGTTTGACCTAGTTGACCCGTTTGACCCATTGGTGACTTTATGTGTTGTAAACCATTCAAGCAATCATACACATATATCATACATGGTTAAGATTCAATTGGATCATATATATGCTAAATCATCCTAAACCCTGCCAATCCTACTAAGTAGGGGCCTCAGATTTGCACGCGTGTATGATGATCACAATCATATTCATTAACCATGTTCATTGCATTCAACATACACCACAATAATCAATTTCCAGTCCCAAACATGATTTCTTAACTACTAACCAACATCAACATCATACATAACATCACCCATGATTATCCAAACATCCCATACAACTAAATTAAAGTGTTCTACCACATTAGAATTCATCCATGAACATACTAACATGCTCCTAATATCCCAAACATGTCCAAACTATCATCCTTCAAACTTTGTGCAAATAAAGTTTCCCTTTTGGGAAAGTACATTCCAACATCTATCAAACACTCAATGTATTCATGAATTCATCACAATTCTACCATCTCAAGTTCATAACGATATCTAGACATGATCATCAATACCTAATCATCATAATCCATTAATCATCATGAACAAAAGTTTCTAGTTTTGGCAAGATATGAACAACAACATCCATTACAAGGTTTCTAGCATTCATATAAAAAATCTAGCACCCAATCATCATCATAAACACATCAACAACATCAATCCATCATCAAATCATCATCTCATGAAAATAAAGTTACTATTATTAGTAACCTATGAACACCTACATCAATTCATCAATTCTTTGCAAGATCAATGTATCCTAACATTCATACAACCTACTAATCATCATACATTCATCAAACAATCATCAATCATCCATAATCTCATCAATTTCGAATTAGGGCTTGCCTAAAATCAAAGTTCATGATCAATCCATTAAAAACATACAATTCATGCATAATCAATGTTAAACAACATGTATTCAATCCAACTAACATACTAACATCATCAACTAACATCATTTCGACTCTATGAACACCCATTCACGAATTAGGGTCCGCCATAACAAGAAACCCACTAAACACACCAAAACTAACCTTAATTCTTGCAAAGGAACACGATTTGATGTTGCTAACTTGTTGTATGTCTTGAAACTGAACTAAAATCGCAGCCAATTGCTTGTTCTTGATTGATTTCGAAGTGGAGAGAGAGAGATGGTGATGATCGCGGCCGAAGGTGTGTGGGGGGGGGGGGCTTGGGTTTTGTTTTATGTAGTTTAATTTTGCATAATTACCATTTAAACCCTTGTGTTTTGGTATTTTATAAAAACTTGACTTTAAACTCTTAGTAAAGTGTTTTAACCTAATAGTATAAAGATATAAACTAATGATAATCATTATGTATTTTATCTTTATAAAAACATACGAATAAATAGGCACGTTTCCACGTTACGCGATTAATTTCCTAATTAACATTTAAAACATGCAAACACATAAACATAATACCATAATCACATAATCAATTAGATTGTCAATAATGTAACATTATTAATTTTTATTAGGTCACCAACGTTTAACGACAACTAGTGTGTGTTTACGACACGTGTAAGCAAGACTTAACGGAACTAACGGAGTTTGGTAATGGAAATTTACCGGATGTCACCTTATCCCCATGTTGAAAGAATTTTCGTCCCGAATATTGCGTTACATGGTGAGAGTGTTCAATCACTGGTCTACTGCATTGGCACACAGGAATCGAAATCGAGTGAGTTTTGGATGAGTTGTCACATCATCCCCATGTTGAAAGAAATTTCATCCCGAAATTTAAATCAATACTTCGTCTGCTGGAATCGTCTTTTCGAATAATTGAGGGTACTTAAGCTTCATTTGATCTTCTCGTTCCCATGTGAATTCCGGTCCACGTTGCGAATTCCAACAGATTTTGGCAATAGGTATCTTGCTTTTTTTAAGTGTTTTCACCTCACGGTCCATCACCTCGACTAGTTCTTCAATAAAACGCAATTGTTCATCCACTTGAACTTTTTCTAGTGGTACGACCATTGTTTCATCAATTATGCACTTCTTTAGGTTTGACACGTGAAATACATCATGGATTCCACTTAGCGAATCAGGTAGGGCTAGTCGATAGGCCGTTGGACCTATTCTTTCCACTATTTCAAATGGTGCAACGTACCTCGGATTCAGCTTCCCTCGCTTGCCAAACCAAACTACGCCTTTCCATGGTGAGACTTTCAACAAAACCTTATCACCAACCTGAAACTCTAAAGGTTTTCGTCACTTATCAGCATAACTCTTTTGTCTGTTCTCGCGCTACAGCCATACGGTTTCGTATCTGCACAATCTTCTCGGTTGTCTAATGAATTAACTCGGGACCTGTTAGCTAACTATCACCAATTTCCTCCCAGCAAACTGGTGATCTACATTTTCTCCCATACAGCGCCTCAAAAGGTGCTGCTTGTATGCTAGTATGATAACTGTTGTTATAAGAAAACTCCACCAATGGCAGGTGAATTTCCCAGTTATTCCCAAAGTCAATCACACAAGCACGTAGCATATCCTCCAATGTTTGTATGGTACGCTCACTCAGACCATCCGTCTCTGGATGATAAGCAGTACTCATATCTAATCATGTACCCAAAGATTTCTGCAATGATTGCCAAAATGTGACGTGAAACGAGAGTCACGGTAGGAAATAATCGTGATCGGTACACCGTGTCTCGAAACGATCTCTTTAAGGTACAGTCGGGTTAATTTCTCCATCTTGTCAGTTTTCTTAATTGCCAGGAAATGAGCAGACTTTGTCAATCAATCCACAATAATCCATATTGTGTTACAACCAATATTAGTCCGGGGTAACTTGGTAATAAAATCCATTGAGATTTGTTCCCATTTCCACATTGGTATCTCAGGTTGTTGTACCAGTCTGGATGGTTTTTGATATTCCACTTTTACTTTCGAGCAGGTCATACACTTGCTCACATCCGTAGCTACATCCGCTTTCATGTTAGGCCACCGGTAGTGTGCCTTTAGGTCATGATACATCTTGTCGGATCTAGGATGTATAGAATACTTAGATTTTTGTGCCTTACTCATAACTAAATCTCTTAGATTTCCATAGCCAGGCACCCAAAGACTAGAAACCAACATTTTTTGCTTTTAAAGTTTCTATCTGCGCCTCCTTAACTTGTTCGGGCAGTTGTGTACTCATAGTAAGTTGTAAAGCTCGCACCCGTCTGGGTTTAGCTGTTTCCTTCCGGCTTAAGGCATCGGCAACTACGTTCTCCTTTCCCGATGGTACTTAATAGATCAATCATAGTCGTTTAGTAGTTCCACCCAACGTCGTTGCCTCATATTCAACTCCTTTTGCTCAAAGATATGTTGAAGACTCTTGTGATCGGTATAGATAGTGCACTTGGTACCGTACAAGTAATGTCTCCAGATATTTAAGGCAAAAACCACTGCACCCAATTCTAAGTCATGAGTGGTATAGTTCTTCTCATGAACCTTTAGTTGTCTCAAGGCGTAGGCTATCACTTTTTCTTGTTGCATCAAGACACAACCCAATCCTTGAATGGATGCATCATAATACACCATGAAGTCATATGTTCCCATCTGGCAGTGCTAATATTGGGGTAGTGCAGAGTTTTTGTGTTAACAATTGAAAAGATGATTCTTGGCTCTCACTCCATTTGTATGTCGTTCCTTTGTGAGTCAAGGCCGTGAGAGGTTGTGCGATCTTAGAAAATCCTTCTATGAATCGTTAGTAATGTCCTGCTAATCCCAAAAATTGTCTTATCTCACTGGGTGTTTTGGGTGTAGTCCAATTCTTTATCACCTCAATTTTGCCAGGATCAACATGTATCCCTTTCTCATTAACAGTGTGACCTAGAAATTGCACCTCTCGTACCCAAAAGTCACACTTTGAGAATTTGGCATACAACTGCTCATTTTTCAATAGTTCTAATATCATTCACAAGTGCTCTTCATGATCCTCCTTGGTCCTAGAATATATTAGTATATCATCGATAAACACAATGAAGAACTAATGGAGATAGAGTTTGCACACACGGTTCATGACATCCATGAACACAACAGGTGCATTAGTCAACCCAAAAGGCATGACCAAGAACTCATAATGACCATAACGAGTACGAAATGCGGTCTTGGGAATGTCTTCTTCTCAGACTCTAAGTTGATGATAACCAGATCTTAGGTCAATCTTCGAATAATAGCTTGATCCCTGAAGCTGATCAAACAAGTCGTCGATACAAGGTAAAGGGTATCGGTTCTTGACTATTACTTTGTTTAACTCTCTATAATCGATGCACATCTGGAATGTGCCATCCTTCTTCTTAACAAAAAGAATAGGAGCTCCCCATGGTAATGTGCTAGGTCGAATAAAGCCCTGATCTAATAGCTCCTGAAGTTGTGATGATAACTCTTGTAGTTTGTTCGGTG
Organism: Flaveria trinervia; assembly: GCA_025506515.1. Taxonomy (NCBI): domain Eukaryota; kingdom Viridiplantae; phylum Streptophyta; class Magnoliopsida; order Asterales; family Asteraceae; genus Flaveria; species Flaveria trinervia. The sequence goes on from CM046455.1 coordinate 71,732,290, forward strand.
CTAATTGATAAGGTGCCCTAGCAATTGGGGTTGCGTCGGGAGTCAACTCGATTTGGAATTCCATTTGGTGGTGAGGTGGTAATCGAGGAAGATCCTCTGGAAACACCTCTGGAAAGTTGTGCACTATGGGAATATCCTCCATTCTCCTTTCTTCCGCTTGCTTATCGGTTACAAGTGATAGAATAGCCACACGACCCTTTCGTAATAACTTTTGGGCTTTCATGTATGAGATGATGCCTATCACAGCACCACTCCTATCACCTCTGATGGTAAGGATTTTGTCACCAACAGGAATTCATATGATCTTCTCATGACATATGACTTCCGCTTGCTTGCTAGAGAGCCAATCCATGCCTATCACAACATCAAAACTCCCCAGCATAACAGGCATAAGATCTATAGCGAAAGTATGACCAGCAACTTCTATCTTACAGTCTTTAGGATATGCGTTACATGGATCTGTTTACCATCGCTAATTCTACGGTATATTTAGATTCTAAGGCAGAGGGTATATCACTTAAAAGACTACAGAACTTTAAGGACACGAAACTCCTATCGGCTCCAGTATCGAATAGTACCGTAGCAAAACAACCATTAACAAGGAACCTACCAGTAACAGTTGTGGGATCATTTAGAGCCTCACCTGAGCCAATGATGAAGGCTCTCCCTTTGGCTCCATCTTTGTTGCCGCCATTACCAGTACCATTGCCACCGTTGTTGTTATTACCATTGTTGTTGTTGTTATTGTTGTTGTGACCATTGCCGTTGTTGCCATTACCATTTCTCATTAGTTGTGGGCAGTTTTGCATGTAATGCCCTTCTTTCCCACACTCAAAACAACCTTTAGGGGTATCTTGAGGCTGTTGTGGCCACCTTACTAGTTCACCACGATAATCCTTAGTAGCGTGTCCAATTTTACTGCAACGTTGACACTTGAAGTTATCACACGTTCCCACACGATGGTAATTACACCGAGTGCACTTCGGATGTCTACCACCATAACCACTGGGTCCTTGATTATTTGTAGCCGTTTGGTTGAAGTTACGATTATTGTCGAACCTCTGTTGTTGCTGAGCTGGCTGTTGTTGCTGTTGTAGTTAGGGTTGACCGCTAGAAGATGATGATGATGATTTGGTGTTGTTAGCACCATCCCACTTTCTTTTATTGTCGGGCACGCTCGCCATAGCACCCCGCTTGGGTAGACGTCTTTGCTCCACGGCTTGGTCAGTTAGCTTATGAGCTAACTGGATGGCTTGTTGAATTGTGGTTGGATTGGAAGCAGTTACCATACTTTGAATTTCGGGTACTAATCCCCGTATGTAATGCTCAACCCTCTTATGCACTTCATTCACCATTCCCGGGCACAAGGTTGCTAGTTCATGGGTTCTGGTGGTGTAGGCCTCGATTTCCGAGCCCTGCATCTTCAGTTGCCGGAACTCCATCTCTAGCTTCTGCACTTCATTGTGAGGACAGTACTCCTCAGTCATCATTGTTTTGAACTCACCCCATGGAAGCCCATTCACCATCTCTTGTCCCAACATCTGGACTTGCGCATTCCACCAAGATAGAGCAGCACCCTCTAAAGTCCCGGTGGCATACTTCACTTGATCAACACGTGGACAGTTGCCTTTGGAGAAGACAGACTCAGTCTTCTCGAACCATCGTACAAGCCCTACAACACCTTTAGTACCGTTGTAGGTGTGTGGTTTACAGTCCATAAAGGACTTGTATGTACACACCTGTGGTCCTGTTATAACATAACATACTTTAGTCCGACATCCATACAGTTATGAAGGATATCAATTTATCTTTCTATCATTGTTTACCTGCTGGCTGACCCGTTTGGGCAGCAGCCACTGCCGCCTGAACATGCTCATTAATTAGAGCAGCTAATTCTGCGGGGTCATGTTTATAGCACCACCGCACTGTTCTCCAGTGCCACGTCCACGTCCACGTCCACGACCACGTCCACGTCCACATCCACGGGCATCTATTCTTTTCACTTTTCATTCACAAATACAATAATGAGTAACATCAAACACATTTATCTCATTGAAGTACAGTATACAGTAAAAAAAATAATGAATCATCACAACCACAACATTCATAACAAAATGATAACCAAAGTAAATAAATTGTGAATTAGTAACAATGTATTCATCAATGTTAAAATTTAAGTTTGTCGTTCGTGTGGGGAAACAACCCTTCCCACATAGGTTTCAAAAAGAAAAACACTACGTAGTCTAAGTCATATAAAGAACGTCAATCGACAACATCTGAGCCATCACTGTCATCCTCCATCTCCTCCGGTTCCTCCTCCTCGGGTTCCTCCTCGGGATCCTCATCCTCAGGGTATGTTGCAGGAGCAGGAGCTATAGCAATCTAAAGCGTCGCTAGTTGGGCTTCTTAGATAGCAATCCTATTATCAGCTATTGTGTCCCGCTGTTCTCGAGTAGTAACACGTCCTCTAAATGCTAAGAATCCGTCTTCCATGTAATGACACCCGTTTAGGGTCTTCTCTTGTTTCTCCTCGAGTTCATCCATTCGGTGTCTTAGTTTGTACACCTCATGCGGCAGTGTACAAACATCGCCCGTGAGCTGCCTGACCTGATGTTGCTCAGTGTCCAGTGCAGCCACCAGTGCAGCAATCAGTTGCTCGTTGTACTGCACCGTCCGTGGAAGTAAAGGCATTGGTTGATCGGCGTTGTTCCTAGTTCTGAGCCTCAGGATGATCAACGAACCTGGGGTAGAAACTCCAGTCTCGTGGGGGTCACGCTCCATCAGTGCAAAAGGTTGATCCCAATTGATCTCGCTTCGAGGATAAGCTAATCGGGGCCAGTCGGGTCCATTGTCTAGTATAGGTGCAGGAGGTGGGGATTCAGATCGTGAAGGTGATTCGGGTCGCTTACCCGGAGCTCTCGATGACGATGCCATGCTGCAAAGAGTGTGACGTGTATGCCAATGAGTATACAGGCACAGGTAACTAACTAACTGTGTGTGGTTATAGTCTAGTGTGTATGCAACCTAGTTCTCTATAACCAATGGCTCTGATACCAATCTGTCACACCCTCAAAATCCACGTGTGGAGTTTTACCGTGAGGCATGTGAACAAACCAGGATCACAGTTAATAGTTACTCAGAACGACTCTATATGCCATAATTAAAATGAATCACCAAAGTATAAACTTGAAACTTGTGCGGAAGCGTTTTGTAAAACAACCCAAATGAGTAAAATGCATACTATGGCAAAACATGCGCCAACCCAAATGAGTAAACAATAACCATTAAAGCAATAAAGATGTCTTGAAGACCAGTCTTAGAATGCAAGGTGAATCCATGTAGTGCTCCTAAAGGCAAGCAAGTTGATGACCTGAGAATAGCATACTAAAATGTCAACACATGGTTGGTGAGTTCAAGAGTGATATTCAACATAAACAGTTAATAATAGAGATATAAGTAGTGCATTGTACAGATAGCTAGTCCATTAAAAAAAATATTAACTCATAGTGATTTTGCAATTGAAGCTGATTGTGTTACGTTGTTACCTCGTGTCACGACTTAACAGTCGTGACAATGTTCAATAAGAAAAATTGCACCCTGTTGACCTCAAGTCACACAGGTGGGGCTCGTCAGACCCAGTAGTACTACCAAAATTTCCCTGCTATTCAATATTACAATTCTAAAGTGTGAGGACATTTCCATGATATCAACACTATATTAATATTATACACAACTTGAATATATAAAGTGTTTGTAGTATACCAGTATGCTATCTCCCCCAAAAGAGATTAAGTATAGAGTAGGGCATGAACTCACTTGATATGCGTAATACATACTTAGAGTTTTACTTCACAGACAGAGTGGACAGACAACCTTCAGAGGTTACCTAGATCATATAAGTATATGAGTACGTGCAAACAGAGAACATGTGAAACCCTATGTACACAACAACCAAGGACTCAAGGTTTCAGAAGACAGTCACGTTTGACCTAGTTTACCCGTTTGACCCGTTGGTGACTTTATGTGTTGTAAACCATTCAAGCAATCATACACATATATCATACATGGTTAACATTCAAATGGATCATATGTATGCTACATTATCTAGGGGTATCACTTAGATCATCATACACCCAAGTATCATACAAGTCATGCGAATCTAGAACATTAACATATCCAGTAGTTATAACATAACTAACATGCCACACAAAGATCAAATCATGCACAACATCCATGTGAAGCCACTCATGACTTCATATCCTAACCCCTACCAATCCTACTAAGTAGGGCCTCGGATTCGCATGCGTGTATTACAATCATATTCATTAACCATGTTCATTGCATTCAACATACACCACAATAATCAATTTCCAGTCCAAACATGATTTCTTAACTACTAACCAACCCAACATCATACATAACATCACCCATGATTATCCAAACATCCCATACAACTAAATTAAAGTGTTCTACCACATTAGAATTCATCCATGAACATACTAACATGCTCCTAATATCCCAACATGTCCAAACTATCATCCTTCAAACTTTGTGCAAATAAAGTTTCCCTTTTGGGAAAGTACATTCCAACATCTATCAAACACTCAATGTATTCATGAATTCATCACAATTCTACCATCTCAAGCTCATAACAATATCTAGACATGATCATCAATACCTAATCATCATAATCCATTAATCATCATGAACAAAAGTTTCTAGTTTTGGCAAGATATGAACAACAACATCCATTACAGGGTTCTAGCATTCATATCAACAATCTAGCACCCAATCATCATCGTAAACCATCAACAACATCAATCCATCATCAAATCATCATGTCATGAAATAAAGTTACTATTATTAGTAACCTATGAACACCTACATCAATCATCAATTCTTTGCAAGATCAATGTATCCTAACATTCATACAACCTACTAATCATCATACATTCATCAAACAATCATCAATCATCAATAATCTCATCAATTTCGAATTAGGGTTTGCCTAGAATCAAAGTTCATGATCAATCCATTAAAACATACAATTCATGCATAATCAATGTTAAACAACATGTATTCAATCCAACTAACATACTTACATCATCAACTAACATCAATTTCGACTCCATGAACACCCATTCACAAATTAGGGTTCGGCCATAACAAGAAACCACAAAAAAACACCAAAACTATTAATTCTTGCAAAGGAACATGATTTGATGTTGCAAACTTGTTGTATGACTTGAAACCGAACAAAATCGCAGCCAATTGCTTGTTCTTGATTGATTTCGAAGTGGAGAGGAGAGAGGGTGAAGATCGCGGCCGAAGTGTGGGGGGGGGCTAGGTTTTGTCTTATTTAGTTTGTTAATTTTACATAATTACTATTTAAACCCTTATGTTTGGTATTTTATAAAAATAGACTTTAAACTCTTTGTAAAGTGTTTTTAACTAAATAATATAAAGATATAAACTAATGATAATCATTATTATTTTATCTTTAAAAACACAAGACATACGAATAAATAGGCACGTTTCCACGTTACGAGATTAATTTCCTAATTAACATTTAAAACATGCAAACACATAAACATAATACCATAATCACATAATCAATTAGATTATCAATAATGTAACATTATTAATTATTATCAGGTCACCAACGTTAAATGACAATAGTGTGTGTTTACGACACATGTAAGCAAGACTTAACGGAACTAACGGAGTTTGGTAACGGAAATTTACCTGATGTCACATTAAAATTCTTTTCACAGTGATTAAGTGAGACATCTTAGGGTTGGCTTGATATCTTGCACAAATACATGTAGCAAACATGATATCAGGCCTGCTAGCTGTAAGATACATAAGAGACCCAATCATAGCCCTGTATAAGTGTTCATCTACACACTGCCCTCAAGATCTGGACAACAGGGAGTGGTTTCTGGCTATGGGTGTCTTAGCAATCTTACAATCAGTCATGTTGAACCTCTTGAGTATGTCTTGAACATACTTTCACTGACTATGAAGATGCCATTCAACCTGCTTCACTTGAATTCCAGAAAGAAGTTGAGTTCTCCCATTGAACTCATTTCAAATCTGTCTTTCATCAGCTTCTCAAGTCTTTACAGAGCTTTGGATTGGTTGAACCAAAGATTTGTCATCTACATATACTTGAACCAGCAATAAGTCATTCCCTATCCTTTGATGAAGAGAGTTCCATCTATAGCACCTATCCTGTAACCATGTTTACAGAGTACTCAGAAAGTGTCTCATACCACTTCCTGGGTGCATGATGCAGCCCATAAAGAGCTTTGTCAAGCTTGCAGACATAATCAGGATGATCAGGGTCTACAAAACCAGGTGGTTGTTTGACATAAACCTCTTCATCAATCACTCCATATAAGAAAGTGACAGGATCAGTGATCACAAGTTTGATGTATCAGAATACAAAGCAGCGAAATACAAACTAGAATTAGACAATTGTAGCAAGCAATCGATACTTGTAAGCATTAAGAGCGCATATGGTTTAGGGAGAGAATATATATTTCTAATTTGAAGGAATGTTTATAGAGGTAGAATTTCTAATCAATCATTCATTCATTCTTTTCATTCACACGATTACAATAAGTTGTCACTCCTTATATAGAGTGCAACAATCACTGCTGTTATCACGGAAAGTGACAACTAGCAGATCTAATACAAAATAACTAATTCTTAACAAACTACTGAAATGTTCACAACTACTGAGAACATATCAGCATGTTAAGTACAAAATATAAAACTACTAAAACTACAACGACTGAAGAACAAGCTCTTCAGTCATTTACAAAACTACTAAAACATAAAAATATAAAAACTGATATCACAACTACTGAAGAAGTACTCTTCAGCAGTTGTGACAAACTACTGAGGCTTCAGTACTTGATCTTCAGACTTTGACCTTCAGGTGTTTCATCAGCTGATGACTTCAGTAGATATCATCAGTTGATGTCTTCAATCTTTGTCTTCAGACCTTGTACATCAGTTGTTGATCTTCAGCACTTGTAAACTCTTCAGCTGTTGTACTTCAGTACTTTGGTCTTTCAGCTTCAGCACTTGTGTTCTTCAGCTGTTGTACTTCAGCACTTTGGTTCTTCAGCTGTTGAGGTCTTCAGCACTTGATCTTCAGCTGTTGAAGTCTTCAGCACTTGTCAAACTACTGATGAGGCTTTCAGCGGGTTGTTGTGATACCATGTGGGACTTAGAGGTTTTCTGATCTTGGGTCATTGGTTCTTTTGGTCCAACAAACTCCCCCTGAACCAATGCAGCCAAAACCTCTAACTTATTTATTCTCCCACTATTGATGGCAAAATGTTGGTCTTTTTCCTTCTTGATCAGTAGAGAAGATGACCCTGTAAGCTACCCCCGGCCTGGAAGAACCTCAAATATTTGTTTAGCAGAGTATGAATGGGAACTCTGTTTTGGGGAACAGGACACAGAGTTGTTATCCCATCATGAGATTCACTTCCCCATAATGAGTCTGTACGACTCTCTTGTGTAGGCCTCAAGGAAGGTGATTTGTTCCTCCATGGTTAGCTCTTCAGCACCTCCTTCAAACAATGATTCCGGCCCATAATACTCAAACAGGTATTTGGCCTTTTCCCATTCTTTAGCTCCACAGTTGTTATTATTCTGTAAGCAAACTCATCCGGGTGATTACCCTCTAGGAACAACTGGAGCTCATTTTTCCTGACTTCCTCAAGCCTCTTGTAAACTAACCCCTTTTTCACTATTTTGTTTTCCAGCATCTTCTGAGGGGTTAGATTAGCTTTGTAGGCCTTCTTGAAGTCTTCTAGGATTTCCCAGGGTGAAACTACAAAGACCAGAGAGATCACTTCATCTACGATCTTTTTCACCTGGCCAATGTATCTCCTAGGTAAATTGTTCTTGTGAATTCGGTGAGAGACCCTGTGATCAGGCCAAATCCTCACTCTTTCCTTTTGATATTGAAAGGTATGCCTGAGAGTGTAAAGTCTGAGGGCTTGCTCCTTCATATTGATGATGGAAGATGTGGCTGCATAAGCTTTGTCAACTCTTCAGCAATTCTCATCATGCTGTTTATGAAGCTCTTCTTCTTCTAGCTTCATTTTAACCATTTGTCTCTGGACTTCAGGAGTAATGCTGAGGAGTGACTTGTGGCCTTAGCAACTGAATCACAGCTGAGAGCGGCAGCCTGTCTTCATCATTTCTTCATCTTCTTCTAGCCTCAATATCCTTCTCTTCTTCTTCAAGGGTATATCATCGGCTATGGGTTTTGAGGGTAAGGGAGTTGGTTGGTGGGTTGTGTTTTGGGTGGCTTTGGTGTGGGAATGTTGACAGGCTGTGCTAGCATCCTTGAGGTGAGTGTGGCTTTTGATTGCTTGGCTAGCTCAGACCTGCTCCCAGCACCCACTTCATTCAAAGCTTCAATAACAACCCCTTAGTGTATGCTTCAGACGAACAGATCTTGGTGGTGATTGCCAAGGTACTGTCCCTGGACCAAGCTTTGATTTCAATCATTGATCTTCCAAGATATTTTGCAATAAATCTTATCATGATTTCTAGCCTTTCTCTTTCTAACACTTCATAACTTGCCCATCTATTCTGGATCTTCAATCTCTAGTCGTCGAATCTCAGAGTCAAGTTTGTTGGTGTCATGGCCTTGCTGAACAACTGATCAATGATGTTGTCCATGATCTGCTATGTTCAGCATCAGCCTCTTTTATCAGTAGCTCCAAGGCTTTATCTTCAGCAATGTGCCATCTGCACCTTTCTTTCGCTTGTAGGTGAGCATTGGTTGTTGTTCTTTCTCCTTTGGGCTTGCATCACTTCCTCTTTTCCTCGGATCTTTTCCTCTTCTTTCTTTCACTGCAGTACTCTCCCCCTTTTTGGTTGCATTGGAGGAAGGTGTTTGTACCGCAGAAAGATTCTTTTGGACAGCAGCATCAACCAAGGGCTGTAATGTTGAGGAAAGCCTCTCATCAATGGCTTTGATCACTATATCAGTGATTATAGGTGTGATGAGAGGGAGGGAATTTTGGAGTACAGCACCTATTTGCTCAGGAAGGTTCTGTTCCTGAGAAGTAGGGCCTGAAGCAGAGGCAAGGTGTTTTTTTTGGAGTGCTCGGTGTTGGGGAAACCTTCAAGTGAAGGTGCCATCTGGGGGTGGGATAGAGGCAGATGGTCTTTCTCCTTGTGAGAGTTGGTCAAGTAGGTTTTGCAGCCTACTGACTTTCTCTTCAAGGAGTGTGTTCTGGGCAAGAACATCATAGAAAAAGCCCAGGTCATCATCAGCCGAAGCTGAATCAGCTGACCTCCTGCTTAGAGCAGGATTTACATGCACTGGGTGTAGACCAGTTGGTGCATGTGCCCCTTGTGCTTGGTACTGGGGACTTCCAGCCTCAGGACAATGTCCATCATCAGCTGTTGCCTCTAGTGAGGTCTTAGCAATGTACCAGCCTCACTCTGGTCATGTGCTGAGTCAGAGGAGGTGGCAGCCTCACTAGATATTCTAAGCTCCTTGTCTACACAGGAGATAGAATTGGGAAACCCCTGTGCTGTGGGTTCTCAAGTGCACTGTGTTCCTCCCCCTCAATTGTAGAGGTATTCCCAGTAGTAAGTGGTTTCTGGGGAGGGGGTGAGGAGTGCAATTGAGTCAGCACTTGTGCAACTATTAAAGTTGGGCTGTGAGGGCGGGGTTTGGGGTGAGGGGATAGAAGCAGTGTGCACCTGGGGAGGTTGGTACTCTTCAATGGTAATCTCCTCAAGTGAGGAAGAGCCCAGATAAGTAGGTACCCTTGGTGGTTGCTGCAGGATCCTGTTGAGAGGAAGCCTGAGCGGCTGTGGCTGGAGGAGTCATCGTATCCACTAGGGGGTTGGACTAGTGGATATATCCTGCGTTTGTTTTGCAGGGGCATCCTCAGGGGACTCAATTCCCTGAGTAGCCGTTTTGGGTTTCTTTTTGGGGGTTTGGTGGGGACTTTAGATTTGGAGGTGGTGGTTGTGGGTTCCAGCTGCGTGGGTTTTCGCAGCTTGGCAGCCATTTTGAGTGTCCGGTCAGAGTTGTGCCGGGAGTATACTTCCGGCAGAACAGCCGTAGCAGGGACTCCCAAGCCAACAAGTCCTCAGCATTAAGTTGGTCTGTAATAATGGCCATTATGAACCGTGGATAAAGTATCCAACAGTTGGCAATTAGTTTTTGAGCCATATCTTTGAGCTCTGAAAATCTAATTCTGAAAAGTTTAGTGGTTGTTGCTCAAGGATAGAATACATTACCTGCTGCCATTTGGTGGACATTTGATCCCAAGACGACGTCTTAGGGGCCAAACATACATTTACCATGTGAAAAATCAGGCGCTCAGCGTCATTAAAGTGTTTCTTCATGATGGTGGAGGCACTGAGATCGCCTTGATATCCATGTTGAGCAAAGGATAGATCTATGGTGCCCTTCGGATATCCAGCAGGAGAAGTAGCATCATTCAGTTGAAGAATTTGGCGGATTATTGCAGGAGTAATGACTACTTCTTTGTTGTTGACGACCGACGGAGGGATGGGTGTTGTTCCCCAGTGGTAACAGCAACGTTCATCCAAAATTGGTGCAAGGATTCGGCATGTAAGATGGGGTTCAGAAGAAATGCCTTGTTGTATTGGGACTGAACGATAAGATCGATAGCAGTATCGAACTTAGTCAGATCGGCGATTTAGTGAGGTAGGCAACACAGTTGTGTCGCGGTTTAATTTGCATAGACGCCATTGAGAAGAGGAAGTTTTGGAGAGGAACGTTAGGTTGAAGAAGATGAAGCATTGAGAGCTAAGGATAGGGGTATATATAGGGTACGGGTAAGGAAACGACTGAAGGATGTGGTGTTAGTCATCAGTAGTTTTAAACGACCGTTGACATGGTATTATCCTTTCAGACGTTGAAACAGCTGAAGTCGTGGTGTTAGACATCAGTGGTTAGAAAACTTTTGAAGACCAGGTTTTGACTTCAGATGATTGAAACAATGAGGACTTGGTGTTTGTCATCAGTAGTTATGAAACTACTGAAGACAGTGGTTTTGTCATCAGCTGTTGTAAACAACTGAAGACTAGTATTAGTCATCAGTAGTTATAAAAACTACTGAAGACGTGGTTTTGCTTCAGTTGTTTAAAATGAAACAGCAGTTGTACAAACGACTGAAGAGAAAGTTCTCATCAGCTGTTTTCGTCAATTCTTAGCTTTTCAGCTGTTTCAATCTGTCCTCAACACATTCATCAGTCTTTTTGGCTGATTTCAGTTGTTTCAGGACATCAGTACTTATCTGTTTTTACTGATTGCAGTGGTTGTAACTGCATTAGTAGTTGTGACTACATCAGTAGTTTAGAACAGATGAAGTACTTCAGTACTTGTGAGACATTTAGCCTTCAGTAGTTATAAAAACTACTGAGGATAAAAGAGCTCATCAGTACTTATATGTGACATAGGTACTTATGATCATCAGTATGAATTACTAAGATCATCAGTAGTTGTCACTTATTCTAGTTGCAGCATACCAAGCCTTAACACCAGGTTTTGGAAAGTTGAACTATCCAAAGGCTTAGTAAAAATGTCTGCAAGCTCATCAGCACTAGGCACAAACTTAGGATCAATCAGACCTTTTCAAAATATCCCTTATAAAATGATGTCTGATCTCTATATGTTTGGTCCTAGAGTGCTGGACTGGATTCTTGACAATACAAAGAGCTGAAGCACTATCCATTAACAATGGAGTCTTAGTCTCTGTAATGCCATAATCCAAAAGTTGGTTTTGAAGCCAGAGTACCTGAGATGTACAACTTGCAGCAGCAATGTACTCTGCTTCAGCAGTGGATGTAGCAACTGAGGTCTGTTTCTTGCTCTGCCAAGAAATCAAGCAGTTGCCTAGGAATTGACATCCACCAGAAGTTGATTTCCTGGTCAACTTACACCCTGCATAGTCACTGTCAGAAAAAGCAACTAATTTACCAGAATGTCCGGTAGAATACCATAAACCTAGAGATGGAGTGCCTTCAGATATCTAAAGATCCTCTTGACTGCAATCAGATGAGACTCTTTAGGTGCAGCCTGAAATCTAGCACAACACTTGTAGCAAACATAATATCTGGTCTAGAAGCTGTTAAATACATCAAGGACCCAATCATACATCTGTAAAGTGTTCATCAACCACTTTACCTTTCAGATCTGAGTCCAGTTGTGTGGTGCTGCTCATGGGAGTAGAACAAGGCTTACAGTTTTGTAAATCAAACTTTTGCAAAAGATTTTGTATATTTGGACTGATGAATAAAAATTCCATCAGCTTTTGTTTGATTTGCAACCCCAGAAAGAACTGTAATTCTCCCATGGCACTCATTTCAAACTTCTATTGCATCAACTTTGTAAAGGCATCACAAACTTTGGATCAGAGGATGCAAAAATGATATCATCTACATAAATTTGAACAAGTAGATTATGCTGCCCAGCTTTCTTAATGAATAAAGTCTTGTCTATGGAGCCTCTAGTGAAATTGTTTTCCAGAAGAAAGTTTGATAATGTCTCATACCAGGCTCTGGGAGCTTGTTTTAACCCATAAAGAGCTTATCAAGCTTATACACCCATTAGGATGTTTATTGTCCTCAAAGCTGGAGGTTGACATACATAAACCTCTTCTTTAATTTTTCCATACAAAAATGCACTTTTGACATCCATTTGAAAAACTTTAAGGTTTTGATAAGCAGCATAAGCTAAAAACAATCGAATTGCTTCCAGTCTGGCTACAGGGGAAAAGGTTTCATCATAATCAATACCTTCTTCTTGTGCAAAACCTGAACAACCAGTCTGGCCTTGTTCTTAACAATAAGCCCATTTTCATCAGTTTTGTTCCTAAACACCCATTTAGTGCCTATTGCACACTTACCTGGAGGTAGAGGAACCAGTTCCCACACTTGCTGTTTCTTGAACTGAAGAAGCTCAAGCTGCATGGCATCAACCCATCCATTGTCCTTTAAAGCAATGTGATAATTCTTTGGCTCTTGCTGACTGATGAAGAGAGCATAGAAGCGAAATTTGACAATTGACTTCTTGTTAATACACAGCAGTGATATCACCAATGATTTGAGACATAGGGTGATCCTTCAGATCTTGATACACAATGAGATCTGTGCAAGTGTTTGTAGCCGGTTCAGCAGCAACAGATGGTGATGGTGTATCATTTCCTTGAAACCAATCAGTGGATGGTAATTCAAAGGAAGTTGAATTCAAAGAAATCTCATCAGCATTTGTTGTGGATGGTGCTACTGGAGCTACAGGAACATCAGGTCTAGCTGAGTCAGGCAGTTGATCACTAAACCTGAAGAGGTGAGTACTGCAATCATCATCATCATCAGCAGTACCACTAGGTGGTGAACTGTTGACAGGAGCAACAGCAGGAGTTTGATAAGGAACATATTGCAGTATGTCCAAATCAAATAACTCCACAGGACTTTGTGGAATCTTGTCCTTTGGAGATTCATTAAACTTAACATGTATAGTTTCTTCAACCATCTTTGTTCTGCAGTTGAAGACTCTGTATGCCTTGCAAGTAGATGAATAACCAACAAAGTACCCTGCATCCACCTTAGGATCAAATTTATGGAGTTGATCCTTTGTGTTGAGAATGAAACAGGGACACCCAAATGCTTTGAAAAATGAAATCAGAGGAGCCAAATGATGGAGAACTTCATATGGAGTCTTCATCAACCTCTGATTTACTAAAACTCTATTTTGCACATAACAAGCTGTTTTGACAGCTTCGGCCCAAAAGGTCAATGGCAAACCTGAGTCAGCCAGCATGGACCTTGCAGCTTCAATGAGGGTCCTGTTCTTTCTCTCCACTACTCCATTTTGTTCTGGAGTCCTTGGAATGCTGAACTGCCTTTTGATTCCCTTTGAAAGATAGAAGTCATCAAGTGTATGATTTCTGAACTCAGTTCCATTATCACTCCTAATACACTTGACTGGAAGGGAATACTGCTTCTCAATGTACAGCACAAAGTGAATAATCTTCTGAGCAGCCTCATCCTTTGAATGTAGAAAGAAAGTCCATACAAATCTGGAGTAATCATCCACAATTACCAGACAGTATTTCTTCTTTGCCATGCTCATTACTCTCACAGGACCAAATAGATCCATATGCAGTAATTGCAAGCAGGCAGTGGACTTGGACACTTCAATAGGAGGGAATGAGACTTTGTGCTGTTTTCCTTTTAAACAAGCAGTGCAGGTTTCATCACAGTGGAACTCCTTTATTGGTAAGCTCTGACTAAACTATTGTGGCTAAGCTGATTCATGTTTTTGAGATTAACATGACCAAGCCTCCTGTGCCACAGTTTAGATTCTTGAGAAGAGGCTTTGGAAAATAAGCAAGGATTGCCTTTGAGATCTATCTTCTTAGAGAGATCTAAGGCATACACTCTTCCTGTCCTGTTGGCTTTCAGGAGAGTGTGATCATCCAACACCTTGTCAATCAAGTGCAAAACTTTGGATGACAGGATCCTACGTTTTGACTGGTGAAAAGGGCAACATGGCCTTTATCACACATTTGACTGACACTCAAGAGGTTGTACTTGAGATTTTCCACATGATTAACATCATCAAATTTGATTTCTCCATTGGAGACAAAGCCCTTACCGATGATGTAACCCCTAGCATCATTGCCAAAAGAGACAAATCCCTTCTTTCCTTGAGAGTAGTCATGAAGAAGAGAGCTGTTCCCAGTCATGTGCATAGATCCCCCACTGTCTACATACCAGATGCTACTTTGGCATGTTGAAGAACCCTGCAATAATAAACAATCAGTTAGTTTTAGAGACCCAAACCTTTTTGGTTTTGGGCCTGGTCTCATCAATAGATGGTAAACTAACATGTTTATTGAAACAACAGCCTGAAAGGAAAAAGATGGTGTAGAAGAGGAGTCATTTGGCTTGGACCTCCTTTTCTGTGGTTTCAACATAGGAGAATCTAATTGGTTAACTCTACCCAACAGATGTTGTACCATCATCACCAGCTGTGTCTGATTTTGTGATAAAGCTTTCAGCTCATCAGACACATTGCTAGTGGAGTTAGATAAGTTCCTATGTTGCACCTTCTTCTTTTGAGCACCCTCAGCTGTCACCTGTTTAACCCCTTCTTTTGGATTCTTTAAGGACTAAGGGTTACAGGATTTGATGTTGCTGATACAAATGTGGTCTCAAACTCAGTTTTCATTTTTACCATTTTCTCATTAATTTCTTCTTTTTGTTTGAGTTTGGAACCTTTTGTACCAACAATCATCTGTAAGATGATTGAACAAACCACATACTTCACATGGTTTCTTCTTCATCTTAGGTTGATCATCAACTAAAGATGGTGAAGCAACAGAAGACTTGTTCTCAATGCTTTGTAAGGATTGGTTGCTTTCTTGACTACCTCTTTAGTAGTCTTCAAACTCTTTCTGCTGCCAGTTTTCTTCTCTTCAGTACTGACAGCAGTTGAAGTTTGAACTTCAGGTGTTAAATCCTGCTCTCTAGTCCTTCAGGACCTTCAGGATTAACTCCTGAGTTGATCAACTCATTGATCATGTGAATGTCAGCATTTGAACCATCAACATCAGCTGATAGGTTCAAAGAGGGCTGATGCTGACTGCTACTTCTGATTGTGCTGTATCAGAAGGTAGATCACATGATGTGATGGATTGGTTATCACTCTCACCATCAGATTCTACCTCTGCTCTTGGGGTAAAATCTGTAGGTGGAGCAGTGTGATTGTAACCAATTCCAAACTTCACATTTGAAGCAGATTCTTACTAAGAAGCATTTCAAAACCTTTGCATGATTGTACCCATCTATCACACTCGACCTGGGTAACTGCAAGGGTTCTTTGAGATCTTTGTACTTCTCTAGAAGTACTTCTTCTCTAGCCTTATCATCAATTATTTGGCAATTCAGTTTATAAATCTCATCATTTTTATCTTTGAGCACAAACTCAAACTCAGCTTTGTTTTTGGAAATTATTTGTTCTAGCTCAATGTTCTTATTAATTAGAGCTACATTTGCTTCTCTAATGGAAGCAAATGCTGCTATGCATGGTTCAGAACATAATTTGGCTTTTGCCTCAGAGGATACCTGTGATACCTGAGGTGTAGAGGCATTGGAAAATGAAGTATCAGCAGACTCCAAAGCCATAAGAGCTAGATTCCCAAAGGGACTGTCACCACCATGTTGACCAGCACCTGAGAACAGTTGATCATGACCAGACAAGTCATCTGGTAAACTGCTCCAGTCAACAACTCCTGGGTGAAGAAGCTGTGTTGTTGAGATTGAGGTTATTGATGAGATAGGGAAGGCTGAGGTTCTGGTAGGCATGAGGTTGTGGTGTCATAGGAACTTGAACTTGATTTGACTGTGGCATGTAATAACAAGGATACGGATATGGCATTTGACCCTGAGGAACAAAATATGCCGGAGATTGTTGTTGAGGATGATGACTAGAGGTGACAGGATGTTGCCCTCTGTGTTGTTGACTATTGCCAGGAAAAGTCACAAAGGGTGCAGTAGAGTTAGATCCAGTTGATCTACACTCTCTTGCAAAGTGTCCAAGCCTTTGGCATTTGTGACACTTCAACTTGCTCTTGTCAAAACCAACTTTGGTTTTGCCAGAGAGTCCTGGGATTTTCTTCCAGTTCATTTATAGAACTTCTGAGATCTGATATTTATCAAGGCCATTTGGCTCAAATATCCATCTTTTCTAAGTCATCATCAGCAATCCCCTTGAGATCATCCATAATAAAACATAGATTGTCATTATTACACCCAGTAAACTGACCATCAACACTCACAAATGCAGAATCAGAAGTGCTTGAAGAGAATTAATATGCTCATCATACTGGCATTCAGATGAAGCATATTCTGACTCATGACCCACCAAGGCAGTGTTGCCTTGTATAAAGTCTTCAGTGAGCTTTCCAGATGAAGACAGCTTTCTCTTCTGTTCTATCTCTCTCTCAAAAGTGAGCAGTTTCCCATGGAGTTGGGTGAGAGATAGTTTGTCCAAACTTGCACTGGAGCGTAGGACAATAGTATATGTGTCCCATCTCTCAGGCAGTGATCTGAGAAATCTGTTATTCATCTGAATATTGGTGTATTCAAGTTTGACCATTTTTAGTTCAGAGATCAAACAAGAAAACCGCTCATATTGTTGAGTCAGTGTCTCACCCTTTCTATGAGAGAATGTCTCATATTGTTGGGCAAGAATTTCTCTATTATTTGCCAAGACCTCATCTGTTCCTCCAAATTGTTCTTTCAAAGCAATCCAGAGGTCATGGGCAGTTTCATGATGCATTAGCCCAGAATAGATTTCATTGGGCAATGCCATGGCCAGAATTCCATGGGCTTTTGCATCAATTTCAAGCAACTTCTTATCCTCATCTGAGTATTGCTCCCTCCTCTTCGGACCATTTGATTGGTTTCCGGGTTATTCACCATAGGCTTGTGTGGACCATGTACCACTGATGTCCAACACCCTGCGCTGTTAACAGACAGGTGATGGAGCATACGTCTTTGCCATATGTTATACTCATTCCTAACCAGCATAGGTGGCTTGGTTGAGGAACCAGTATTATGAGGATCATTGGAAGGAGTGGTCATTTTCAGTTCAAAAACAATTTAGTTCAAGTTTTAAAAGGTTTTAGACAGATCACAACAAACTCAATGAGAACCAAGAAAAGATCTCAGGATGAATGAGCAGAAATACAGAAAATTCAATCTCTATAACCGTTTCTTGCAAAAACAAAAGCTAATTCAATCAAACTTAGATCTTGAATAGCAGTTTCAATGATCAATTGTTAGATCGATCAATGATTAACCTGCTCTGATACCATTTGACAGGATCAGTGATCACAAGTTTGATGTATCAGAATACAAAGCAGCGGAATACAAACTAGAATTAGACAAATTGTAGCAAGCAATCGATACTTGTAAGCATTAAGAGCGCATACGGTTATAGGGAGAGATATATTTCTAATTTGAAGGAATGTTTATAGAGTAGAATATTTCTAATCAAATCATTCATTCATTCTTTTCATTCACACGATTACAATAAGTTGTCACTCCTTATATAGAGTGCAACAATCACTGCTGTTATCACGGAAAGTGACAACTGGCAGATCTAATACAAAAATAACTAATTCTTAACAAACTACTGAAATGTTCACAACTACTGAGAACATATCAGCATGTTAAGTACAAAATATAAAACTACTGAAACTACAACGACTGAAGAACAAGCTCTTCAGTCGTTTTACAAAACTACTGAAACATAAAAGTATAAAACTACTAATATCACAACTACTGAAGAAGTACTCTTCAGCAGTTGTGACAAACTACTGAGGCTTCAGTACTTGATCTTCAAACTTTGACCTTCAGGTGTTTCATCAGCTGATGACTTCAGTAGATATCATCAGCTGATGTCTTCAGTCTTTGTCTTCAGACCTTGTACATCAGTTGTTGATCTTCAGCACTTGTAAACTCTTCAGCTGTTGTACTTCAGTACTTTGGTCTTTCAGCTTCAGCACTTGTGTTCTTCAGTTGTTGTACTTCAGCACTTTGGTTCTTCAGCTGTTGAGGTCTTCAGCACTTGATCTTCAGCTGTTGAAGTCTTCAGCACTTGTCAAACTACTAATGAGGCTTTCAGCGGTTGTTGTGATACCATGTGGGACTTAGAGGTTTTCTGATCTTGGCTCATTGGTTGTTTTGGTCCAACAGAAAGCACACTTTACATCAAGTTGATAGACTTTGAAGTTCTTGGATGCAGCAAATGCCAGGAATATCCTAACAGCTTCTAGTCTCGCTACAGGAGCAAAGACATCAGTGTAGTCAATCCCTTCTTCTTGTGTGTATCCTTGAATAACTAGTCTTGCCTTGTTCTTGATGATGATTCCTCTAACATCCTTCTTATTCCTAAAAACCCATTTGGTTCCAATGGTGCTCTTCCCATGAGGAAGTGGACAAAGGTTCCAAACTTTCTGCCTTTTGAATTGAAGCAGCTCTTGTTGCATAGCTTCAACCCAACTTCCATCCTTTAGAGCTTCATCAACTTTCTTTGCCTCTATCTGAGATAAGAAACAACAGTGAAGACAAATATTTGCTTCATGAGTTTTTCCTCTTGTTCTTACCCCTGTGTCAACATCTCCAATGATGTTTGTGGTGGGGTGAGACCTGTGGATCCTTAGTTGAGGGATCACAACAAGTTGCTGAGAGAGATCCAAATTTGAGAAATTTATATCTAGGCTTAAAGATTTACCTTCCACATTATCACACTTATCAATATTAACTTGATCCAATGAGTGTGTGACATCATTGATGTTGTCATCTATGGTATGGTTATTAGCATCAAGAAATTCCTGATCACTATCACCATCACCATTGTTGTCTTCTACAATTGAGGTGTCTTTATCTGGTTGAGAAGCCTCTAAGCTGGAATTTGAAGGCATACCAGATGTATCAGCTGAATTTGTCATTGTTGTGCTGATAGAAACTTCATTTGTTGAAGTAGTTTCAACTGGAGCTGAAGATGTATGTCTTGAAGATCTTCCTAGCTCAAATCTTGGGTCAGGATCACCTGTATTTAAATTTTTTGCAGATCCTGAAACATGCTCACAAGATTTGTTAAAACAGTTGGTAACTAAATCAAGATCAAACAGCCAATCCGGACCAGAACCAGCAACACATGGTGTGTGTTCATTGAAAGTCACATTGGCTGACTCCTCAACTATTCTAGTTCTGAGATTGTATACTCTATAAGCTTTAGCTTGAGAGGAGTATCCAATGGAGTGTCCATCGTTTGATTTCTCAGCAAACTTGGCGATTTGATCTTTGGTATTCAAGATGGTGCAGGGACATCCAAATGACATGAGAAAACCAATGAAAGGTTTCCTCTTGTGCCAAAGTTCATAAGGGGTCTTACCATGTGTCTTAACTACTAAAACTATGTTCTGCACATAGCAAGCAATATTAATTGCCTCTGCCCAGAAGGTGATAGGCAGTTTAGAGTCAGACAACATAGTTCTTGCAGCTTCAATAAGTGTCCTGTTTCTACTCTCAGCAACTCCGTTTTGCTGAGGAGTCCTGGGAGCACTATATTGTCTTGTAATACCTTTTTCATCACAAAATGTATCAAGGATTCGGTTCTTGAATTCAGTTCCTTGATCACATCTTATGGTTTTGACCTTATGATCACATTGATTCTCAACTTTTAAGATGAAATTCTTCAGAATCTCAGGGGTTTCATCCTTAGTTCTAAGGAAAAAGACCCAAGTGAATCTTGTAAAGTCATATGTGATCACCAAACAGTAAGAGGTCCTTCCTAAACTCATTACACTGGTGGGGCCAAAGAGATCCATATGTAACAAGTGTGGGGAAGTGGTGATGGAGTTCTTTTCCTTAGGCTTGTGAGATACCTTGTGTTGCTTCCCTTTCAGGCATGCAACACAAAGATCATCACTTGTAAACTCTTTCTTTGGCATTCCAGTTACCACATCATGTTTAATCAATTTATTTATGTTCTTAAAGTTTACATGGCACATTATTTTATGCCATAGGAAAGACTCATCACTATTTTCTTTAGATAGAAAGCATGAAACTTCTCCAGAAGGAGATGTTTCTTGCAAATCCATCTTGTACATGTTCCCTTTCCTGGGGGCTCTGAGCAGGATATGCTCATGAGGAATGACCACTCCTGGCTTGAGAACAATGCACTCATGCTCAGTAAAGAGCATGTTATGACTCCGATCACAAAATTGGGATACACTCAGAAGATTGTACCCAAGCTCCTTAACAAAGTTTACCTTCTCGATGCTGAGCTTACCATTTGTGACCTTGCCCCTTCCAGAAATATAACCACCTTCATGTCCTCCAAAAGCAACTGGTCCTCCATCAATTCTCTCAAAATTATGGAGTAGAGACCTATTGCCTGTCATGTGCCTGTAACAGCCACTGTCAATTATCCAACATTCCTGTTTGTCTTGAGTTGTTCCTGCAAAAAGAAAATGATTAGTTACATTTGGAAACCCAAGCCTTACTTGTCTTGGGCTCACTAAGTGTAATAGAAGGTAATGCAACAGTAATAGATCCTATGGTTGTACTATGGGGATCTTCAGCTGTTGTTGATGGAGAAATTTCAGTCATTTGGTCTTTCTTAGACTTGCACACCACCTTTGGAGTCTTGGACTTGACCTTCCAAATCTTAAAAGCTTTTGGAACTTCACACATTTTGATGACTGAACCTTCGGAAGATTCTACAATCACTGTAGCAGACTTTAGTGCTTCTGAAGAACTCCTTTCTTCCGAGACCAATTTTACTTCCGAAGGTAATTTTCCATTTACCTTCTTCTTTGATTTGGAGCTTCCGAAGGAAACAGACTTTCCTTCCGAAGCTTGAGACTTCTTGAGATTCTTTGAAGTCTTTGAATTGTCATGTGGATGGTACTTTTAGGATTGTATGGGCAATCCTTGGCAATGTGAGAAGTACTTTCACACATGACACATAACATTTTCTTCTTCAAAGGAGTCTCCTTTTGAGAGCAAGACTGGCTTTGGTCACATTCCTTCTCTACCTTCATCTTGGTAGATGCTGAGACAGTTCTTTTGGGCTGTGAACTGTTCTTGGAGTTTGATGGTCTAGGCTGTGCAGCAGTGGTACATAGCAGCTCAGTCTTCTTCTTTGCACTGTGATGATTTGAACATTAACCAGTACTCTTAGCTGAGGAGTCTTGGTTGATGTCTTCAGTCTTTACTACTTTGAAACCTGCAGAGATAAAAACTTGTTTCTGCTTAGCATCAAAAGTAGCCTTGATTTCTTGAGCCTTCTTTGCTTTCCTTTTGCTCTTCCTGATCAAGTTCTTTCTCTTAGACTTGGTCATCACAGTTGATTTCTTCTCCTCAGAAGGATAGTGGCCCTTGGAAGAATCCTCATCTTCACTCTCCTCAGAGGAATTCTTCACTATCACTTCTTCATCATCCTCACTTATAGGATCTGTGAGAGGAAGCTCATCTTCACAAGTTCCACATCTAGGAGATCTTATAGACAAGATTGTGTGTGAAGGAGCTATCTCATTTGATCCTAGTCCCTGTCTGTTTTGATAGCACACTTTATTATGCAGGGATGAGGATATCATGTTCTTGAAGGTCTCTTCTTCAAGAACACTATTTTCTGCCTTGGCTTTGCTGATCACAAGCTCAGTCTGGCACTCAGTTAGCTTGGTTATGAGATCTTGAATTTGAGTTCTAAAGTTTGTGTGTTCATGTTTTAGAGATTAAATGGTTTTCTCTAAGTCCTCTATTTTCAGTTTATAATCATTTTCAAACTTTCTAAAATCAGATTTTAAAATGTTTAAGGACTCAAGATCAGATCTCACCACCAAGTTGTAGGACCTGTATCTAATTACTTTAGCAATGCATTCAGGAGTACAGAGATGTTCCAATACCTTGGCTTCATCATGATCAGCCATCAGTGCTTGGTTTGGAGAAGCATCTTCCACCTGAAAACTCCAGTCAAAACCTCCTTCTTCAACAACAACAGTAGCATGTTGCTTAGTCTTCTCAGACTGAGGAGTTTTGTCAGTGTAGTTTGGTCTGGGTTGTGTTTGGTCCCCATTTCCTTAGGTGCCTTACACTCCCTAGCAATGTGACCCATAAGGTTATAGTTGTAACACTTAACTTTGCTTTTATCCAGCCCAAACTTTCCACTGATAGCATTGCTTGGAAATCTTCTTCCTGTTCTCTTGTAGAACTTCTTGGCTCTGTGAGTGAGGAGAGCCATCTGCTGAACTATCTCCATGTATTCCAGGTCATCTGGATAAATACAGTCCAGGTCTTCAAGAGTGAAGAGATAATTCCCACGGCTTTCATCAGTAGAGACAAAGGCTTGAGAAGAACTTGTCTCTTGGAATGGACTTCCTTGAGTAAAGTTCTCTCTTGGTGTCTCCGGGAAGGTGATGAAAGGACCCTTATGTGAGTTGTCAGGGTAGCATATGAGATGATGTTGGGGTTCTATGCTGTCCCTTTCAACTACATGAAGGGCTGAACCCATTTGATTGTTGGAGTTTCCAGATGAACCTTGCATGTTCATTTCCATCTGGTATCCACTGAGAATCCCATACAACTCTGTCAGAGTAAGAGTTTTAAGGTTCTCAGACCTCTTGATCTCCACACAATAGTGTGTCCATTGCCTAGGAAGTGAGGACATGTACTTCCTTACAATGTCCCTGTTCTCAAGAGGTACTCCTCCATCCACTAGGGTATCCACAATCTCAACATACCTAAAGTATTGTTGGGTCATGGTTTCACCTGCTTTGAAGGTGAAATTTTCAAACTGTTGCTTCAGAAGATCTTTCTTGTTCACCTTGGCTTCAGAGGAGCCTTCATACATCAGCTTCAGTGCATCCCACAACTGTTTAGCTGTTTTGCACTTCTTAAAACCTCTGTATACAGAGTTTGGGAGAGCAGTCTGAAGAGCAGTCATGGCCTTCCTATCAATCTCTACTCTTTTCCTATCTTCATCTGAGTAGTTGGCCATATCTTTAGGGATCATACCAGCACCAGTAGCAGAAGGGGTGCTCGGTATGAAAGGTCCATTTACAACAGATTCCCACATTCTTGAGTCAAGAGACCTGATGAAGCCTTCCATCCTCATGCACCAAGTGTCAAAATCATCAAGAGTGATCAGTGGGGATTTGTTCATGGTTCCAGTCTCCATATCAGTCTTTGAGATGGAAGCCATTTGAAGAGTTTAGTTAACATCTCAGAGATAGATAGAGAGGTAGGAATTTGTGTGAGGGATATTAAGATGGTTAGATCTTATATCAAGAACCTGGAAAGCTCTGATACCAATTGCAGGACCGTTTAAGGGCTTTAACACAATTACAACACAACAACACAAAAAGAGGAGATTAACTAAACTTTAATCAAATAGTGAACTGGGTTAACCAAAGTGATACAAAGAGCACAAGTAAAGTAAGAGACATAACAAGAGAGTTTGGTTTTCAAGAATGCAATATATTGCTTTCTCTATGTTCTTTTACAAGTGTTTCAAAGCATAAGATAAAAGATACAAGAACATGAGATACTTATACTACATCCTACAGCTGGCTATACTTTGAAAGCTAGCTGGATACAATTGACTAAACACACAAACAAAATCAATTGTAGAGTCAAAAGGCAGATTGCCTTTTGACTTATGACTATGACATGCCATAGCTCACATCCTTATCTATTACAAAAAGGATAAAGTACATAAAGTAGAAAGTATACAGACTCAAGACCTCAATGTACAGTTACCAAAAGCATGGACTTTTTCACCAAACCATGTTAGTTGGTGACTTGCAGAATTGCAGTGGAAAAGGTGCTTTATGGAACAGTACATCAAATAAAGCATGTGTACTAAAAGTCATCGGAAGAAATATGTCTTCAAAGGATGAAGCTTCGGAAGACTTTGTCTCTGAAGCTTCGAAAGACTTCATGTTTGGCTTCGGAAGATATTGGTCTTGGCTTCGGAAGATTTTACACTTAGAGTATTTTCTAATGCATTGTGTAAAACTTCCGAAGCATTCTTCACTTCAGTACTTAGTGCATGTTGCTGAGACACTTTGGATGTTTTGGGTTGCATCAGACTTAAGGAATCCTTACACATACCAATAGCAGTTTCTACGTCAAAGGGCTCATCAATGTATTTACTACTACCAGGCAGTTTAGCACAGAAAGTAGGAGAAATAAAACTCCTACTAGCACCAGAATCAAATAACACAAAAGCAAGAGTTTGATCTTCTAGAAACGTACCTGACACAACATTAGGGTCCATCCTAGCCTCCTCCCTAGTCATCGTGAACGCTCTGGCACTCGCTCTTTGCACCTAAGTCCCAGTCTTCTTCCCTGCTTCGGAACAAGAGAGTTTGGTTTTCAAGAATGCAGTATATTGCTTTCTTTATGTTCTTTTACAAGTGTTTCAAAGCATAAGATAAAAGATACAAGAACATGAGATACTTATACTACATCCTACAGCTGGCTATACTTTGAAAGCCAGCTGGATACAATTGACTAAACACACAAACAAAATCAATTGTAGAGTCAAAAGGTAGATTGCCTTTTGACTTGTGACTATGACATGCCATAGCTCACATCCTTATCTATTACAAAAAGGATAAAGTACATAAAATAGAAAGTATACAGACTCAAGACCTCAATGTATAGTTACCAAAAGCATGGACTTTTTCACCAAACCATGTTAGTTGGTGACTTGCAGAGTTGCAGTGGAAAAGGTGCTTTATGGAACAGTACATCAAATAAAGCATGTGTACTAAAAGTCTTCGGAAAAAATCTGTCATTAAAGGATGAAGCTTCGGAAGACTTTGTCTCTGAAGCTTCGGAAGACTTCATGTTTGGCTTCGGAAGATATTGGTCTTGGCTTCGGAAGAATTTACACTTAGAGTATTTTCTAATGCATCGTGTAAAACTTCCAAAGCATTCTTCACTTCAGTTTTAGTGCATGTTGCTAAGACAATTTGGATGTTTTGGGTTGCATCAGACTTAAGGAATCCTTACACTTACCAATAGCAGTTTCTACGTCAAGGGCTCGTCAATATATTTACTACTACCAGGCAGTTTAGCACAGAAAGTAGGAGAAATAAAACTCCTACTAGCACCAGAATCAAATAACACAGAAGCAAGAGTTTGATCTACTAGAAACGTACCTGACACAACATTAGGGTCCATCCTAGCCTCCTCTCTGGTCATCGTGAAAGCTCTGGCACTCGCCCTTTGTATATATATACGTATACGTATATGTATACATATACGTATATATATATGTACGTATATATATATATATACGTGTATATATATATCCGTATATATATATATACGTATATATATATACGTATATATATATACGTATATATATATATATATATATAAAAAACTATATACATATATGCGTATATATGTATACCTATATACGTATATACGTATATATACGTATATAGGTATACATATTACGTATGTATATTACGTATACACGTATGTATATTACGTATACACGTATGTAAATTACGTATATACATGTATATATATATTACGTCTATACGTATATATATTACGTGTATAAGTATATGTATATATATGTATATATGTGTATATATATATATATATTCGTATATATATACTTATATACGTGTATATACTGTAAGGCCCCGTTCCCAGGCACCTCACAGCTGGTCATTCATCGCACATAAAATATACATTTATTCAAAACATCGCAACGGAAATTAATTAAAACCCTTTTATATATTAATAACAGATTTTGCAAAGTTATACATACAGTTATCTGTTACAAAATATCATAATTGCATTACATCATAAAAACGTCATTGTTATACTAATGGATGTCATCCCAAAAATGCCAAGTAGCTGCCCCGTGCCATCCTCAGCAACTCTGACCTGTCAACTGAAAAACACATAAAAGTCAGCGTTACTGAGTGAGTTCTAGTTTTACAAAAATTTAACATACTTTACTGTCGTTAAAACCCTTCTTTGCTTTTAGACGCGATCATGCATCATACATACAAATAGATAATATTTTTATTATCTTTCATTATCATTCATTATCTTTCCTCATCATATTCATTCTTTTCATTCCATTTCATTTACATTCTCTTTCGTATACATACTTTTGATTCATACTTTACATTATCGCTTACTTTCGTTCTCATACTTTCGTAACGTACTTAACATCGTTCTTTTACTTTCTTTCTTTCTTACTTTCTTACTTTTTTTTGTACGTTACGTCATTCTTTTACTTTCATACAGATCGATGAACAATACCCCGAACATTGTGCACGAAGCTGATGTTGGGCCTATTGTAATCAAACCATAAACATTGTGCATGAAGCTGACCCAGTCACCGGGTAAGTCATCTCTCCCATTCATTCAAACCAACTAGAAATACCCCGAACATTATGCACGAAGCTGATGTTGGGCCTGTGGTAATTAAACCACGAACATTATGCATGAAGCTGACCCAGTCACCTAGGGCATACCAAAGGTCTTGTCAATCTCAATGATTGACCCTGTGTGCATCCTTTGGGGTAGCTAACTGTCACAACCCCCGCTAAAGCAGAAACACGGGGATGTAATGAGACGGGATCGTCATAACACATTGTAACAATAGAGATGCAAAATATGTAATTGATGATAAAGCGTATCATGACGACACCCGACACAAAGGAGACTTGTGTCGTGTTAGTCAATATTCACGACAACATAGCCATAAGCATAAACTTGTAAATGAGTCACATAACCAAAAATAGTATCATTGTAATGTAATTCCCACAAACCGGGAACAAGTATCCAAAAGAATAATTGTATGTAATCAGACCAACAATGTTTCAAAAGAATGTTTGTCAAGTATTGTATAGTCTCAAAATGCATCCTAGGGTCTCCAATAAGGCAGCACACCGAGATCTTCAATTAGCATTGTCACCTGAGAAGATATGCTCAAAATGGACAACAAAATTGTTGGTGAGCTTGCAGGTTTAGAATAATAAGTAATTGATGTTGCATAATAGTTTTGCGGAATACCGTGAATACAGTTATAAGTACGTAAAATCACATGACAATAAGCTTCACAACCAAACCTAATGATGTACACACAAAATCTTGTTGGAATATATTCACCCAAGGGCCCGTTCCTAGCCACTATTGGTACTAACTAGTATACCAACAATCAAGGGTAGGGGTGTCAACCCAGTAGTACTACCAATACCTATCTGTCGGTTCCAACACCGGAATAAATGGTTGTAAAGAAAGTACCACACAAAGACTCATGCATGTATCTGATAAGTACTCACAAAACAGTAGCACGTTGATTCCAAGAATGTAAGTTGTACAACATAAATATGGGTGAGCATACTTCCCCCCAAGTTTGTAAATGATTGAAGAATTGTATAAATATAAAAAGGGGCCACGAAACTCACTTGTTAGGTGGTAAGTATGGATGATGAAGTTCCAAATGTTGTATGCAATAAAAGGTCAACACCTATTAACAGTTATCGTTAAACATTAATGATACATTTAATGAAAATAGCAACGTTCGGTCGGTTCGGGTTGTATCAGTTCGGTCACACGGAACACACACAAGCCGACATAAGTATTAGATCTTATATATATCCAAGTACTTGGAATCGTTACCACTGCCTATGATATTAGTGTAAAGGTTTCATTGTTGTTAGAGAAGTACTTAGTAAATTCTAGTCGTTGCAAATCAGTTCTTGATAATTGTAAAAATGTTAACGTTGATTTGATTTGAGGTAATTTTAGTAAGTTTTATAGTGTTAACTTTAATATTGTCATTAGCAATGGTAACCGTGTTGATGTCACCTTAACTTCACATGACATATACACACCACACACATAAGAAGGAAATGCACACACAAATAACTTCAGTTGCACGACAGGACAAGACGTACGACTTAACCCTCCATCCGCACGAATCAACCTTCATTCGTACAAATCAGCTACATTCGTATGAATGGACCTTCATTCGTGCGATTCGGCACTAATTCGTACCACACAGTACTAAATCGCACGACTCAACATTCATACGCACGAATCAACCTTCATCCGCATGAAACAGCTTCATTCGTACGAATGAACCTCCAGTCGTGCGACTCAGCATTTAGTCGTGCGATTCACGCACAATCGCACACATTCATCCGCAAAGATAGATTGAAACAACTAAAACCGGGGTTTAGAACTCACCTGATGCAACTTGGGTGTTTCTTCCTTTCCAACCCGCTTGCAATGAGTTCAAACACCTAAAAACAACACCAAACACACACACCCAAGCACAAACAAAAGCACATAAGCACATAAGCATGTAACCGGGATAAAAGCCGTCATAAACATGTAAATACCACAAATTCTTACCTTGAATTCATTCACTTCTTCTTCGTCTTCTACAAGACCGAGAGTTTCTCTACTCTCTCTCTCTAAATCCGAGGAAGATGATGATGTGAAAAGAGGGTGGGCGGCCATGCCCACCTTTATACCAACTTTTCAAAGAATTTTGTCCTTTTTACACTTTTTGTCCCTCCACTTAGACCTTATAGCTTTTCTTTCTTTTATTCTTTATATATTGTCTTTTAAAAAATAACCGGGTGTTACAAGTCCACCCTCTTATATAGGTTTCGTCCCCGAAACCTGTTATTCCTCAAACAGACTAGGATAATGCTGCCTCATTCCCATATGGATTTGGATCCCTTCATGTGCTTCCACTGTACACGCACAAAGGGAACCACTTTATTTTGCAGCCATTTTTCTTTACGATCGATGATTGCCACTGGTTGCTCCACATAATTTAGCCTTTCATCTACTTCAATGTCCTCCAGTGGAACAATCATGTCTTCATCAGCTATACACTTTCGCAGATGAGACACATGGAATGTCAGGTGAATCCCACTTAACTCATCCGGTAATTCCAGCCTATAGGCCACGTCTCCTACTCGAGCAATGATTCGGAAAGGGCCTATATATCTTGGGCTCAACTTGCCCCACTTCCTGAATCTGATAATACCCTTCCAAGGTGAGACCTTGAACATAACCCGGTCACCCACCTGGAACTCAATTGGTCTACGTCGTTTATCGGCATACGACTTCTGTCTATCTTTGGCTGCCTTCATGAAGGATTTAATCTTCTCAAGCTTCTCAGTCGTAGCCTCGATTACCTCGACGCTCCCCAATTCTTTCTGCCCAATGTCTCCCCAACATACGGGCGCCCTACATCTTCTACCGTATAGCATCTCGTATGGTGGCATACCAATGCTAGCATGATAGCTATTGTTGTATGAGAATTTAGCTAACGGTAAGTGGTCATTCCAACTTCCCCCAAAATCAATCACGTATGCCTGAAGCATGTCTTCCAGTGTCTGAATGGTTCTTTCTGACTGGCCATCTGCATGTCTACCGTATAGCATCTCGTATGGTGGCATACCATGGCATCGTGGAATTTCTTCCAGAATTTAGAGGTAAACCGGTTGTCACGATCAGACACAATAGACACCAGCACACCATGAAGAGTTACAATCTCCTTGACGAACAGGTCAGCCAACCTCTCAGAAGAATATGTCTCACGGATCGGTAAGAAGTGAGCACTCTTCGTCAGACGGTCACCTATCACCCATATGGCATCGTACTCTTTCGGAGTATGTGGCAACTTCATTATGAATCCATAGTGATGTGCTCCCACTTCAATTCCGGTATATCCAAAGGTTGGATCTTGCCATATGGCTTTTGATGTTCCGCCTTCACTTGCAAACAAGTAAGGCACTTACTCACATACTCCACCACATCACGCTTCATACCTGGCCACCAGTAATCTTTCTTCATGTCTTGATACATCTTTGTGGCAACAGGATGAATGGAGTATCAAGTCTGGTGAGCTTCATCCAAATTCCTCACACGTAGATCCCCGAAACAAGGAATCCACACCCGACTCGAGTTTTAACACCAAGTGTGTTTTCACCCAATTCCCTAACCAGACCTCTCATTCTTTCAGAGTTTAGATGATCTTCTTTGAGTGCCTCATCCTAAAACTCCTTGACTTGCTTCATTACATCAGAGGTCATGATCAGTTGGTATGCTTTCACCCGAATCGGCTCGGGCCTCTCCTTCCGGCTAAGAGCATCAGCCACCACGTTGGCTTTGCCCGGATGATAGTGGATCTCGCAATCATAATATTTTATGAGCTCCAACCACCTCCTCTACCGCATGTTCATATCTTTTTGCTCGAAGTATTACTTCAAGCTCTTATGGTCAGTGAAAATAGTGCACTTCATCCCGTACAGATAGTGCCACCAAATCTTTAGTGCAAAGACCACTGCTGCTAACTCCAGGTCATGAGTAGGATAATTAACCTCATGCACTTTCAGTTGTCGGGATGCGTAGGCTATCACCTTACCTCGCTGCATCAACACACAACCCAGCCCCGAGTAGGAAGCATCTGAATAGACCACTAAATCCTCGCTTCCTTCGGGTAATGACAAGACAGGAGCTTGAGTCAACCTCACCTTTAATTCTTCGAATGCCTGATCTTGGGCTTGACCCCATATAAACTTTACATCCGTTCGGGTCAACTTAGTCAACGGGGAGGCTATCTTGGAGAAGTTCTGAATGAACCTTCGGTAATATCCGGCCAACCCCAAGAAACTACGAATCTCGGATGGTGTCGTTGGGGATTTCCATTGCATCACTGCCTCCACCTTAGCAGGGTCTACCATAATCCCCTCGGGATTTATCACATGACCTAAGAATTGAACTTCGCGTAACCAGAACGCGCACTTGTAGAATTTGGCGTATAACTTCTCCCTTCTTAAGGTCTCTAACACCTCCCGAATGTGACCGGCATGCTCTTCTCTGCTCCTCGAGTAGATCAGAATATCATCAATGAACACAATCACTGATCTATCCAACATAGGCCGGCACACCCAATTCATCAAATCCATAAAGGCAGCTGGCGCATTGGTCAAACCCAACGACAAAACGAGGAACTCGTAGTGACCGTAGCGCGTGCGAAAAGCTGTTTTAGGGATATCCTCCCCCTTCACCTTCAGTTGATGGTAACCAGATCGAAGATCTATCCTTGAAAACCAACTGGCATCTTGGAGCTGGTCAAACAGATCATCTATTCTTGGTAGGGGGTATCGGTTCTTCACCATCAACTTGTTCAGCTCACGATAGTCAATGCACATCCTCATACTACCGTCTTTCTTCTTCACAAACAGGACCGAAGCACCCCAGGGAGAGATACTCGGTCTATTGAACCGCTTATCGAGCAGCTCTTGCAACTGCTCCATCAGTTACTTTATTTTTGTCGGAGCTAACCGATACGGTGCTTTGGTAACGGGTTGAACACCGGGTATCAAATCAATTTGGAAATCAATCTCGCGATCCAGTGGCACGCCGGGTAAGTCTTCCAGGAATACGTCCGGAAAGTCACAAACAACTCGTACATTAGATAGTTGCGGTGTTGGCGCGTCCACATCCTTTACGTAGGCCAAGTAGGCACTACATCCACGCCTCATGCACTTTCCCGCCACCGCCATCGAAATCATATTCGGGATCATAGTAACATGATCTCCATAAATTGTAACCAAACTCTTATCGGGCTCAATTAATCGAATCATCTTTTTGTGACACACGATGTTTGCTTCATAGGTTGCTAACCAGTCCATCCTTAGTACTACATCAAATCCACCTAGGGGTATTACGTGTAACCTAGCAGCAAACCTATGACCTTCTAGTTCTATGGCACAGTCCTCTACCACATCAGTAATTCTAGTGGACTTACCGATAGTAGTTTCTACATCGAATGGTGCACTGACCTTTCTACTACTAACAGGCAACTTAGTAGAGAAACTATTGCAAATAAAACTCCTTCTAGCACCAGAATCAAACAATATAGAGGCATAATTTTGGTTTACTAGAAACATACCTCACACAACATCGGGATCAGCTCTGGCTTCCTCCTAGGTCATAGTGTAAGCTCTAGCACCTGCCCTCTGCCCTCTTTCTTCCGGCTTCTTATTCCCTGCTCTCGAGCTCTCCGCCCTAAGCTTCTTATAGTCTCTAGCGATATGGCCAGGCTGGCCACACCCGAAGCATACATTCATTCCCATCCTGCACTTACCAATATGCTCCCTTTCACATTTGCCACACTTCTTTATCCCTGCACCAGATGTGACCACACGTCGGTCACCCACCTTTGCCACCTTATTGTTTGGAGTGGCTCTACCATGTCCAAACCGTTTCCCATTCCAGTTCCGGCCACCACCATCCTTCTTATTCATCTCAGCCACTACCACCTCTCGCTCATCATATAATCTGCCAGCCAAGTCAACCGCAGACCTGAAAGTGCTCGGCCGGGCGGCGATCATGCGCCTACACATACCCGCCAACAGCCCCTGGATGTATCTGTTAATCTTTCGTGATAGTGGTGTCACTTGATCGAGCACCAGTCGCGCCATTTCATTAAATTTGGTGGTGTACTGCTAGTGTGTCATCATTCCCGCCTCCAGCTACAGGAAGTCTCTTTCTACTTTGTCCATCTCTCTGTGAGGACAAAATTCATCAATCACTAACTTCTTCAGTTCAAGCCATCTCATTCTTCCAATGGTCCTGTTACCCTCGGCTTGAACAATGTTGTCCCATCAGCACAAAGCCGAGTCCACAAAGGAGTGGGTAGCGAATTTCACCTTCTGATCTTCACAGCATTCACTGATATCGGGGACAACCTCCATTTCCCTCACCCACCGGTGAGCAGCTGCAGCAGTGTCGTTCCCATCAAAAGTAGGGGGCTTGCATCTCATAAATGCCCCATAGTTGCAGCCTCAGGTCGCCTCCGGCGTAGGCTCTTGTTCTTCCTCGTCCACATCATCAGAGAGAACCGTTTCCGGCTCTGGTTTTTCCCATCCTCCCGAGGACCTGTTTCTTTCCTTTCTTTCCTTTTTCTTAACCGCCTTGATCACTTCGGTCACCACAGACGGTAGAATCGTCTGCATGACCTGGTGAACCTCTTTCACCACAGCCTCCTTTACTGAGGCTCTCAGATTGGCGCTCTCGTTGCCACCCTCTGGACGAATGGTCTATGCTACTTCATGAACCATGACAGGATTAGTGATCTCAAGTTTGATGGATTAGAGTGTAACGCAACGGAATAAGATCAAGAATTAGACAAATTATAGCAAAGATATTCGTATGCATTAAGAACAAATACGGTTGTAATGAGAGAATATATTTCTGTGAAAAGGAATGTTTCAATTATATCGAATGTTTCTGCTTAATCATTCACCGATTACAATTAGGTTGACACTCCTTATATAGAGTGCAATCACTGCTGAAATCACGGGATAGTGACATCTGGTAGATTTATTACAAAAATAACTAACACTTAACAAACTACTGAAATGTTCACAACTACTGAGAACATATCAGAGTGCTAAGCACAAAATATAAAACTACTGATGCTAAACTGCTGAAACTACAACGACTGAAGAACAAGCTCTTCAGTCGTTTTACAAAACTACTGAAAGTAAAAAATAAAACTACTGATAAACACACCTACTGAAGAAGTACTATTCAGCTGTTGTGACAAACTACTGAAAAGGGAATATATAAAACTACTGAAAGAAAACCATCACAACTACTGAAGAAGACCTCTTCAGCTGTTGTGACAACGTCTGATACTTGGCCTTCAGCACTTGTGTCTTCAGACTTTGTCTTCAGCACTTGTGTCTTCAGACTTTGTCTTCAGCACTTGTGTCTTCAGACTTTGTCTTCAGCACTTTGTCTTCAGTTGTTGTCTTCAGCTGTTGTGGACTTCAGCAGTTGTTGTGACGTCTGTGGGACTTAAAGGTTTTCTAATCTTGGCTCATTGGTTCTTTTGGTCCAACGAACTCCCCCTGAACCAATGCAGCCAAAACCTTTAATTGATTTATTTTCCCACTTATTGTTGGCAGAATGGTTGGTCTTTTTCCTTCTTGATCAGTTGAGAAGATGACCCACATAAGCACTGGCCTAGGAATGAGTCTTTGATGATTTGGTTGGCAATGTATGGATGGGAGCTCTGTATTGGGGAATTGGACACTGAGCTGTTCCCCCATCCATGAGACTCACTTCCCAACTATGAGCCTGTAAGACTCACGAACATAGGCCTCAAGGAGAACAACCTGTTCCTCCTTGGAGAGTTCTTCTACTCCTCCTTCAAAGAAAAACTCTGGACCATAGTACTCAGATAGGTACTTTACAGTCCTACTATTCTTCAACTCCATAATAGTTATCTCCCTATAGACAAATTCATCAGGATGGGTGCCCTCAAGGAGTAACTGGAGCTCATTATTCTTAATGTCTTCAAGCTTCTTATATAAAAACCCCATTTTGATCATCTTGTTTTCCAGTAAGGCTTGAGGGGTCATTTTTGATTGATGAGCCTTCTTGAATTCATCGAGTATTTCCCAGGGTGAGACTACAATGGCCAACATTATTGTAGAGTCTATTGTTTTTCTAACCTGGCCATTGTATCTATGTGGAATGGATCTTTTGTGGATTCTAGAGCTCACCTTGGGGTCTGGCCATACTCTCACTCTCTTTTTGATACTAAAATGTGTATATGAGAGTGTACAGCTTCTGACCATGCCCTTTCATGGCTTGTATAGATGATGACTGGGGAAATTCCTTGTCAACCATCTTCAGTAGTTGCTCATCGTGCTGCTTCTGCTGTTCTTCATCTTCTATTTTGACTCTAACCATTTCCTTTGTGAGTCAGGTGTGATCATGAGTTGACTCCTGGGTTCTGGTAGCCTTAGAACAGCAGAGAGTGGCAGACTATCATCTTCATCTTCTTCTTCTTCATCTTCTTCTATCCTCAGCACCCTTCTCCTCCTTCTAGGTGCATCACTGGATGATGGTTGGGTTGTTTTTGTGGTAAAGGAAGTGGTTTTGAGGGTTGAGGATGTTTGGATTTGAGTTTTGAGATTGGTTTGGAGATTTGAGGGGTAGGATGTTTTTGAGTGGGTGATTGGGAAGGTTGTTCAAGCATTTTGGTTGTAAGTTTGGCTTTTGTGAGTTTTGCCATTTCAAGCCTTTTCCCAGCTCCAGCCTCATCAAGTGCTTCAATAATTATCCCCTTATGAAATTGCTTAGACAAACAGATTCTGGTGGCTATAGCTAGAATGTTGTCTCTGGTCCATGAACGAATCTCCATCAGTGATCTTCCTAAATATTTGGCTATGAATCGAATCATGATCTCCAATCTCTCTTTCTCCAGCACACTGTACCCAGCCCATCTGTTTTGGATTTCATTTACTTCCAACCTCCTGATCTCACTGTCTAGTTTGGCTGTATCAAAGTCTTGCTTGAAGAGTTGCTTAATGATTTTGTCCATGGATCGGCTGTGTGCTTCATCTGCATCTTTTATCAGCTCCTCCAAGGATTTTTCTTCAGCATTCTTTTGATCACCAGCACTTTTCTTTCTTCTGTAAGTGATCAGTTGTTGTTCCTTTTCCTTCTCCAACTCCTTGGTTTTCTCTTGTGCCTTCTCATCCTCAGTTCTTTTTCTTTTCTTTTCTTTCACTATTGTACTCTCCCCCTTTTTGGATGCATTGGTTGCAGGGGTTTGTACCGCAGAAAGTTTCTTGTGCACAACATCATCAATGAGTGGTTGTAGACTTGAGGAGATCCTCTCATCAATGGCTTTATAAACAATGTCATTGATGATGGGAGTGATGAGAGGTAAGGATTATTGGAATGCAGCAACCATCTGCTCAGGGGGGTTCTGTCCCTGAGAGATAGTGCCAAAGGCAGAGGCTGGAGGCTCAGTGAAGTGAGAGGGTGAAGTGTTTGGGGGACCTTCAATTGAAGGTGCCATCTGTGGGTTAGTGGGGGCAGATGGACTTACATCATGAGACTTCTTGGCAAGCAGTTCTTGTAGTCTGCTTACCTCAGCCTCCAGGATGGTGTTACGGGCTAGAACATCATAGAAAAAGCCTAGGTCATCATCAGCAGATGTTGAATCACCTGACCTCCTGCTTGTAGCAGGATGTACATGCACCAGGTGTAGACCATTTTAGCATGTGCCTCTTTTTCTTGGAACTGGGGACTTCCAGCCTCAGGACGATGTCCTTCATCAGCTGTTGCCTCTGGTGAGGTCTTAGCTATGTTACCAACCTCAGTCTAATCATATGCTGATTCAGAGGAGGTGGCAGCCTCACCAAATGTTCTGATCTCCATATCCACACCAGGAGATAGAACATTTAAACCCTGGCGCTCTGGGTCGTCAGAAGAATGTTGATCCTCTTCCTCAATTGCTGTGGTTCTCCCCTTTGTTGGTGTTTGTTAGGGAGGAGGAGAGGCATGCAGCTGAGTCAGCACGTTTGCAATTATAATGGTTGGACATTGGGGGGCATTTGCTTGTGGAGAGGGGATAGAAGTTGATTGCATCCGGGAGAGGAATGCTCTTCAATGAGAACCTCCACAAGTGAGAGAGGTCTCAGTAATGTGGTTTCCCCTGAAGTGGTTGCAACAGGATCCTTTTGAGAGAATGCCTGTGCGGGGTTAGCTGGTAGAGTCTCTGATACTGCTGGGGGGTTTAAACAAGCAAGTATATCCTGCCTTGGTGGTACAGGAACACCTTCAGGGGACTCATCTCCCTGAATAGCTGTTTTGGGGCGTTTGGTTTTTGGTTTGGTGGGGACTCTAGATCTGGTGGTGGAAGCTGTGGGTTCCCTCTGCTTGGGCTTTAGCACTCGGGTAGCTTCTTGAGAGTGAGGTTTAAGTTGTGCCTCGAGTATACCTCAGCCAAAACAGCTGGTGCAGGGACTCCAAGGCCAATAAGGCCATCAAATTTACTTCATTTAAAATAATGGCCATCAGAAACCTGGGATATAATAGCCAGCGGTTTGCCGCAGGTTTCTGAGCCAAGTTCTTTATTTCTAGAAACACGATTTCAGAGAAATTTAGCGGTTGGTGTTCTAGAATAGAATACAATACCTGTTGCCATTGGGATGACATTTGATCCCAAGAGGATGTCTTTGAAGCTAAGCAGACATTTTCCATGTGAAAGATAAGTTTTTCAGCATCATGGAAATGTTTCTTCAGAATAGTTGTAGCCCGAAGATCACCTTCATACCCATTATGATAAAGGACATATCCGTTGTGCCCTTTGGGTATTCAGTCACAGTGGTGGAGTCGTGTAAGTGTAATGCCTGACGAATGATGTAGGCTGTAACAACCACTGGTTTCTGGTTGACAAGGGACCGAATAGAGATTTGGCCGGTAGACTCATCAGTATGAACAAAAACATTTGAACAAAATTGACTGAGAAATTCAGGGTAGATGGTCGGATTCAAGAGAAAGGCTGTGCGATATGGGGAATCCACCATTAGGTCAATGGCATTATCATATTTGTTCCAGAAAGCCGACTTGGTAAGGTATGCAACGCAGTTATGTCGTGGGTTTAGACTCATGGTCGCCATGTTTGAGAGAGAGAAGGTCAGAAAATAACGGCTAATGAAATGTTTGAGAAGAAGACAGGTATTTATAGGGTTGGGATAGGAAAAG
Organism: Flaveria trinervia; assembly: GCA_025506515.1. Classification (NCBI taxonomy): domain Eukaryota; kingdom Viridiplantae; phylum Streptophyta; class Magnoliopsida; order Asterales; family Asteraceae; genus Flaveria; species Flaveria trinervia. Next base: position 71,770,474 of record CM046455.1, read on the forward strand.
GCTGAAAGAAAACTACTGAAGTTTTTGTGTGGTCATCAGTTGTTTGAAACTACTGATGACGTGGTATTAACCTTCAAAGGTTTAAAACGACTGACAGTGTGTGTTGTCATCAGTTGTTATAAAACAACTAAAGACTTAGTTTTGACCATCAGACGTGAAACAACTGAAGTCTTGGTGTTAACCATCAGTATTTATGAAAACTACTGAAGGTCGTGGTTTTGACTTCATATGATGTAAACAACTGAGGACTTGGTGTTTGTCATCAGTAGTTATGAAAACTACTGAAGACAGTGGTTTTGTCATCAGTTGTTGTAAACAGCTGACGACTTGTTGGTTTAGTCTTCAGTAGTTGTAAACTACTGAAGACATAGTTTTGGCTTCAGTTGTTTTAATGAAACAGTAGTTGTAGAAACGACTGAAGAGAAATTTCTCATCAGCTGTTTTCGTCAATTCATAGCTTTTCAGTTGTTTCAGTCTGACCTCCACACTTACTCATCAGACTTAGATCTGAGTTTCAGACGTTTCATTGGTCATGAGTACTTATCTGCATATCTGACATCAGTAGTTGTAGCTACATCAGCTGTTGTGATTACATCAGCTGTTGTAACTACATCAGCTGTTGTGATTACATCAGCTGTGTAACTACATCAGCTGTTTTAACAAATAAAGTACTTGAGTACTCATAAGTTACTTAAGCTCCAGTAGTTTTAAAAACTTCTGAAGGGAGGATAACTTCAGTACTTATATATGACAATAATAAACTAGTGATCATCAGTACTTGTGAGCTGAGATCATCAGTAGTTGTCACTTATTCTAGCTGCAGCATACCAAGCCTTAGCACTAGGTTTTGGAAAGTTGTGCTATCCAAGGGCTTAGTGAAAATGTCTGCAAGCTCATCAGCACTAGGAAAAATTTTGGATCAATGAGACCTTTTTCAAAACAATCTCTAATAAAATGGTGTCTAATTTCAATATGTTTAGTCTTAGAGTGCTGGACAGGATTCTTGACAATACAAAGAGCTGAAGAGCTGTCCATTAACAATGGGGTCTTAGTCTCTGTTATGCCATAATCCAATAATTGGTTTTGAAGCCAGAGTACCTGAGATGTACAGCTGGCAGCAGCAATGTACTCTGCTTCAGCAGTTGATGTAGCAACTGAGGTCTGCTTCTTACTCTGCCAAGAAATCAAGGAGTTGCCTAAGAATTGGCATCCTCCAGAAGTGGACTTTCTTGTCAACTTACACCCTGCATAGTCACTGTCAGAAACAGCAACTAATTTACCAGAATGTCTAGTAGAATACCATAAACCTAGAGATGGAGTGCCATGCAGATATCTAAAGATCCTCTTGACTGCAATCAAATGAGACTCCTTAGGTGCAGGCTGAAATCTAGCACAAACACATGAAGCAAACATAATATCTAGTCTAGAAGCTGTTAAGTACATCAAGGACCCAATCATACATCTGTAAACTGTTTCATCAACCACTTTACCTTTCTGATCTGTATCCAGTTGTGTGGTGTTGCACATGGGAGTAGAACAGGGCTTGCAGTTTTGTCAATCAACTTTTCCAAAAGATCTTTTGTGTATTTGAACTGATGAATGAAAATTCCATCAGCCTTTTGTTTGATTTGCAAACCAGAAAGAACTGTAATTCTCCCATGGAACTCATTTCAAACTTCTGTTGCATCAACTTTGTAAAGGCATCACACAACTGTGGATCAGAGGATGCAAAAATAATATCATCTACATAAATTTTAACAAGTAGATTATGCTGCCCAGCTTTCTTAATGAATAAAGTCTTCTCAATGGAGCCTCTAGTGAAATTATTTTCCAGAAGAAAGTTTGATAATGTCTCAATCCAGGCTCTAGGAGCTTGTTTTAACCCATAGAGAGCCTTATCAAGCTTATACACCCAATTAGGATGTTTATTGTCCTCAAAACCTGGTGGTTGACATACATAAACCTCTTCTTTAATTTTCCCATACAAAAATGCACTTTTGACATCCATTTGAAAAACTTTAAGGTTGTGATAAGCAGCATAAGCTAAAAACAATCGAATTGCTTCCAGTCTGGCTACAGGGGCAAAGGTTTCATTATAATCAATACCTTCCTCTTGTGAAAACCCCTGGACAACAAGTCTGGCCTTGTTCTTAACAATAAGCCCATTTTCATCAGTTTTGTTCCTAAACACCCATTTTGTGCCTATTCCACACTTACCTGGAGGTAGAGGAACCAGTTCGCACACTTGCTGTTTCTTGAACTGAAGAAGCTCAAGTTGCATGGCTTCAACCCATCCATTGTCCCTTAAAGCAATGTGATAGTTCTTTGGCTCTTGCTGGCTGATGAAGAGAGCATAGAAGCAAAAATTTGACAATTGTCTTCTTATTGACACGCCAGCATTGATATCACCAATGATTTGAGACATAGGGTGATTCTTCAGATCTTGGTACACAATAAGATCTGTGCAAGTGTTTGTAGTAGGCTCAGCAGCAATAGATGGTGATGGTGAAGCATTTCCTTGAAACCAATCAGTAGATGGTAATTCAAAGGAAGTTGAAGTTGTAGAAATCTCATCAGCATTTGTTGTGGATTGTGCTACTGGTGCTACAGGAACATCAGGTCTAGCTGAATCAGGCAGTTGATCACTAAACTTGAAAAGGTGATTACTGATATCATCATCATCAGTAACACCAGATGGATGACTAGCTACAGAAGATGATGGACTCATATGATCTGCAACAACAGGCGGTTGATAAGGAACATATTGCAGAATGTCCAGATCAAACAACTCCACAGGGTTTTGTGGAATTGTATCCTTAGGGGATTCATTGAACTTCACATGCAAGGTTTCTTCAACTATCTTTATCCGACAGTTGAATACTCTGTAAGCCTTGCAAGTGGATGAATACCCAACAAAATACCCTGCATCCACCTTTGAATCAAACTTTTGGAGTTGATCCTTTGTGTTGAGAATGTAACTGGGACACCCAAATGCTCTAAAGAATGAAATCAAAGGGGCTAAATGATGTAAAACTTCATAAGGAGTTTTCATCAACCTCTAATTTACTAAGGCTCTATTCTGTACATAGCAGGCTGTATTGACAGCTTCAGCCCAAAAGGTCAGTGGTAGACCAGAATCAGCCAACATGGCCTTGCAGCTTCAATGAGGGTCCTGTTCTTTCTCTCTACTACTCCATTTTGTTTAGGAGTTCTTGGAATGCTAAACTGCCTCTTGATTCCCTTTGAGAGGTAGAACTCATCAAGTGTATTGTTTCTGAATTCTGTTCCATTATCACTTCTAATACACTTGACTGAGAGGGAATACTGCTTCTCAACATACAACACAAAGTTGATAATCTTCTGAGCTGCCTCATCCTTTGAATGCAAGAAGAAAGTCCATACAAATCTGGAGTAATCATCCACAATTACCAGACAATATTTCTTCTTAGCCATACTCATCACTCTCACAGGACCAAAGAGATCCATGTGAAGAAGCTGTAAGCAGGCAGTGGGCTTAGGTTCTTCTATGAAGGGAAATGAAGCTTTGTGTTGTTTTCCTTTTAAACAAGCAGTGCAGTTATCTTCACATTTCAACTCCTTCATAGGCAGTCCCCTTACTAAACCATGGTTTATCAACTGCTTTATGTTTTTGAGATTAACATGACCCAACCTTCTATGCCATAGAGTAGATTCTTGAGGGGAAGCCTTGGAAAATAGGCAAGGATGTCCTTCGAGATCTATTTTCTTGGAAAGATCTAAGGCATACACTCTTCCTGTCCTGTTGGCCTTCAGGAGAGTGTATTCATCCAACACCTTATCAATCAAACTTAGAACTTTGGATGACAGAATCCGATAGTTCTGACTTGTCAAAAGAGCAACATGGCCTTTGTCACACATTTGACTGACACTCAAGAGGTTGTACTTGAGATTTTCCACATGGTTAACATCATCAAACTTTATTTCCCCATTGGAAACAAAGCCTTTGCCGATGATGTAACCCTTTGCATCATTGCCAAATGACACAAACCCCTTCCTTCCTTGAGAGTAGTCATTAAGAAGTGATATGTTTCCTGTCATATGCATGGATCCTCCATTGTCTACATACCAGATGCCTCTGAGGCATGTTGAAGAACCCTGCAAAACACAACAAATTAGTTAGATTTTGAGACCCAACCTTTTTGGTTTTGGGCCTGTTCTCATCAACACATGGTAAACTAACAAGTTTGTTGGAAACAACAGCCTGAGAGGAAGAAGATGGTGAAGAAGAGGAATCCTTTGGCTTGGACCTCCTTTTCTGTGGTTTCAACATAGGAACATCTAATTGGTTAACTCTTCCCAATAGATGTTGAACCATCATAACCAGCTGTGTCTGATTTTGTGATAAAGCTTTCAGCTCTCCAAACAAATTGGCATTGGAGTTTGATAAGTTCCTATGTTGCACCTTCTTCTTTTGAGCAATCTCAGCTATTACTTATTTAACCCCTTCCTTTTTGGATTTCTTTTGGACTTAAGGGTTACAAGATTTGATGTTGCTGGTACAAATGTGGCTTCAAACTCAGTTTTCATTTTAACCATTTTCTCTTTAATTTCCTCTTTATGTTTGAGTTTGGATCCTCTTTTGTACCAACAATCATCTGTAAGATGATTGAACAAACCACATATTTCACATGGTTTCTTCTTCATCTTATGTTGATCATCAACTAAAGAGAATGAAACTACTGAAGACTTGTTCTTCAGCACTTTGGAAACATTATTTGCTTTCTTCACTTCCTCTTTAGTAGTCTTCAAACCCTTTCTACTGGCAGTTTTCTTCTCTTCAGTGCTGACAGTAGTTGGAGTTTGAACTTCAGGTGTTAAATCTTGCTCTCTAGTCCTTTTAGGACTTCCAGAAATAACTCCTGAGTTGATCAACTCTTTGATCATGTGAGTGTCAGTATTTGAACCATCAAGAGCAGCTGATAGGTTCAACGAGGGAATAATACTAACTTTAACTTTTGATGGTGCTCTATCAGAAAGTGAATCACATGATGAGATGGATTGGTTATTGCTTTCTCCATCAGATTTCACTTCTGCTCTTGAAGCAAAATCTATAGGAGGAGCAGTGTGATTATAACCAATGCCAAACTTCACATTGGAAGCTGATTGCTTACTAAGAAGCATTTCAAAACCTTTGCATGATTGTACCCATCGATCACACTCTACTTGGGTGACTGCAAGGATTTCTTTGAGGTCTTTGTACTCTTCTAAAAGTACCTCTTCCCTAGCCTTATCATCAGTGATTTGGCATTTAAGTTTATAAATCTCATCATTTTTCTCTTTAAGCATAGACTCAAACTCAGCTTTTCTTTTGGAAATGATCTTTTCTAGCTCTATGTTCTTACTAATTAAAGCTACATTTGCTTCTCTAATAGAGGCAAATGCTGTTATGCATGTTTCAGAACATAATTTGGACTTAGCCTCAGAGGATACCTGTGATACCTGTGATGAAGAGGCATTTGAGGATGATCCATCTACAGACTCCAGAGCCATAAGTGCCAAATTCCCAAAAGGACTGTCACCACCATGTTGACCAGCACCTGTGAATAGTTGTTCATGACCAGACATGTCATCTGGTAAACTACTCCGGTCAACAACTCCAGGGGTGAAGAAGCTGTGTTGTTGAGGTTGAGGAGGTTGATGAGATTGAGATGGTTGAGGTTCTGGTGGTGCATGAGGTTGTGGTACCATAGGAGCTTGAACTTGACTGGTTTGTGGCATGTATTAACAAGGGTAAGGGTATGGCATTTGACCCTGAGGAACAAAATATGCAGGAGATTGTGGTTGAGAATGATGACTAGAATTGAGAGGATGTTGCCCTCTGTGTTGTTGACTATTGCCAGGGAAAGTCACAAAAGGTGCAGAGGAATTAGATCCAGATGATCTACATTCTCTAGCAAAGTGTCCAAGCTTGTGGCATTTGTGACACCTCAACTTACTCTTGTCAAAACCAACTTTGGTTTTGCCAGAGAGTCCTGGGAACTTTCTTCCAGTTCTTTTGTAGAACTTCTGAGATCTGATATTTATCAAGGCCATTTGGCTCAAAATATCCATCTCTTCTAATTCATCATCAGCAATCCCCTTGAGATCATCCATGATGAAGCATAGATTATCATTATTACACCCAGTAAACTGACTATCAACACTCATAATTGCAGAATCAGAAGTGTTTGAAGAGAAATCAATATGCTCATCATACTGACATTCAGATGAAGCATATTCTGACTCATGACCAACCAAGGCAGTATTGCCTGGTACAAAGTCTTCAGTGAGCTTACTAGATGAAGACAGTTTTCATTTCTGTTCTATCTCTCTCTCAAATGTGAGCAATTTCCCATGGAGTTGGGTGAGAGATAGTTTGTCCAAATTTGCACTGGAGTGTAGGACAATAGTATATGTGTCCCATCTCTCAGGCAGTGATCTGAGAAATCTGTTATTCATCTGGCTATTGGTGTACTAATGTTTGACCATTTTTAATTCAGAGATCAAACAAGAGAACCGCTCAAACTGTTGAGTCAGTGTCTCACCCTTCCTATGAGAGAATGTCTCATACTGTTGGGCAAGGATTTCTCTATTATTTGCCAAGACCTCATCTGTTTCTCCAAATTGTTCTTTCAAGGCATTCCATAGGTCATGGGCAGTTTCATAATGCATTAGCCCAGAATGGATTTCATTGGGCAGTGCCATGGCCAGAATTCCATGGGCTTTTGCATCAATCTCAAACAATTTCTTATCCTCATGTGAGTATTGCTCCCTCCTCTTCGGAACCATTTGATTGGTTTCCGGGTTATTCACCATAGGCTTGTGTGGACCATGTACCACTGATGTCCAACAACCTGAACTGTTAACAGACAGGTGATGGAGCATTCGTCGTTGCCATATGTTATACTCACTCCTAACCAGCATTGGAGGCTTGGTTGAGGAACCAGTATTGTGAGGATCATTGGAAGGAGTAGTCATTTTAGGTCCAAATACAATTTAATTCAAGCTTTTAAAAGATTTTACATAGACCACTACAGACTCAATGAAAACCAAGAATAAATCTCAGGATAAATGGCCAGAAACATAGAAAATTCAATCTCTATAACCGTTTCTTGCAAAAATGCTAATTCAATCAAACTTGGATCTTCGATAGCAGTTTCAATGATCAATTGTTAGATCGATCAATGATTAACCTGCTCTGATACCATTTGACAGGATCAGTGATCTCAAGTTTGATAGATTAGAGTGTAACGCAGCGGAATAAGATCAAGAATTAGACAAATTATAGCAAGAATTTGATATTCGTATGCATTAAGAACAAATACGGTTGTAACGAGAGAATATATTTCTGTGAAAAGGAATGTTTCAATTATATCGAATGTTTCTGCTCAATCATTCACCGATTACAATTAGGTTGACACTCCTTATATAGAGTGCAATCACTGCTGAAATCACGGGATAGTGACATCTGGCAGATTTATTACAAAAATAACTAACACTTAACAATCTACTGAAATGTTCACAACTACTGAGAACATATCAGAGTGCTAAGCACAAAATATAAAACTACTGATGCTAAACTGCTGAAACTACAACGACTAAGAACAAGCTCTTCAGTCGTTTTACAAAACTACTGAAAGTAAAAACATAAAACTACTGATAAACACAACTACTGAAGAAGTACTCTTCAGCTGTTGTGACAAACTACTGAAAAGGGAAAATATAAAACTACTGAAAGAAAACCGTCACAACTACTGAAGAAGACCTCTTCAGCTGTTGTGACAACGTCTGATACTTGGCCTTCAGCACTTGTGTCTTCAGACTTTGTCTTCAGCACTTGTGTCTTCAGACTTTGTCTTCAGCACTTGTGTCTTCAGACTTTGTCTTCAGCACTTGTGTCTTCAGACTTTGTCTTCAGCACTTTGTCTTCAATTGTTGTCTTCAGCTGTTGTGGACTTCAGCAGTTGTTGTGACGTCTGTGGGACTTAAAGGTTTTCTGATCTTGGCTCATTGGTTCTTTTGGTCCAACAAACCACTTTCTCGACTCTGGGTCTCCTTCTCTTAGGTCGCGGAGCAGCACTGTGACCTCCACCACGAGAGGGTTTTGAAGATATACCACCAGCCATCCTCTAAAAGCACACTATAAGATTCAAACACTAACGCGGTCATTCAAGGTAATACTCAGTTTATGTCAAGTATAGTAAGTCCCTAATTACAGTGGCCAGTTGTGATTAGCCACTTACTTTACTCTTCATACCCCAAGCATTTCCTATCCTGACTTAATTAGTATCTAAATCTACTAAGAGCACATAAATCAAATAGCATGCGCACATAATACCGGTTAACATTAGGAAAAGACATACCTGATGGCACGTAGCTGCCCGGGCTGACATCCCTCCATTTGTCCCATTTTCAGTTCAAGTTTAGGTTTTAAAAGTTCGTTTAACCCAATTCTCTTAAACTTTGGCTCTGATGCCAACTTGTAAGGCCCCGTTCCCGGAGACCTCACAGTTGGTCAATCACAGCAATTAAAACATTATAATTATGCAAACTTAAGCAGCAGAAATGATTTATCAAAAATCATTCATTTCATTTTAAACACTGTTGTTAAGCAATACGTCATCGTTAATCTATTTACAAAAGAATTGTTTTACTGCATTACACAACAACAGTAACATAGAATACGAATGGATGTCAGTCTTTCCCTACCGAGTAGCTTCACCCTCGTGCCATCCTCAGCAATAATTACCTACCAACTGAAAATGTATAAAAGTCAGTGTTGCTGAGTGAGCTCTAGTTTTATAAGTAATAAAATACTTTCTCTATGTTGTATATGAAAATACTCTTTTCTGTAAAATACAACTTGGTACTGTATATGCGAGCACGCATTAACCGTATGAACAAATATTGTTGTTCTCTGTACAATATGCCTTGTCTGCAAACTTTTATCTTTCTGTTTCACTTTCTGTATGGACCAATGAACAATACCCCAACTATATACGCGATGGAAAACGAGTGATAGGCCATCTATATCCCTCTAAAGGGTCAGCTGTATCCCTCGAAAGGGTCAACTATATCCCCCGAAAGGGTCAACTATATCCCCTGAAAGGGTCAACTGTATCCCTCGAAAGGGTTCTGTGTACTGTGTACAAGGCCGACCCAATCACCCAGGGCACGCTACAAAGGTCCTGCCAATCTCAATTGATTGGCCCTGTGTGCATAATAGGGTAGCTAACCCGTAGCACAGTTTAGCTAACGACAACACAGTCATGCCCCTCCTGTAAGCTTGCAAGACTTCTTAACATTTTATTAATGTTCCTCTTCTTTTCTTTATTGCTCTTTCACTTTATTATTACAGTATACTTTACGTTACGATAATAGCATACCACGTAAAGTCACATACTATAAGTAATAATAATAATAGCAATAACAAAAATAAGGAAGAATCATAAGTAATCATATCATGCATGGAACATCATCATTAGTAAGCCCTTAGTCAACCTCGGTCAAAACCCTAAAGCACAGACTCCCAGACAATTTTATAAAAGTTTCTAAGTGCTTAGGCGCATCGGAACTATTTGGGCGCATGAGCCCTGTTCGGGCATCACTATGTAGGCGCATCAGCCAACACTTAAACATTTTTCACTTTAGGCTCATAAACTATTCAGGCGCATGGACACTATTTGTGCGTATGAACACTTAGGCGCATGAGCCACTTGGGCGCATGGGAACTATTGGGGCGCATGAGCCCTACACTTAGTCGTCCGACTGTATTTTCTAGGCGCATGGACCACTGTTCAGGCGCATGGACTGAACTTAAACATTTTTAAGGTAATCTTAGGCGCATTGGCTACTATTCAGGCGCAGTGGCTACTATTCAGGCGCATGGATTACACTTAAATCATTCTATGGCATTTTCAGGCGTATGAACCTTCTGCTTAACTTGTTCCTAGTATGTTTTCAACCTAAACATCCAACCATCTGTTCTAAGCTTAACATGGCCATTCTAAACAGGAATAACCTATAAGCATTCAAGAACCCACATTCAACATGCACATTACATACGGGTAAAAATACATAAGCTTGAAAATCTTGTTAATACATTTTCAGCCCCAAAGATAGTTTAAAACAAGTAAAACCGGGGTCTAGAACTCACCTGATGCAACTTGGGTGTTTCTTCCTTTCTAACCTGCTTGCAATGAGTTCAAACACCTAAAAACAACACCAAACACACACACCGAGCACAAACACAAGCACATAAGCACATAAGCATGTAACCGGGATAAAACCCGTCATAAACATGTAAAAAGCACGAATTCTTACCTTGAATTCGTTCACTACTTCTTCTTATTCTACAAGACCTAGAGTTTCTTTGCGCGCTCTCTCTCTCTAAAACCGAATAAGATGATGATGTGAATAGAGGGTGGGCGGCCATGCCCACTTTACACCAACCTTTCAAATATTTTTGTCCTTTTTACACTTTTGGTCCCTCCACTTAGACCTTATAGCTTTTCTTTCTTTTATTCTTTATATCTTGTCTTTTAAAAAAATAACCTAGTGTTACATCACATTAATTATATTGTTGGTGTTAATGATAATAATAAAAATAATAATAATAATAATAATAATAATAATGTTAGAACGCTAGAAAGATTAACATATTGTCTTTATGTGTCTTTTTACTATTTGTAATAGTATAGGGACTACTCTTCTAATTTTTTAGTTCCTTGTGTTTCATTATAAATAGCTGAGACTTGTAGCAGTTAGAGGAGAATAAGAATAACAGTTTTACAACAGATTTAGAACTGTTTACTTACTTTGTAATTGTCTTTGCTTGATATTAATGAAACTATGAATTTTGTTGATATCTTGCTTGATTTTATTACTTTGTTTGTATTTCTTTGAATTGTGTTCATACATCATCACAGATTGGTACATTTGATCCTATCAAATGGTATCCGAGCTATTGGTTGAGTGATTTTTGAGGTTTGTCAAACTTTCAACCTCAAAAAGTTCACTGAATCTATGATAGATACACAATTCAATTGAAAATTTGTGGATTTCAGATGTGTTTCATCATCAGAAACATGTTTTAAACCATAATCAGTAGTTAAATTCATCAAATTCAAGATAATTTGTTGAATTTGTGTTCGAAAAGTTCACTATTTTTCAAACTGAAAATTACTAAATTAATTGATTTGTTGTTGATATTGAAAGAAATTGATGTTAGAAGAATGATTATCGGTATAAAACATGTCTAATTGGAAAGTTTCAATCCAATTCATCAACTTTTTAAGAATTTCAGAAGATTTGAGTTAGTTACATTCATATGAACATGATGAATGTGGCGCATTAGAGTTGAGGTTTGCTGAAAAATTGTCTAAGTGTTAGGCGTTTGACTACTGTATAGTCGCATTAGCATTGTTTAGGCATTTTTAGTTCAGACGCTTGACTACTGTTAAAGAATAAAAGTCCAGACGTATCATCACTGTGAGGCGTATTAGAACTGTTTAGACGGTTGACAACTGTTGAGGCGCATTACAACTGTGTAGGCGCATTATAACTGTTCAGGCTTTTTACTACTGTTCAGACGCATCAACTTCGGCGTTTTGGAAAATTTTCCTAAGGCATTCCCTAGACGTCCCTCAACTTAGGCGCATTAACTGTTTGGGAGTTTGAAACTGTTAAGGCGCATCACCCTTGATACTTAGAATTTTTTTAAGAAAATTTTTCAAAAACTTTTTCATTTCTTTTCTTAATTCAAAATCTAAGAAAAACAACAAAAATATAAGAATGGTGAAATCAGAAGACTCTGAAAATAGAGTTCCAAAACATAAAAATAGAGCTGATTTCAAAAATTGGTCTCTTAGGTTAAAACATCATTTAAATTCCACTGACACTGATATTTGGAAATCTATAGAGAAAGGACTATACATTCCTATAATCACTGATGGGTCTGACAGAGGGTTTGTTTATACTAAAGATTCTCAAGAACCCTATCCTGAAGATGGTCTTCAAGGAGATGATTGAGAAGAGTAAAGAATAATATCAAAGCATATTCCTTGATGTGTAAAGGACTACCTCTGGAAGTTCTTGCAAGGCTTGATGGATATCAAACTGGATACACCATGTATAAAGCCTTAAAGACCATTTGTGAAGGAGGCAAGGAGATTCAAAATCTCAAGAAACAAATGTTGAAAAGGCAATTAGAATTGTTTCAACATTTGTCTGGAGAAACCATAAATTAGATGATGAACATATTTGTTCAACTTACAACTGAGATATCAACAGTTGGTATTAAACCTGATCTTGAAGATCTAAATCTTAGACTACTCAATGCTTTACCCTCATCATGGAAACAAACAGTAACCTTACTAAAACATACTGAGAAGTTTCCTATGGATCTAGATCTACTCATTGCCAAGATAGAGTCAGTAGAGATTGATGAAAGCTCAAGGAATAATGATAGAGCAGCATCAAGGTCTCAGTATCAGTTTGTTGCTTCTCCTGCAAACACTATTGAAAATGCATTAATGGCAACAAGTGAGAAATTCACAGAAGAAGATGGAGATTTATTTATGGAGCAGGATTTTTCACTAATTCATCATTACTAGTCCTCCTGCTTATACAACACAGTCTCATTCTCAATCTCCTCCTAAATCTCAGTCTCAAACATCTAATGTTCAAATAGAGACTTCTTCATCTAACTCTGCTAAATCTAGCAATGTTAAAGATGTGATAAACATCCTATTAGAGGATGAAGAGTCTAAAACTGCATTCACTGCATTTATGGCTAGTTTTCAAGCATATCAGGGTAGCCATTTAACTCAATTAGACCTTTTTTTTGCAGGATTTGTTTGAAATGGATCCTGAAGATGTTGAAGAGATGGACTTAAACTATCAGATGGTGATGATTGCTTACAAGACACAAAAACACTTATATGTCAACAGGAAGTACAAGTCAAGTTCTAACAAGACTGTTGGGTTTGATAAGTCAAAATCAAGGTGTTTTAACTGTAATAGTTATGGACATTTCTCTAGAGAATGCAAAGCTCCAAGGAATAATGGAGGAAATGCTCAATCAAGTTCTAGCAATAAAAGGTTTCAACCAGCTCAGAAGACTTTTCAAAAGCCTTATCAAAGTCTTCCTATGCTTGAGCTTAAAAGATGAAACAAAATCATCTCATGAAACCAAGAAAGCTTTAGTAGTCAGCATTAAGGATGGTTATGATTAGAGTGCATATGCTGAATAGTATACTAATGATTTAACATCAAGTTTATCTCTTGTTACAAAAATCCAGGGAGAAGATTGGTCAGAATATAATGATCCAAAGGTGGAAAGTGAGAATGAAGAAGATGACTATGATTAGAGTGACAAATCGGATCCTAAGGAGGATACAGATGAAGTAGCTCTAATGGCAGAGTCTGATCAACCTAAGGTTGACACTTCATCTTCAAAAACTGAAACCTTATCTCCAAAATTCCCTGAAATCGCATCCAATCAAGATAAAGCTAAACTTATAGCTTTTCAGGTCAAAAACAAGAATTCAGAAGAAGAAAAGGAAAATGTAAAAGTTTTTGTTGAAAATGATCAAGAAAAGATTAAAAATGGTCATCCAATCAAGATAAAATCTTATGAACCTAAACAAACAGAACAAAAAACTTCTGATCAAATTCATTCTGTATTAGAAGAAGTGAAAGTTCAAAGCAAAGATTAAGATAAACAACAGGTAGGAACATCAAAAGATTCAAACACTATTAATCTAAAACAAGTTCAATCTTAAAAGGAATCTTCTTCTGATGATGTTCTATCTGAATGTAAACCAAGTTCTTCCAAGTCAAAGAATCAAAGAAGAAGAAAGAAATCATCAAAAACAAAATCTGAACAAAACACAAGTTCAGAAAAGTTGATCAAAGCTACAAATCAGGCAACAAAACTTAAATCGATAAAATTTGTGTTAGCCGGTTTGTTAAATATGAATTCTCTTCAAAACAACAAGGTAAATACTATGAACAAATCTCACTCTGATCTGAAATCAAGTTCAGATTCTAAGACTTCCGCTGTAGCAAAAAGACTTGTTCCTAAGAAATTCAAGAAGGAAGTTTATGTTAAACAGATGCAAAGTAATTTGGCACAAAATCAAAATGTGAAAAATGAAAAACAACAGTTTAACTATTTGACACCAAAATATAAAAATGAATCAAATATAGTGTCAATGTCAAAAGTTAACAAACAGTTGTTTATAACTCCACAAAAGTACTATGAAATATGTGATATGAAAAATCACAATATTGCTGAGTGCTATTTCAACAAGTACTGTCACATATGTGACATGAGAAATCATTTCATAGTAGATTGTTATTTTAACAAATACTATACATATTGTGATGAGAAGACTCACAATACTGCAAATTGTTATTTTAGAAAGAGATCACATACTAGAGGATTTGCAAATTCAAACATGAGCAAAGGTTACGTTAATCCTTAATATATAAGAAATCAAACTAATGGATTTCAAAAATTAACTAATCAACCTTCTTTAGGTTTGAGATCTTTTCAAAAGAACAATAATGTGAGATCTAAACAAAATGTGCAAGAACAATTCATACCAAGATCTGTAAGAATGACTAATAAAAAGGTTAGTCATCAATACGTGTCAAAAATTGATAAATCAAATGGTATGAATGTTCTCAAAAATAATTCAAACAATTTTCAAAACAAGATTGGTAAATTCATCAAGAATAAACCTGATTTGAATAATCTTCATTACAAACAATTTACCATCGTTGATAAAGTTGGAAAACCCAAGACCATCTCGACTTAGGTGGATATCTTAACTTAATTTTATTGTTGTGCAGGTATGCCCAAGAAGACCACTTAAAACATGGTATGTGGACAGTGGGTGTAGCTAGCATATGACAGACAATCCTGCCTTGTTACAAGATTTTAAGTCAAAGGATGGAACACACGTCGCCTTTGGTGGTGATGCAGGAGGAAAAATAACTGGAGAAGGAACAGTATCAGATGGGATAATAAGGTTTGACAAAGTCAACTTTTGTTCACAGTTGAACTTTAATCTTTTAAGTGTATCCCAAATATGTGATAAAACATACTCAAGTTGATATGTCTAAAAGGTATAGAGATGTATACAAGCTAGATATGTCTCAAGTTGAGCCTTCAACTGAAACAACATGCCTAATTGCTAAAGCATCAAATGATTAAAGCCAGCTTTGGCATAGACGTCTCGGACATTCAATTTCAAGAATATGAACAAGCTTGTATCAGGAAATCATGTCATTGGACTTCCATCTAAGAAGTTTGCAACGACTGATCACTGCTCAACATGGTTGAAGGGAAAGCAACACAGAGCATCTTATAAGACCAAGCTCATAAACTCAACTTCCAAACCTCTTCCAATGTTACATATGGACCTTTTGGACCAACAAATGTCAAGAGTATTGGACGAAAATCATATTGCTTAGTTATCATTGATGACTATACAAGATTTTCATGGGTTTTCTTTTCGTATGCTAACTCTGAAATGGCTGATTTACTAAAAGAATTTACGATTAAAGTTGAAAATCAATTAGAAAATAAAGTGAAAATAATAAGAAGTGATAATGGAATGGAATTCAAAAACACTAACATTGAAATGTTTTGTGCAGAAAAAAGGATAGTTCATCACTTCAGTGCTCCCAGAACTCCTCAACAAAATCGAGTTGCTGAAAGGAAGAATAGAACACCGATTGAAGCTGCTCGTTCTATGTTAGCTGATGCAAAAATTCCTATCACTTTTTGGGATGAAGCTATATCAACTGTGTGTTTTGTTCAGAACAGAATCTTAATTGTGAAAGATAAAATGAAAACTCCTTATGAGTTAATGTTTAGCAGGAACCGAACATAAACTTTCAAAAATCATTTGGTTGTTTTGTTATGATTCTTAATTCAAATGATCAGTTAGGAAAATTTGAAGCAAAAACTGATAATGGATTTTTTGTTGGATACTCATCTGTTTCAAAAGCCTATCGAGTGTACAACTCTAGGATAAATATAATTCTTGAAACATTCAACGTTAAATTTCTGGAAAATTCTTTTCCATCAGTTTCAAATGGTCCTACCTGGTTATTTGATTTAGATTCATTATCAAACTCTTTTCAATCTAACTTGTTTAATCAATCAAATTGTCTTGATTCTACAGGTAAGAAGAACTTTAAAGGAGATCTTGGATCTTTTAGTGAGGATTTAGATTCTGACGACACAGATGATTCTAGCTCAGACTACCCATTTTTATCATTGTCAAGGACTCAACAATACGATTCAATGACAATAATTAAGCTAATACAGCTTCAGATCATTCAGTCTCATTTGATCAGGAAGTATCACAACCAATTCCTAATGATGGTAATTAGTTGTGCAACCTGAGTCTGGAACATCATCCATCTCTGGGGATGCAGTTAATATTGGTAACTTTGATTATTTTATAATCTCACCGACTCAAGTTCCAAACTTCAATTCACATTCTTCTAATTTCTTACATCAGCTTTCCAACTTAAACCAAACAAATCTGGATGTTAATGTTCAATGTGATGAGATTCCAACATCTCGTATTCACAAGAATCATCTAATTTCTCATATTATCGATCCATTGAATGAGAGAACAACAACGAGTAAATTAGAACAAGTAGACTTATGCTGATACTGTTGTTTTGTTTCTCAAATTGTTCCTAAAAATGTTACTGAAGCATTAAAGGACAATGGTTGGATAGAAGCCATGCAAGAAGAATTACTTCAATTTCGCAAACAAGAAGTGTGGAATTTAGTTGATTTACCTGAAGGAGAAAATGCTATAGGCACGAAATGGTTGTTCAGAAATAAGACTGGTGATCGTGGTCTAGTAATAAGAAACAAAGCAAGACTTGTTGCACAAGGATACACACAAGAAGAAGGGATAGATTATGATGAAGTGTTTGCACCAGTTGCAAGACTTGAATCCATTCGAGTTTTCCTAGCCTATGCTTCATTCATGAAATTGAAGGTGTATCAAATGGATGTAAATGGTGCATTTCTATATGGTCCTATCACTGATGATGTGTTTGTGAAGCAACCTCCGGGCTTTGAGGATGCAGAATTTCCACATCGAGTATATAAGCTGAGTAAAGCTTTATATGGACTTCATTAAGCACCTAGGAATTTGGTATAAGACATTATCACAACACTTAATCCAACATGGACACAAAAGAGCGAAAATTGATCCAACTTTATTCATAAAGAAGGATAATGATGATCTCTTATGTGTACAAGTGTACGTTGATGATATCATATTTGGTTCTACCAGTCCAAAATTGTGCAATGAATTTAAAGAAATCATGAAATCTCGGTTCCAAATGAGTTCTATGGGAGAGATTAACTTCTTTCTTGGACTTCAAGTCAAGCAAACTGACGATGGAATTTTTATCAATCAAGAGAAGTTTGTGACAAGCTCTTGAAGAGATTTAAGTTGCAAGACTGTCAGTCCATATGAACTCCAGCAGATGTTAACACCAAGATTGAACCTGATCTAAAAGGATAATCTATTGACCAAACGCTATACAGATCAATGATTGGTTCTTTGATGTATCTTATTGCATCTAGACCAGACATTATGTATGTTTTTTGTGTTTGTTCCAGGTATCAATCAGACCCGAAAGAATCACACTTAATTGCTTTCAAAAGGATATTCAGGTCTCTCAAAGGTAAACCGCTTTAAGGATTTGGTATCCTTACGAGGGTAACTTTGAACTACATGGATATACAAATAGTGATTATGGTGGATGTTGTCAAGATAGAAACTCTACTTTGGGTGGGTGTTAATTTCTCGGTCCCTGATTAGTCTCGTGGCAATGTAAGAAACAAACAAATGTCTTTGTTTCAACTACAGAAGCTGAGTACATTGTTGCATCAGCAGAATGTTGTCAAATCCTCTGCTTGCAAAATCAACTACTGGATTATGGGTTCAATTTTCTTAAAACACCTATTTACTTTGATAACACTGCTGTTATGTTCATTACAGCTAATGCTGTTCAACATTCAAAAACAAAACATATCGAAATTCGATATCATTTTCTCAGAGATAACTCTAAAAAAGGGTTAATCATATTGATTCAAATTGCATCGGAAAAACAGTTGGCGGATCTATTTACTAAAGCCTTTTACTAGGACGGTTTGAGTATTTAGTGGAGTCAATTGGTCTTATTAATCATATGTGAACTCTCTAAATCAAAAGATCATCATAAGTGATCCTTTCAATGTTAATTGCCTGTTTGTAATTTGTGTGTGTGTTTTCTTTCTTAGAAAAACCAAATACAAAAGTATAAATCAAAACTCCAAAAATAAAGTCTTTTTCTAATTGTCTGTTTATTTTTAGAAAAGAATATGTTTATGAAATATGTGAGAAATGATAGTACATTAGTGAGATCAGTTGCATATTTCACTCATTAATAAATTCTGACATGATCAGATATGATGTGTAGACAATATCATGCTACTATACTGAAAAAGTAAATTCTTGTGATTACACTAAATCTTTATGCTTGTGTGTATTCATCTGAGTACTTTTGAGATGTATTGGCTTATAAGATTGATTGCTCGTTAAGTTACACTACTCACACCTGATGGTGATGTGATTAATCATGAGATCAGTTACAAGCATCATATCACTTCTTTGTTATGAGTCATCATAGACCTGAAGTGCTGAGATATCCTTTATTGTAAGTCATTACAGACCTGGATTTTCTCTTTGATGCAAAAGATGCCAATGTGTACAATCTATTCAAATGGATAGTTAGAGCTGATCAAATGGTTATCCATGATCATTCTCTATTCATTTAAGTAACATAAGCTCTGGTTATACATATGTTTCACGTAATAAGTTAAGTATGTGTTCTTTCTTGCATGTCTTGATGATAGTTGATCTCTCTAAGTCTTTGTATGAATTACATCATGTCATATCTAAATATACCCTAATCAATACAAGAATTGAAAAAGTAAGTGAGTTGATATTTTGTCAAAAACACTCATTTTCTATCCTTAGATCTTGTGTATCCTTTGTTGTGATATCACTGACCTGGAACACACTTGATCAGGAATTATTCATTGTCTATGAATATTCATATTTTTTTTATATTAATGTGCTGATCTTTATTGATATGATCTCACTGCATACATTGATTCTTTTGTTTATACTAGATTTTGATTCCGCTTTCATTTTGATTTTATGCATGTTTTCTATGTGTGAAGGCAATTTAACAATGAGATGTGTGATCTTATTATGTTACCTTAGGAAACTTATAAGTTTTTCAAACTTAAAAGTTTAGGGGGAGTAATAAATGGAAGAGTTTTTCTCAAAAAATCAAAATCAAAGTTAAAATGTTGAATTGAAAGGATGATGCTATATGTTCAAAGTGTATGTGAGTTTGATAATGTAAACTTTTGAAAATGATAATATGAACCTCTATAAATTTGCAAGTGGAAATGCTTCTTTTAAAATTTGCAAGTTGAAAAATAGATATTTGATTATGTTTTGAGACTAAAATAAAGGGAAAGATAAATTTTAAAAAGTTAAACAACAAGTGAAGAACTAAAGTCGTTAAAAATTAAATTTGAGTGTGCAAAATGTAAAAAGTTCAAATTTGAGGGACTAAAAGGTAAATTTTAGGAAATTCAAAAATATGCTTAAAATGTTTAAATATTAGTATGAAATATTACTAATATGTTTAAACAGTGTGCAGGTGAAAAATTTTGAAAAACACAAGTGTAAGACTCATGAAAGTGAACTCAAAGTCAACTCATGTGCCTAAAAAGTGTTCATACGTCTAAATAGGAGCATGGTGAACTTTGAGGAAATTATACAAGTGTTTGGACATTTTTTATATTCCCGTGCGCCTAAACAGTTGCAATAAGACCATGAGTTTAACCAATTGTTTGGGCGTTCTACACAAACCCATGCGCCTAAACAGTAATAATGAGTCTGATTTTAACCAAGTGTTGGACGTTTTAAATGTATCATGCGTCTACAAAGTGTTGAAATATTTCAAGTTACTAGTGTTAGACGTTTAGTAACTTCATGCGGCTGAACAGTGCAAATGCTCTTGAATAGTGCAAAAGTGCCTAAACAGTGCTTATGCGTCTGTACAGTGCTCATGCGACTGAACAGTTCTCATGCGTCTAAGTCCATACGCACAAACAGTGCTCATGCTTTTCATTATTTTGTGAATTTTAGGGTTTCATACGCACAAACAGTGCTCATGTGTCTAAAATTTCACTTAATATATATTGAACACTTACACTTGTTTCTCATTCACGCTCAAAATTCTCCGAAAACAAGACTCTCTGAACTATCAACTCTCGGTCTTCATCAAACTCTCAGATTCTCATTGATTGTAGCATATCTTGTTGATTGTTAGATATTTTTTGTGTTTATAAACGTAAGTTTATGATTCAAATCTGTAGATTTTGGTTAAAACATGATGATTGGCATAGTCGTTTGACTGCTATTTGGGCGTTCGAACACTATACTATTGAACATTCAAACTTTAACTAATCAAATATTAATCATATCTAAAACTGAGTCTGAATTGTTGATATGTATCAAATTTCGAGCATTTTGATATATTGTTCATCGACTGAAATTGTGAATGATGTTGATAATAGATTGAACGGTCAGGTTTTTCGAAGGAAGAAGAAGAAGATGATCAGACAATTCAATTTTTGAATAAAAAATAAAAAATAAAAAATATAAAAAAAATAAAAAAAAATATTTTTTAAATAAAAAGTAGATAAATCAGAATTCAAATAATTGATTGATAAAAATGACACATACAAAATGACTAAATATTAAGATTTCACAAATTAAATTCATAAATCAAAAGTCAAAATCAAATGTCAAAATTGAATTCAATATTTCAAAATTGCAAATCCATATGTAAAAATGAAAGTCATTAACCAAAATTTTAATGTTCTAATATTCTTTTTCTCTATATTTTGCAGATGGCAGCTTTGAAGTTTGAGACTAAACATAATGTTGCTGCATTTTTAGATGAGGAAAAAAAAGAAGTTGTTGGTTATGAAAAGATGATAAGAAATCCGCTCAGATCAAAATATGTCTATGCAATGTGTGCAAGACCTATGATTAATGCAAGATTGATCAAAAGATTCAAGAGAACAGCAGAAATAGAAAGAGATGATGAAGGGAATAAAGTTTTAAGAGCTTTTATTACATCTGATAGAATGCTGGAAGTTTCTGAACAAGCGATCAGAACAGCTCTTAAGCATGGTGAAAATGATCCTGAAGACTTAGTTGAGTATACTTTCAATGAATGTAGAGATGTATTTCTACTAATGGGTCATCTTGATCACTTTTCGAAGAAAAAATTCTTCAGAGAAAGAGTATATAAACACTAGAAATTGTTGTGTTATATATTTCAACATTGCATGTCGAAAAGAAGTGTTGGTTGGGATTCATTCCCAGTAGACATTGCATCTCTTATCATTGCTCTAGCCACAAACAGAAGGTTTAACATGGCAAAGTGGATAATGAATGGATTCATATTCAATCTTGAAAGAGGAAAGAGAAAAAAATGCTTGATGTATCCAAGATTTCTCCAACTGCTCATTAATGAAGCGAATCCAGATTTATATGTAGAAGGAGTTGAAGGAGATAAGTTGCAATTAGAGCACATATCTGAAGCTGTGTATAAGAGACTTGCTATGATTACTAGTGCTCAAAACATTCCATTATTTGATTATATATGGAATGTAGCTATGGATGAAGTAGACATCAATCAACAACACTATCATTTATCTGAAAATGAACCAATAGATCCAAATGATCATATTGAGGATGTTGTAGATGATATGATTGATGATGATGATGAAGAAAGTGATGATGAAGCTACTGAAAGCTCATCAGATGATGATGATGATGATAATAATGAGGATGATGGTAATGATGGTGGAACTGAAGCACATCAAGAAGCTATTGATGAAAGAAATGATGATGATAATGTCAGTGAAACTCAAGACTTAGCTGAAGAAACTACTAATGCTGATATTATGATGATTCTGTACATGAAGTTCAAGGAGATGAACTAGCTATTGTTGTACATGAAGAAGATTCACAAAATCAAAGTTTTGATTTTGAGTTCATAAATGATATGTTATCTGAACTAGTGTTTCAAGCTGAAGTGACTGAAGAGGTTGAAGAAATTTCTATGAGTACAACACACAATGTGTCAGTACAAACAGAGGAGATAGTTGATATAGATGAGATGGAGAATTTGAATGAAGAAAATGTGATTAAAGAGAAAGAAATTGAAGAATTAAAAGTTAAGAATGAAAGATTGAAGAGATGAATATATCTCTTGAAAAAGAAATTCAAAAGTTAAAGGATGAAAATTCAAACTTGAAAGAAGAAAATTTACTGAAAGATGAAAAGCTTGTGAGCTATGCAAAAGACAAAGAAGATGTTATCAAAAATTTTGAAGTTAGGATAAAGGATTATGACATTCTTGAAGAGAAATTCAAGAAATTATCTGACGAAAATGAAAAATTGAAAGATGAATTAATAAGGTAAAAGAATCTCAAAAGCCTATCTCACCAGATCAAATGATAAGTTCTGAGATGATTATTGTTGAAGAGAATCCTAAGGTGAGCAAAGGCAAAAGGAAACTTGATGATGTAGCAGATACAATTTTAACAGAGTCATCTTCAAAAGTACAAAGAATAGAAGAAACTGTTGAAGAGCAAAACATTCAAGAACAAATTGGAGCTTTAGAAGACATTGAAGAATTTTACAGTAATGACTAGTATGACGAAGTCTTAGATGAAGAAGACATAGATGAAGCTCAATTCGTATCAAATTTCTCTTCATAAGAACCAACTCAAGATCAAGAAGAAATTCCACAAGACTTTGAAGATAGATAAAACTACCTTGTGAAGATGAAATACAATAGAGTCTTTTTGGACGGACTGACTGTTTCTCAAATAAATGATGAATATGAGAAATGTATTGCTGCAGAGTCAGTTGCTCCTATTGATCAAAATGAGATTGTAATGGAACATGGTGAATGGAATAGAGCTAAAGAAAGTATTAATGTAGATGAATTATCAAGCTCTGAGCTGCACCATCATGACCCTGATCATATGAGTATTCCATCATTAAGGTCTTGGTTGCAAGCTAGGACTTACCCATGGAGGAAACTGAAATGATTACAATTTGTATCTTTGAGGAATCTTGTTATAAGTTTTCAGGAAACTGAAAAACAATCAAAGAAGATGATCATACTTGATACTGATAATCCTCAATACCTTGAGATTACCAAAAGAACAAGAGTGTTGAAGCCTCAAGAGATTAAACAGATTGCAAGAAATTCAGATGCTCATGATAGCAGAAAAGATCTTATTAAAATGTTTTCTGGTACTAAAAGGTAGGCATATAAAGCTTCTTCTAAACAAAGACAAATTTTTGATAACGCCAGATCTACCAGAGACTTGGTGAGAAATGTATTGCAAAAAGGACAATTGGTTGCTGAGTTGTTAAATGCTATGATTGCTCCTGATTTCACAAACCAAGGAAAGATAATAGCATGGAAGTATGATGAGATATTTGATGCATTTTTGATAAACAGAGTAAATGCTGTTTGTGATGTATATCATTTTTACTCAATCATCATTAAACTTTCAGTGCAAGACTTGAAAGAGTTAAACAGATTACCTCTTATAATCCATCTGATTCTAATCATGGTAAGATGATGATAGAATTATTGAGAAAAGGAATGGATAGATCAAGTAATTATCATTAAACAATATGTGATTAAGAAGACAAGGAGTACTTTGCTACATTAAAGAAGAACAAAAAGCTTCAAGGATTACAATCTAAAGAAGAACATTTCATGATAGAATTTTATGATAGGTATTTTGAAAAACTTACAACTCCTGGTCTAAAGGTGATTGATGGTAATCAGAAGTCAAAGCCAATTCTCGGATGGTTCTATAACTCTAAGACTTTTGAGCTTAAACTGGTTTGAAATCTCAAACAATGGGATGAGGATATGATTACATTATTTGGTGTTTTTGAACTGAAACTATTGCATCCAAGTTATATATCATTTTTATCTATGCAAAAGTTTGAAAAGGTATCTCCAGAGATTGCAGAGCAAGATAAGAAGTATTTTCTATCCATCATAACTGTGATGAATGCTGCAATGGAAAGAATATCATTAAGGAAAGCTCTTGCATATGTAAACATTGTTAAGAAGGATATCAAAGACATTGAGTTCATGATAATTTCAAGAAAAGGAGTATTAGAGGTATACTCAAAGGAAAGTCGAAATCCTATTGAGTTATATCCTAATATTGATATCACATGTCTATCAAAAGATACATTGGAAAGAATGAGCAAAATGGAGATAAAGACGAATGAAGCAAAACTAGAACTAGGCATCTTGCTAGAAAATTTAAGTCTACAATTGCTAACGCTTTGAAAGAACATGAGATGTATAAAAAGAAGCCAATGTTCAAGATCAAGAAAGAACCTGAAGATTTATTTGAGTGCTGAAGATAGAAGATAGAAGCTAAAAGCTGAAGATGAAAGATAAAGTTGAAGGAAAGATAAATAGAAGACCGAAGACCATGTAAATCTTAGAGGAGTATTGTTAGAACTCTAGAAAGATTAACATGTTGTCTTTATGTGTATTTTTACTATTTGTAATAGTATAGGGACTAGTTTTGTAATTTGTTAGTTCCTTGTGTTTCATTATAAATAGCTTAGACTTGTAGCAGTTAGAGGAGAATAAGAACAAATGTTTTAGAACAGATTTAGAACTGCTTACGTACTTTGTAATTGTTTTTGCTTGATATTAATGAAACTATTAATTTTGTTGATATCTTGCTTGATTTGATTACTTTTTTTCTATTTCTTTGAATTGTGTTCATACATCATCACAAATTGGTACATTGGATCCTATCAAATAATAATGGTAATGATAATAGTAATGGGCACTAATAAAAATCTATGACCTTGGGTATTTATAATGATAATATAGTAGTGCTGATAATAATATTAGTGATATTAATAGTAAACACTTTTGTATACTAATGCTTTCTTAATTACTTGATGAAGTAAAGGTAATATACTGGGTAGAATGCTATTAGACTTTTAGTGTTTGAGTATTTATGCACACCTAACATAACACACATAACTAGGGAAGCAAAGTTCGAACTAAGGCAACTTGATTATGAGCTACTGTTGAGTATTCAAGAAGGCTAACAAATATGATGTTAGTTGACAGACCTTTTGGGACGGATGTCACAGTATCCTCCAGTTGAGAGAATTTCGTCCTGAAATTCAGCTGGAGTTAGATCCAAGAGTATCCTCTACGAATAGATGTGGATACTTCAGTTTCATCTGGTCTTCACGTTCCCATGTGAATTCTTGTCCTCGTTTAGAGTTCCATCTCACGCGGACAATCGGTATCTTGTTGAGCCTTAGTCGTTTGACCTTATGGTCCATGATCTCTGTATGTTCTTTGATAAAATGAAGCTTTTCGTCAATCTTGATTTCCTCAATTGGTACATGAAGAGTTTCATCAGTCAAACACTTCTTGAGGTTCGATACGTGGAACGTATCATGTACACCCCTGAGTTCTTGTGGTAACCTTAATCGATATGTCACGGAACCGATTCTTTTTGTAATCTCAAATGGTCTACATATCTTGGGGCTAACTTCCCTTTCTTTCCAAACCGTATAATCCATTTCCAGGGAGAGAACTTAAGTAAAACGCGATCCCCCACGTTGAATTCTAGAGGTTTCCGACGGTTGTCGGCGTAGCTCTTTTGGCGATCTCTGGCTACTTTTAGTCTGTCCTTGATCTGGAAAATCTTGTCTATTGTTTCCTGAATGATCTCTGGACTTGTCAACTCGCTTTCATCAATCTCTGCCCAACAAAGTGGAGATCTACATTTTGTCCCATATAATGCTTCAAATGGAGCGCATGCAATGCTCCTATGGTAGTTGTTATTGTAAGAGAACTCAATTAATAGTAGATGAGTGTCCCAGCTACCACCAAAATCGATTACACAAGCCCTGATCATGTCTTCCAATGTTTGTATTGTTCATTCACTTTGGCCGTCTGTCTGTGGGTGATAGGCGGTACTCATATCTAATCGAGTGCCTATCGCTTTTTGCAGTATCTACCAAAATCGTGAAGTAAATCGGCTATCACAGTCGGATATGATCGACACCAGCACTCCGTGCCTTGTCACGACCTCCTTTATGTACAATCTCGCCAACTTGTCCATCTTGTAATCCTCTCAGATCGGTAAGAAATGAACTGACTTTGTCATACGGTCCACTATAACCCATATCGAGTCATGCCCGCTACTCGTTCTAGGAAGTTTGCTAATAAAATCCATGGCTATGTTTTCCCATTTCCATTTAGGAATTTCCAGTTCTTCCAGTAATCCTGATGGTTTCTGATGTTCGGCTTTAACTTTCGATCATGTCAAGCATCGGCTTACATACATAGCAATGTCTTTCTTCATGCCTGGCCACCAATACAAATCTTTGAGATTGTGGTACATCTTGTCTGCGCCAGGGTGAACAGAATACCTTGGATTATGTTCTTCGTCCATAACCAAAGTACGTACGTCTCCCCATTTGGGTACCCGTATGCGATCCACAAAATACTGTAAGCCATCTCCCATGCAACACATTTGTTTATCCAACCCTCGAAATTCTTCCCCTGTAACAATCTCTTCTTTCAGCGCTTCACCTTGTGCTGTTAGGATTTGAGCTTTCAAGCTTGTTTGAATAGCCAATCCTAATTGACAGGATCAGCGATCACAAGTTTGTTGTATTAGAGTTCAAGGCAGCGGAATAAGAATAGGAATTAGACAAATTGTAGCAAGAACTCGATGCTTGTATGCATTAAGAGCACATACGGTTATAGCGAGAGAATATATTTCTGATTCAAGGAATGTTTATAGATATGGAATGTTTCTGATCAAATCATTCATTTCATTCCCGTCATTCATTCTACTATTACAATAGGTTGTCACTCCTTATATAGAGTGCAACAATCACTGCTGTTATCACGGAAAGTGACAACTGGCAGATCTAATACAAAAATAACTAACTCTTAACAAACTACTGAAATATTCACAACTACTGAGAACATATCAGAGTGTTAAGTACAAAATATAAAACTACTGAAACTACAACGACTGAAGAACAAGCTCTTCAGTCGTTTTACAAAACTACTGAAACATAAAACTACTGAAACTAGAAATATAAAACTACTGATATCACAACTACTGAAGAAGTACTCTTCAGCAGTTGTGACAAACTACTGAGGCTTCAGTACTTGATCTTCAGACTTTGACCTTCAGATGTTTCATCAGCTGATGACTTCAGTAGATATCATGAGCTGATGTCTTCAGTCTTTGTCTTCAGACTTTGTACGTCAGTTGTTGATCTTCAGCACTTGTAAACTCTTCAGCTGTTGTACTTCAGTACTTTGGTCTTTCAGCTTCAGCACTTGTGCTCTTCAGCTGTTGTACTTCAGCACTTTAGTTCTTCAGCTGTTGAAGTCTTCAGCACTTGATCTTCAGCTGTTGAAGTCTTCAGCACTTGTCAAACTGCTGATGAGGCTTTCAGCAATTGTTGTGATACCCTGTGGGACTTAGAGGTTTTCTGATCTTGGCTCATTGGTTCTTTTGGTCCAACAAACTCCCCCTGAACCAATGCAGCCAAACCTCTAAATTATTTATTATCCCACTTATTGTTGGCAAAATTTTGGTCTTTTTCCTTCTTGATCAGTAGAGAAGATGACCCATGTAAGCTCCGGCCTGGGAAGAAATCTCAGATATTTGTTTGGCATGGTATGAATGGGAACTCTGTTTTGGGGAACTGGACATAGAGTTGTTATCCCATTCATGAGATTTACTTCCCCATAATGAGTCTGTATGAGTCTCGGACATAGGCCTCAAGGAGAACACTTGTTCCTCCTGAGAGAGTTCTTCTACTCCTCCTTCGAAGAAGAACTCTGGACCATAGTACTCTGATAAGTACTTCATGGTCCTGCCATTTTTCAGCTCCACCGTAGTTACCTCCCTATATACAAATTCATCAGGATGGTTGCCTTCAAGGAGTAACTGGAGCTCATTCTTCTGGATGTCTTCAAGCTTTTTATAT
Organism: Flaveria trinervia; assembly: GCA_025506515.1. Lineage (NCBI taxonomy): Eukaryota > Viridiplantae > Streptophyta > Magnoliopsida > Asterales > Asteraceae > Flaveria > Flaveria trinervia. The sequence continues at coordinate 71,798,721 of CM046455.1, forward strand.
AACAACCCCTTCTTAATCATCTTGTTTTCTAGTAAAACATGAGGGGTCTTCTTTGCTTGGTGAGCTTTCTTGAATTCATCAATGATTTCCCAAGGTGAGACTACAGTGACCAACATGATGGTAGAATCTATTGTTTTTCGTACCTGGCCATTGTATCTGTGAGGAATAGTTCTTTTATGGATTCTAGAACTCACCCTGGGGTCCGGCCATACTCTCACTCTCTCCTTCTGATACTGAAAAGTGTGCCTGAGAGTGTACAGCCTTTGAGCATGCCCTTTCATGGCTTGAATAGATGATGACTGAGGAAATTCCTTGTCAACCATCTTCAACAGTTGCTCATCATGCTGTTTCTGCTGTTCTTCTTCTTCTATCTTGACTCTGACCATTTCCCTTTGAGAGTCAGGTGTGATCATGGGTTGACTTCGGGTTTTGGCAGCTTTAGAACAGCAGAGAGTGGCAGACTATCATCTTCATCCTCCTCTTCGTCTTCTTCTTCCATCCTCAACACCCTTCTCCTCCTTCTGGGTGCATCACTGGATGATGGTTGGGTTGGTGAAGGAATTGGTTTTGAAGAATGAGGATGTTTGGATTTTGGCTTAGAGATTGGTTGGGAGATTTGAGGGATAGGATCTGTTTGAGTGGGTGGAAGGGAAGGTTGATCCAGCATCTTTGTAGTTAGTTTCGCCTTTGTGAGTTTAGCCATCTCTAACCTTTTACCAGCCCCAGCCTCATCAAGGGCTTCCACAATAATCCCTTTGTTGAATTGCTCAGACAGACAGATTCTGGTGGCTATAGCCAGAATACTGTCCCTGGTCCATGCGCGAATCTCCATTAACGATCTTCCCAAGTATTTTGCAATAAAGCGGATCATTATTCCAACCTCTCTTTTTCCAGAGCATCATACCCTGCCCATCGGGTTTGTATCTCTTGCACTTCCAACCTTCTGATCTCACAATCCAGTGTGGCTGTGTCAAACCCCTGCCTGAAGAGTTGTTCAATTATTTTATCCATGGAGCGGCTGTGTGTAGGTCAGCTTCTTTTACCAGCTCCTCCAAGGATTTGTCTTCAGCAGTATGATCATCAGCACTTTTCTTTCGCTTGTAAGTGAGCAGAGGTTGCTTTTCTTTCTCCTCCTCTTGGGCTTGCTTCTCTTCTTTCTTTTCTCTATTCTTTTCCTCTTCTTTTCTTTCACTGCAGTACTCTCCCCCTTTTTGGATGCATTGGAGGAAGGGGTTTGTACCGCAGAAAGAGTCTTTTGTACAGCAGCATCAATCAAGGGCTGTAAAGTTGAGGAAAGCCTCTCATCAATGGCTTTAGTCACAATATTAGTGATTATGGGTGTGATGAGAGGGAGGGAATTTTGAAGTACAGCACCTATTTGCTCAGGAGGTTCTGTTCCTGAGAAGTAGGGCCTGAAGCAGAGGCAGGTGGTTGAGTTTGGAGTGGCTCAGTGTTTGGGGAACCTTCAAGTGAAGGTGCCATCTGTGGGTGGGTAGAGGCAGATGGTCTTTCTCCTTGGGAGAGTTGATCAAGTAGGTTTTGCAGCCTACTGACTTTCTCTTCAAGGATTGTGTTCTAGGCAAGAACATCATAGAAAAAGCCCAGGTCATCATCAGCCGAAGCTGAATCATCTGACCTCCTGCTTAGAGCAGGATTTACATGCACTGGGTGTAGACCAGTTGATGCATGTGCCCCTTGTGCTTGGTACTAGGGACTTCCAGCCTCAGGACAGTGTCCATCATCATCTATTGCCTCTAGTGAGGTCTTAGCAATGTTACCAGCCTCATTCTGATCATGTGCTGAGTCAGAGGAGGTGGCAGCCGCACTAGATATTCTAAGCTCCTTGTCTACACCAGGAGATAGAAGTGGTAAACCCCTGTGCTGTGGGTTCTCAAGTGCACTTCGTTCCTCCCCCTCAATTGTAGAGGTATTCCCAGTAGTAAGTGGTTTCTGGGGAGGGGGTGAGGAGTGCAGTTGAGTCAGCACTTGTGCAACTATTAAAGTTGGGCTGTGAGGGGCGGTTGTTTGGGTGAAGGGATAGAAGCAGTATGCACCTGGGGAGGTTGGTGCTCTTCAATGGAAATCCCCTCAAGTGAGGAAGATCCCAGATATGTAGGTACCCCTTGTGTGGTTGCTGCAGGCTCCGGTTGAGAGGAAGCCTGAGCGGCTATGGCTGGAAGAGTCATTGTATCCACTAGGGGTTTGGACTAGTGGATATATCCTGCGTTTGTGTTGCAGGGGCATCCTCAGGGGACTCAATTCCCTGAGTAGCCGTTTTGGGTTTCTTTTTGGTGGGTTTGGTGGGGACTTTTGATTTGGAGGTGGTGGCTGTGGGTTCCAGCTGCGTGGGTTTTCGCAGCTTGGCAGCCATTTTGAGTGTCTGGTCAGAGTTGTGCCGGGAGTATACTTCCGGCAGAACAGCCGTAGCAGGGACTCCCAAGCCAACAAGTCCCTCAGCATTAAGCTGGTTTGTAATGATGGCCATTATGAACCGTGATATAGTATCCAACGGTTGGCAGTTAGTTTTTGAGCATGTCCTTGAGCTCCGAAAATATTATTTCAAAAAGTTTAGCGGTTGTTGCTCAAGAATAGAATACATTACCTGCTGATTTTGTCGACATTTGATCCCAAGACAACATCTTAGGGGCCAAACATACATTCACCATGTGAAAGATTAGGCGCTCAGCGTCATTAAAGTGTTTCTTCATGATAGTGGAGGCACTGAGATCGCCTTGATATCCATGTTGGGCAAAGGAGAGATCTGTGGTGCCCTTCGGATATCCAACAGGAGAACTAGCATCATTCAGATGAAGAATTTGGCGGATTATTGCAGGAGTGATGACTACTTCTTTATTGTTGACGACCGACTGGAGAGATGGTGTGTTGTTCTCCCCAGTGGTAATAGTAACGTTCATCCAAAATTGGTGCAGGGATTCGGCATGTAGTATGGGATTCAGAAGAAATGCCGTATTGTATTGGGACTGAACCATAAGATCGATAGCAGTATCGAACTTAGTCCAGATAGGCGACTTATGAGGTAGGCAACACAGTTGTGTCGCGGTTTGATTTGCATGGACGCCATTGAGAAGAGGGAAGTTTGGAGAGAACGTTAGGTTTGAAGAAGATGAGCATTGAAGGATTAGGTCAGGGTATTTATAGGGTGCGGGTAAGAAAACGACTAAAGGATGTGGTGTTAGCCATCAGTAGTTTTTAAACGACCGTTGACATGGTATTATCCTTTCAGACGTTGAAACAGCTGAAGTCGTGGTGTTAGACATCAGAAGTTAGAAAACTACTGAAGACCGTGGTTTTGACTTCAGATGATTGAAACAACTGAGGACTTGGTGTTTGTCATCAGTAGTTATGAAACTACTGAGGACAGTGGTTTTGTCATCAGCTGTTGTAAACAACTGAAGACTTGGTATTAGTCATAGTAGTTATAAAACTACTGAGGACATGGTTTTGCTTCAGTTGTTTAGAATGAAACAGCAGTTGTACAAACGACTGAAAAGAAATTTCTCATCAGCTGTTTTCGTCAATTCTTAGCTTTTCAGGTTTCATACTATCCTCAACACATTCATCAGCCTTTTGGCAGATTTCAGTTGTTTCATAGGACATCAGTACTAATCTGTTTTTATTGATTGCAGTAGTTGTAGCTGCATCAGTAGTTGTAAGTACGTCAGTAGTTTAGAACAGATGAAGTACTTCAGTACTTGTGAGACATTTAGCCTTCGGTAGTTATAAAAACTGCTGAGGGTAAAAGAGCTCATCAGTACTTATATGTGACATAGTTACTAATGATCATCAGTACTTATTACTAAGATCATCAGTAGTTGTCACTTATTCTAGCTGCAGCATACCAAGCCTTACACCAGGTTTTGGAAAGTTGAACTATCCAAAGGCTTAGTAAAAATGTCTGCAAGCTCATCAGCACTAGGCACAAACTTAGGATCAATCAGACCTTTTTCAAAACAATCCCTTATAAAATGATGTCTGATCTCTATATGTTTGGTCCTAGAGTGCTGGACTGGATTTTTAATAATGCAAAGAGCTGAAGCACTATCCATTAACAATGGAGTCTTAGTCCTGTAATGCCATAATCCAAAAGTTGGTTTTGAAGCCAGAGTACCTGAGATGTACAACTTGCAGCTGCAATGTACTCTGCTTCAGCAGTTGATGTAGCAACTGAAGTCTGTTTCTTGCTCTGCCAAGAATCAAGCAGTTGCCTAGGAATTGACATCCACCAGAAGTTGATTTCCTGGTCAACTTACACCTGCATAGTCACTGTCAGAGAAAGCAACTAATTTACCAGAATGTCCAGTGGAATACCATAAACCTAGAGATGGAGTGCCTTGCAGATATCTAAAGATGCTCTTGACTGCAATCAGTGAGACTCTTTAGTTGCACCTGAAATCTAGCACAAACACATGTAGCAAACATAATATCTGGTCTAGAAGCTGTTAAATACATCAAGGACCCAATCATACATCTGTAAAGTGTTTCATCAACCACTTTACCTTTCTGATCTGTATCCAGTTGTGTGGTGCTGCACATGGGGTAGAACAGGGCTTACAGTTTTGTAAATCAAACTTTTGCAAAAGATCTTTTGTGTATTTGGACTGATGAATGAAAATTCCATCAGCCTTTTGTTTGATTTGCAACCCCAGAAAGAACTGTAATTCTCCTGTGGCACTCATTTCAAACTTCTGTTGCATCAACTTTGTAAAGGCATCACACAACTTTGGATCAGAGGATGCAAAAATAATATCATCTACATAAATTTGAACAAGTAGATTATGCTGCCCAGCTTTCTTAATGAATAAAGTCTTATCTATGGAGCCTCTAGTGAAATTATTTTCCAGAAGAAAGTTTGATAATGTCTCATACCAGGCTCTAGGAGCTTGTTTTAACCCATAAGAGCCTTATCAAGCTTATACACCCAATTAGGATGTTTATTGTCCTCAAAGCCTGGAGGTTGACATACATAAACCTCTTCTTTAATTTTTCCATACAAAAATGCACTTTTGACATCCATTTGAAAAACTTTAAGGTATTGATAAGCAGCATAAGCCAAAAACAATCGAATTGCTTCCAGTCTGGCTATAGGGGCAAAGGTTTCATCATAATCAATACCTTCTTCTTGTGCAAACCCCTGAACAACAAGTTTGGCCTTGTTCTTAACAATAAGCCCATTTTCATCAGTTTTGTTCCTAACCACCCATTTAGTGCCTATTGCACACTTACCTGGAGGTAGAGGAACCATTTCCCACACTTGCTGTTTCTTGAACTGAAGAAGCTCAAGCTGCATGGCATCAACCCATCCATTGTCCTTTAAAGCAATGTAATAATTCTTTGGCTCTTGCTGACTGATGAAGAGAGCATAGAAGCAGAAATTTGACAATTGACTTCTTGTTGATACTCCAGCAGTGATATCACCAATGATTTGAGACATAGGGTGATTCTTCAGATCTTGATACACAATGAGATCTGTGCAAGTGTTTGTAGCAGGCTCAGCAGTAACAGATGGTGATGGTGAATCATTTCCTTGAAACCAATCAGTGGATGTAATTCAAAGAGTTGAATTCGAAGAGATCTCATCAGCATTTGTTGTGGATGGTGCTACTGGAGCTACAGGAACATCAGGTCTAGCTGAATCAGGCAGCTGATCACTAAACCTGAAGAGGTGAGTACTGCAATCATCATCATCATCAGCAGTACCACCAGGTGGTGAACTGTTGACAGGAGCAATAGCAGGAGTTTGATAAGAACATATTGCAGTATGTCCCAATCAAATAACTCCACAGGGCTTTGTGGAATCTTGTCCTTTGGAGATTCATTGAACTTAACATGTAGAGTTTCTTCAACCATCTTTGTTCTGCAGTTGAAGACTCTGTATGCCTTGCAAGTAGATGAATAACCAACAAAATACCCTGCATCCACCTTAGGATCAAATTTATGGAGTTGATCCTTTGTGTTGAGAATAAAACAGGGACACCCAAATGCTTTGAAAAATGAAATCAGAGGCCAAATGATGGAGAACTTCATATGGAGTCTTCATCAACCTCTGATTTACTAAAACTCTATTTTGCACATAGCAAGCTGTGTTGACAGCTTCAGCCCAAAAGGTCAGTGGCAAACCTAGTCAGCCAGCATGGACCTTGCAGCTTCAATGAGGGTCCTGTTCTTTCTCTCCACTACTCCATTTTGTTCTGGAGTCCTTGGAATGCTAACTGCCTTTTGATTCCCTTTGAAAGATAGAAGTCATCAAGTGTATGATTTCTGAATTCAGTTCCATTGTCACTCCTAATACACTTGACTGGAAGGGAATACTGCTTCTCGATATACAACACAAAGTGAATAATCTTCTGAGCAGCCTCATCCTTTGAATGTAGAAAGAAAGTCCATACAAATCTGGAGTAATCATCCACAATTACCAGACAGTATTTTTCTTTGCCATGCTCATTACTCTCACAGGACCAAATAGATCCATATGCAGTAATTGCAAGCAGGCAGTGGACTTAGGCACTTCAATAGGAGGGAATGAGACTTTGTGTTGTTTTCCTTTTAAACAAGCAGTGCAGGTTTCATCACAGTGGAACTCCTTTATTGGTAAGCCTCTGACTAAACTATTGTGGGTAAGCTGATTCATGTTTTTGAGATTAACATGACCAAGCCTTCTGTGCCACAGTTTAGATTCTTGAGAAGAGCTTTGGAAAATAGGCAAGGATTGCCTTTGAGATCTATTTTCTTAGAAAGATCTAAGGCATACACTCTTCCTGTCCTGTTGGCTTTCAGGAGAGTGTGATCATCCAACACCTTGTCAATCAAGTGCAAAACTTTGGATGACAGAATCCTACAGTTTTGACTGGTGAAAAGGGCAACATGGCCTTTATCACACATTTGACTGACACTCAAGAGATTGTACTTGAGATTTTCCACATGATTAACATCATCAAATTTGATTTCTCCATTGGAGACAAAGCCCTTACCAATGATGTAACCCCTAGCATCATTGCCAAAAGAAACAAATCCCTTCTTTCCTTGAGAGTAGTCATGAAGAACAGAGCTATTCCCAGTCATGTGCATAGATCCCCCACTGTCTACATACCAGATGCTACTTTGGCATGTTGAAGAAACCTACAATAATAAACAATCAGTTAGTTTTAGAGACCCAACCTTTTGGTTTTGGGTCTGGTCTCATCAATAGATGGTAAACTAACAGGTTTATCTGAAACAACAGCCTGAGAGGAAGAAGATGGTTTAGAAGAGGAGTCCTTTGGCTTGGACTCCTTTTCTGTGGTTTCAACATAGGAGCATCTAGTTGGTTAACTCTACCCAACAGATGTTGAACCATCATAACCAGCTGTGTCTAATTTTGTGATAAAGCTTTCAGCTCATCAGACACATTGCCAGTGGAGTTTGATAAGTTCCTATGTTGCCCCTTCTTCTTCTGAGCATTATCAGCTGTCACCTGTTTAACCCCTTCCTTTTTGGATTTCTTTAAGGACTTAAGGGTTACAGGATTTGATGTTGCTGATACAAATGTGGTCTCAAACTCAGTTTTCATTTTTACCATTTTCTCATTAATTTCTTCTTTTTGTTTGAGTTTGGAACCTCTTTTGTACCAACAATCATCTGTAAGATGATTGAACAAACCACATACTTCACATGGTTTCTTCTTCATCTTAGGTTGATCATCAACTAAAGAGGGTGAAGCAACTGAAGACTTGTTCTTCAATGCTTTTGAAGCATTGTTTGCTTTCTTGACGGCCTCTTTAGTAGGCTTCAAACTCTTTCTACTGGCAGTTTTCTTCTCTTCAGTACTGACAGCAGTTGAAGTTTGAACTTCAGGTGTTAAATCCTGCTCTCTAGTCCTTTCAGGACCTTCAGAATTAACTCCTGAGTTGATCAACTCATTAATCATGTGAGTGTCAGCATTTGAACCATCAACATCAGTTGATAGGTTCAAAGAGGGCTTGATGCTGACTGCTACTTCTGATTGTGCTGTATCAGAAGGTAGATCACATGATGTGATGGATTGGTTATCACTCTCACCATCAGATTCTACCTCTGCTCTTGGGGTGAAATCTGTAGGTGGAGCAGTGTGATTGTAACCAATTCCAAACTTCACATTTGAAGCAGATTGCTTACTAAGAAGCATTTCAAAACCTTTGCATGATTGTACCCATCTATCACACTCTACCTGGGTAACTGCAAGGGTTTTTGAGATCTTTGTACTTCTCTAGAAGTACCTCTTCTCTAGCCTTATCATCAATTATTAGCAATTCAGTTTATAAATCTCATCATTTTTATCTTTAAGCACAGACTCAAACTCAATTTTGTTTTTGGAAATTATTTGTTCTAACTCAATGTTCTTATTAATTAGAGCTACATTTGCTTCTCTAATGGAGGCAAATGCTGCTATGCATGGTTCAGAACATAATTTGGCTTTTGCCTCAAAGGATACCTGTGATACCTGAGGTGTAGAGGCATTAGAAATGAAGTATCAGCAGACTCCAAAGCCATAAGAGCTAGATTCCCAAAAGGACTGTCACCACCATGTTGACCAGCACCTGAGAACAGTTGGTCATGACCAGACATGTCATCTGGTAAACTGCTCCAGTCAACAACTCCTGGGTGAAGAAGCTGTGTTGTTGAGGTTGAGTTTGTTGATGAGATTGGGATGGCTGAGGTTCTGGTAGTGCATGAGGTTGTGTGCCATAGGAACTTGAACTTGATTTGACTGTGGCATGTAATAACAAGGGTAGGATATGGCATTTGACCCTGAGGAACAAAATATGCCGGAGATTGTTGTTGAGGATGATGACTAGAAGTGACAGGATGTTGCCCTCTGTGTTGTTGACTATTGCCAGGAAAAGTCACAAAGGGTGCAGTGGTGTTAGATCCAGTTGATCTACACTCTCTTGAAAAGTGTCCAAGCCTTTGGCATTTGTGACACCTCAACTTGCTCTTGTCAAAACCAACCTTGGTTTTGCCAGAGAGTCCTGGGAATTTTCTTCCAGTTCTTTTATAGAACTTCTGAGATCTGATATTTATCAGGGCCATTTGGCTCAAAATATCCATCTCTTATAAGTCATCATCAGCAATCCCCTTGAGATCATCCATAATGAAGCATAGATTGTCATTATTACACCCAGTAAACTGACCATCAACACTCACAAATGCAGAATCAGAAGTGCTTGAAGAGAAATAATATGCTCATCATACTGGCATTCAGATGAAGCATATTCTGACTCATGACCCACCAAGGCAGTGTGCCTAGTACAAAGTCTTCAGTGAGCTTTCCAGATGAAGACAGCTTTCTCTTCTGTTCTATCTCTCTCTCAAACGTGAGCAGTTTCCCATGGAGTTGGGTGAGAGATAGTTTGTCCAAACTTGCACTGGAGCGTAGGACAATAGTATATGTGTCCCATCTCTCAGGCAGTGATCTGAGAAATCTATTATTCATTTGGATATTTGTGTACTCAAGTTTGACCATTTTTAATTTAGAGATCAAACAAGAGAACCGCTCATATTGTGGAGTCAGTGTCTCACCCTTTCTATGAGAAAATGTCTCATATTGTTGGGCGAGGATTTCTCTATTATTTGCCAAGACCTCATCTGTTCCTCCAAATTGTTCTTTCAAAGCAATCCAGAGGTCGTGGGCAGTTTCATGATGCATTAGCCCAGAATAGATTTCATTGGCCAGTGCCATGGCCAGAATTCCATGGGCTTTTGCATCAATTTCAAGCAACTTCTTATCCTCATCTGAGTATTGCTCCCTCCTCTTCGGAACCATTTGAGTGGTTTCCGGGTAAATCACCATAGGCTTGTGTGGACCATGTACCACTGATGTCCAACAACCTGCGCTGTTAACAGACAGGTGATGGAGCATTCGTCTTTGCCATATGTTATACTCATTCCTAACCAGCATTGGTGGCTTGGTTGAGGAACCAGTATTGTGAGGATCATTGGAAGGAGTAGTTATTTTCAGTTCAAAAACAATTTAATTCAAGCTTTTAAAAGTTTTACACAGACCACAACACACTCAATGAAAACCAGGAAAAGATCTCAGGATGAATGACCAGAAATACAGAAAATTCAATCTCTATAACCGTTTCTTGCAAAAACAAAAGCTAATTCAATCAAACTTAGATCTTGAATAGCAGTTTCAATGATCAATTATTAGATCGATCAATGATTAACCTGCTCTGATACCATTTGACAGGATCAGCAATCACAAGTTTGATGTATTAGAGTTCAAGGCAGCGGAATAAGAATAGGAATTAGACAAATTGTAGCAAGAACTCGATGCTTGTATGCATTAAGAGCACATACGGTTATAGCGAGAAAATATATTTCTGATTCAAGGAATGTTTATAGATATGGAATGTTTCTAATCAAATCATTCATTTCATTCCCGTCATTCATTCTATTACAATATGTTGTCACTCCTTATATAGAGTGCAACAATCACTGCTGTTATCACGGAAAGTGACAACTGGCAGATCTAATACAAAAATAACTAACTCTTAACAAACTACTGAAATGTTCACAACTACTAAGAACATATCAGAGTGTTAAGTACAAAATATAAAACTACTGAAACTACAACGACTGAAGAACAAGCTCTTCAGTCGTTTTACAAAACTACTGAAACATAAAACTACTGAAACTAGAAATATAAAACTACTGATATCACAACTACTGAAGAAGTACTCTTCAGCAGTTGTGACAAACTACTGAGGCTTCAGTACTTGATCTTCAGACTTTGACCTTCAGATGTTTCATCAGCTGATGACTTCAGTAGATATCATCAGCTGATGTCTTCAGTCTTTGTCTTCAGACTTTGTACGTCAGTTGTTGATCTTCAGCACTTGTAAACTCTTCAGCTGTTGTACTTCAGTACTTTGGTCTTTCAGCTTCAGCACTTGTGCTCTTCAGCTGTTGTACTTCAGCACTTTAGTTCTTCAGCTGTTCAAGTCTTCAGCACTTGATCTTCAGCTGTTGAAGTCTTCAGCACTTGTCAAACTGCTCATGAGGCTTTCAGCAGTTGTTGTGATACCCTGTGGGACTTAGAGGTTTTCTGATCTTGGCTCATTGGTTCTTTTGGTCCAACACTAATGCTCGAGCACGTAGCGGTTTCACGCGTTCCTTGCAACTTAAAGCATCGGCCACCACGCCTGCTTTCCCCAGATGATACCGGATTTCACAGTCATAGTCACTAAGTAGTTCTACCCAACGTCACTGACACATATTAAGTTCCTTCTAATCCAGGATATGTTGAAGGCTCTTATGATCCGTGTAAATGATGCACTTAGTTCCATACAGGTAATGCCTCCATATCTTAAGTGCAAATACCACAGCGCCCAACTCCAGGTCATGTGTCGTATAGTTCTTTTCGTGCACCTTAAGTTGTCGTGAGGCGTATGCGATTACTTTATCCCTTGCATTAGTGCACATCCTAGTACTTGATGTGAAGCATCGCAATACACCACAAAGTCATTAGATCTGTCCGGAAGGGACAATATCGGTGCATTGCACAACTTTTCTTTCAATGTTTGGAAGGCCTCTTCTTGTGCATGTCTGCAGTCAAATTTCTTGTCTTTTTGAGTCAACAGAGTCAACGGTTGTGTGATCTTTGAAAAATTCACGATGAAGCGACGATAGTATCCGACCAATCCTAGAAATTGCCGTATTTCTGAAGGTGTCGGGGTGCATCCCATTTCTTCACCGCTTCAATCTTTCCATGATCTACGTGAGTCCCATTTTCGTTCACCACATGTCCTATAAATTTCACTTCTCGCAGCCAAAACTCGCACTTCGAGAACGTAGCAAAAACTTTTTATTCTTGTAATAAACTCAGTATTGCCCGAAGGTGTTCCTCATGGTCGGGAGTAGATAAGTATATCCTCTATGAATACGATCACGAACTTATCCAAGTAAGGTTTACATACCCGATTCATTAGGTCCATAAACACAGCTGGCATGACCAAGAACTCATAGTGCCTATAATGAGTTCTAAATGTTGTTTTCGGTATGTCATCCTCGAAAACCCTTAGTTGATGGTATCCTGAACCAAGGTCAATCTTGGAGAAATACGAGGCTCCTTGTAGCTGATCAAATAGATCGTCGATCATGGGGAAAGGATATCGATTCTTCAAGGTTAACTTGTTCAACTCACGGTAATCGATGCACATATGGAATGACCCATCTTTCTTTTTGAAAAATAATACCGGTGCTCCCTATGGTGAGTGACTCGGCCGGATAAAACCCTTCTCTAGTAGTTCCTGTAATTTACTAGATAACTCTTGCATTTCTGATGGTGCTAGCCAACATGGCGCCTTTGCTACCGGTGTAGCTACAAGAACCAACTCTATACGAAATTCCACTAGTCATGGAGGAGGCAAACCTGACAAGTCATCAGGGAATACACCCGGGTAGTCTCGTACTATAGGAATATCTACCAACTTGTTGTCCCCTTCTTCTTTTCCAATACATGGACCAGAAATGCGTAACACTGCTTTCATAAACATCGACGTTTTTTCATGCAAGAGTACCTCCCCGTCTGGCATGGGGATTCGTACTACTTTCTCCCGATAGACAATCACAGCTTTGTTTTTCGACAACCAATCCATTCCCACAATCACATCGAAACTTCCCAGCTCAAAAGGTATTAAGTCTATATCGAAGGCATGTTTTTCCAATATCATCGAGCACTTTCTAATAATCTCATCAGCTTGCACAATCCAACCGTTGGCCATTTCTACGGAGTAGCTAGTTTCTAGCCTACTAGGGTTCAAGTCAAGCATGTGAGCAAATTCAAAGGATATAAAGTTATTGTCTGCTCCAGTATCAAACAATATAGATGCGAAGTGGTGATTGAGCAAGTACGTACCCGTAATGGCATTCGGGTCCTGACGGGCGTCATTTGCTCGGATTACGAATGCACGTCCTCTGGCAGCATTTCCTTGATTTCCTTGGCCTTGAATATCGGCTATGGCCGTCACTTGTGGTTGGTTGTTTCCTTGCTACAATCTGGTGCACATGTTCCGGTAGTGACCCGGGCTTCCAGACTCATAGCAAACCCTAGCATTTCCTGCGGCGTTAACCGCATTAACCGACGCAACCAGATTTGGTGCTACTCTACAGTCCTTCGCTAGATGCCCCAGGCGTCTACAGTTCACACACACCCGACACTTCATCGCTGGGGGATGATGGAAGTTACACCTATCACATTTGGGGTGCGGCCCGACGTACTCCCTCTTGCCTTGTGTCACGGCCACAAAATTCCTGGTTGTTTTGGCCCGTTTGTCAAACTTCCTAGTACTTGACCTGCTCGCTTCTCCAACATCCTTCCTCTTCTCAACTCCTTTCCCCAGAACCCCAGTTCTCACCATCTCATCTGTTAAAGTACTAGCCTTTACAATCGCACTCTGAATCGTAGGAGGGGCTGCTGCTGTTACCATTTCCTGGATTTGGGGCACAAGTCCCCAGATGTACCTTTCGATCCTCTTGGATTCTGGAGTGACCAAATGTGGAACCAGTCTTGCCAACTCATGGAAACGATCAGTGTAAGATGCGTGCCCAGCTCCTACCATAGCATGATTCTAGAACTCCTGCTCCTACTTTTGCATCTCATTGAGTGGACAATATTCTTCAGTGATTAATGCTTTAAACTCATCCAAAGTCATCTGCATTACTGATTCTCTTCCCCTCGCTTAAATCTGTGTGTTCCACCAAGTTAGTGCATTTCCCTGTAGTAAATACGTGGCATACTTAATCTTTTTACTGTTTAGGCATTCACTTATATCAATGACTGCCTTCATCTTCTCAAGCCATCTAGTTAGGGCTATCGCCCCACCTTTCCCATCAAATTCCTTTGGTTTGCAAGCCACAAACTCCTTGTATGAACATCACCGTCTTGTATTAACAATCCTAGTTTCATTGCCAGTAGTTCCACCATTCTCAGTCTCTTCCCCTGTTTCTTGGTTATGCTCGTTGTCATTATCGTTACCCCGTGGAACTTATGAGTCAGAAGAGTGTCGCTCACTTGGGTCACTATCGTAGGAATCAGTGCGGCTCGCTGCTGAGCGATCATGGCAGCTATATGGGGGTTTCCAGTCCCCTGATTGTTGCCGGCGGGACCACCACCTATTCCTGGTGGCCTACCTCTACCTCTGCCCTTGTGGTCTCACCTTCGCGACTTGTACTACGGGTGCCTCTTCGAGGCGGCATTTTCTAATCCTAAAAGAAGTAAACACGTAAACTTTAGTCACTTTAAGATACATTATTAATTCCACTCATTATGTTCCAATATTTCTTACTCCAGTTAATCAAGATCATCACGTAGCCCAGTTCAAGCACATTATTAGTATATCGATGATGCTTATATATAGGGTTCCCCGCAGCGTTCCCACCATGTCCACGATATACCAAGAACGATGCTTAAACTGGTTACGTGACGTCCGATTTTTCCTTAACATCATCCCAATGAACAACATAATGCATATTTAGGAAGTATCATCACTCTCCTACAACTCTTTGAAGTCCACATTCATATTAAGCATTTAGTCAGTTCAATAGTTACTAAAATGCTAGGCGGAGCAATGTTTCATAGAGAATAGGACCAATATCATAATTGGAATCTCATGAAGGCTCTAAGTAGAACAGGACTTAAGTAAAAGTAGAGGTTATGAATGTTTTGTCATCATTAACAAAGTCTTACAAGAATTATAATTCTAGTGTCCTAAGGTATAGAATGGAAGACTTGTACTACCATGATCGTTACCTCATGGTAAGATTTGTTGATACATGTATGTCCCTAGATCATGATATGAAATGTAATAGATTTTGTTTATCTGATTCTGATTTGATATGATTAATGAAATGATATTTATTGTTTGTGATTTGTAATGTCTAATATTTAATTAATGAGTCGATATTGAATTGGTTAATAAGGTTAGTGATTGTTTGAATGGTTACACATAATGTTTATTAATTAATGCATTCAAACTTAACATAATGAAGTTATCATGCAAATGGCCCATGCGAATGGACCACACGCATGAATAACTTCATACGATTGACTTAGTCGCACGACTGAACCAAGCGACTGGAACAGTCGTATGATTGACACATAAGATTGGCTCAGTCGCACGACTGAACACTTAGTCGTGCGGATGGATCAACCGCATGGTTCAATTGCACGACTGAACCATACTTATGGTCCAGTCGCCCAAATGAACAATACTAACCGATAAATACAATCCAATTCGTGAAAAACAATGGCATTCATTCTATTACGATTCCAGACGTACCCTAGCCGTCCAAATGCCTCCCAATTCATTCTCCAAGTTCATAGAACACATTAGATCGATTCCCTATCGATTTCTAACATTAGTTTCAATTCTTTAATTGATTCTTTGTGTGTTCTCACTAATTGGATCGCCAATTAAATAGGATTTTGCACTATTTGATCTGGTTTACACGCTAATCACTAGGTATTTTGTTCAAATACCGGGTCCTAACAAGTTGTTTTAGAGCTTTGGCTCTTGATTATGTGTGATTCAATCAAGATTGATAAAAAGTGTGTGTTTTTGCACTAAAACCACAATCTTTTGTGTCAAAAGTGGTCTTGGACGTTTCCTGCTCATCAAAGTTTGGTTTCTACGGACTTAGGCGATTAGACCTTGCGAAATTTCGAATTTTTTCGGCTAAAACACGTTTAACCTAGAAATTTTCGCAAAACAGCAGCTTCAGTCGCATGAGTGAGCCATTCGCACGACTGGATCTCATTCGTATTGCTCAGACGCACGATTGAACCATTCGTTCGCAGTGTTCATACGCATCAGCTTCATTCGCACGACTGAACCAATCGCCTAGTTCAGCCGCACGATTGAACCATTCACATTGTTCATTCGGACAGATAGCCCAATCGCATCTTTCAGTTACACCAGTTGACAGTTTGTTTTGGTAGACTTAAAGTTATTTTCCATGGAAGATCAAATGTCAGCCTTTACTGATGGGAAGGACTCTAGGATCCAGAACCTGCTGTTACTTGAGAGTGTGGTGGGTAATCATAATAAACCACCAAAGCTCTTAATGTTAGATGAGTTTCCCCACTGGAAACAACGTTTTAAGATCTATCTCAATGGATTGGATCCGAATCTGTGGGAAGCTATCTAGATTGGGTATAGTACGCCGGTGGGAGCCGATGGAGTAAAGTTAACCTTAGGAGGGATGACTGACGCTCAGAAAGTTAAATATAATGCAGAGAAGAGGGTTTATGCATTGATTACATAGTCTATCCCTAAAGACATTTTCCACCAGTACTCAGAGAATAAGCAGTCCAAGAAACTATGGGATGAGCTGGAAAAGAGGTACGACGGGAATGCTTCGTTGAAGGCAATCAATGCTAAGGAGTTAAAGAAGGAATTTGATAACTTCTCATCGATGGGAAACGAAAGTTTGGACGATGTTATTGATAGATTCTACCATCTGATGAGTGAACTGCATACACATGGGGTGGCTACTACCACGGAAGAGAAAGTTACTAACTTTGCAGACGGATTGCTGGAAAAGTGGGCTTCATTCGTGTCTAACCTGAGACAGAATGGAATGCTGACAAAGCTGGATATAAATGACTTCATTCTAAAGCTGCGAGAAGAAGCACTTAGGATGAAGTACAGAGCTTAGAAGTCTTCGTATACTCAGAATCCAGCTTTGTACAATGCCACGCCTCAAGCTAAGACATCTGGAGCACCTCTCCAGACTGCATTTGTGTCTAGCTCATCGGGTCCTTCACATGCTTCTCCTTCAGGATCAAACACATCGGGGTCTTCTTGTACCCATCATATTGGATCTGAAACAAATGCTACTAGACTGAAGACCGAGAACCTCAGTAATGTTACTGTAGAAGTAGCTCGAGAACACATGGATCTTTTGGCTGCAGTGGTTCATTCTTATGATGGACTTGTTGCTGGGAAGATTGGAAACTACCATCTGGTAGACGAGGACTACGAGCAGGTGGATGAAATGGAGCTTGAGAGAATGGACATAATGTGGGCCTTAGCTAGTGCTGTCCGGAGGGCGAAGAAGTTTGTGAAAAAGACCGGACAGAACTTGGTAGCTACTAAGGATACCACATTTGGCTTTGACAAGAGTGAAGTGACCTGCTTTAACTGTGGAGAGAAGGGGCACTTCAAGAAAGAATGTATTGCGAGTCAAATGAACCAGATAATGATGTCTAAAACTCAAAAGTGGTGAAAAAGTGAATTTGAATTGAACAGTCAGTACATCATGCGAATGGAAAAATTGATGAACTTCAGTCGCACGACTGAAGGGTGTGAACTACTTAAACGCACGACTGAACCATGCGTATGAAGTTCATTCGCACGACTGGAGTAACCGCATGAGGTTATATACGTATGAGCCTAGTCGCACACTCAGTGGTACGCATGGGATCAGTCGCACGACTGAACCCCATTCGCACTGTTCAATCGCACGACTGATCTCAGTTGCACAACCTCAATCGCATGACAGAAAGATTTTCTTCAAGTTTATGTGTTTCATGACTTTCTTAGCCAATGGTACTAACGTTTACTATCTTTGTGTAACAGATGGCGAGTCGATGGACAATGAGCACGAAGCACAATATATGTGCTCATCGGGATTTCACATCCAGAAACGCTGCTGATTTCACTGGCATCATCACATTTCTACTGAGATCGAGGATTGCACATGCCATATCTACTTCTTGTACTCCGTATCGATCCATTCAGCAGGCCTTCTGGGAAGGCGCTACAGTTGATAGATTGTCTGAGCCTCATTGCATCAGAAGTACCATCTTTGGAGAGGCCATTACTATCTCAGAGGAGGATCTAAGGATCGTATTACAGTTGGGGGATGACACTGATTGTCCGACTCGATTACACCCCCTCACAGTCAGAGGATGCTTTCTTAGAGCCAAGTACTCTGGGGACATCAATGTTGGGGTACTCAACAAGAGTAACCTCTGTCCCCAGTTTAAGTATCTTGCGCACGTGCTGCTTAAGTGCATAGCTTCCAGGAAGGGAGGTTTTGATGAGCTATCCGACCAGATACAGAACGCGTATGTTGCGTTGGTGCTGAACCCCCGTTCAGCTTCTCCAAGATGATCTTCACTTACCTGGTGGAGAACATCGAGGGGAAAGGAAAGAGGGCTTCTATATGTACCCGAGGTTTATGCAGATGATCATAGATCAGAAGCTTCCCTCCCAGCCGAGGAGAAGGAGGATGCGGTAGTCCTCGAGGTGATGGATGACACTACCTTGGGGAGGATGAAGGTGTATAGGGGGAAGCAAGTGAAACCCCCTGTCAGGAGGTTGTTTGGGCATCTGGCCCGGGAGGACTACGTGGTGCCAGCCAAGAGAAAGTGGCGCCACGATGATAGTGACTCTGATGTGGAGCAGATTGCTCTACCCATTCATGACTCGGATGATGATGACAGTGGGGATGCTGGAGACGATATGCATATTCCACCTAGAGGCACTGTGTCTGATGTAGTACCTCCAGTGTCCGCCCCAGCTGGAGATGTAGCCGAGTCAGCTGGATTCCATCAGGATTTTGTTCATGGTGCGGAGGAGGAGGAGGAGTCGGATGAGGAGTCCCTAATGCGAACTGTGGGAAGCAAAGTTGTTCCCACAGAACATAGGCTAAGGGTGGTTGGTGAACACCCGAGAGACTCGGAGAGACTGATACTAACCCAAGCTATGCACCGGGGTCAGCAGGCAGGGCTGTAGGGGGAGCATCCACCACAACGGGGACGAGGAGGAAGAGGATGGCTCAGCCCCATGGTCAGAAGAAGAAGAAGCGTCGGTTGACCTTCATTACCACCATAGCCTCTACTTCTACCACCACCACTACCACTTCCACAGCCACACCATCCGCTACCACAGCCAACACATTCACCACAGCTACCACAGCCACCACCATACCTCCCACCACAGTACAGATTCCATCCACCACCATATTCTTTACTCCCACATCACCTCCACCATTTCACAGACCTATCTACACTACAGCCGCCACCACCACCACTTCACACGAAGCAGGACCCTCAGCCCATCCCTCACATACTTATGGATCACCTCTACCTCCAATTGGGGTAGAGGAACAGCTCTCTGCGCTCAACAGGATGGTGATGCGCTTACTGGCTGCAGATTAGGAGAAGGCGGCCCAGATCCGCCAGCTTACTGACCTGACTGCTGCACAATCTCACCAGATTGCAGAGCAGGCTCGAGTCATAGAGGAGCAGGCCCAACAGATGGCTGCTCAAAGCACTGAGATAGCCCAACTCCAAGCACATAGTGTCACATCAAGCAAGAAGATAGAGGAGTTGGAGGAGGCACAGAAGACTATCATGTTAAAGCTGAAAGGATCTAAGGAGGAGCCATTGAAGATCAAGGAAGGGGACGGAGATGATAGGGATGATGATGATGAAGATGATGATGAGGATGATGAGGATGAGACAGAGGAAGATGTGGGAACAGAAGAAGAAAGGACAGAGGAGAAGGATGATGATGATGATACAGCAGGAGGAGATGCAGTTGTATCGGTCTCTGCTTCAGGTCAAGAGAGGAGGTCCAAGAACAGACAAGCCCAACCAGCTTCTTCCTCTGCTCCACCAAGTGATGAGACGATGATACAGGACAGAAGTAAAGATTAGATGTTTATGTATTTATTTACTTTTGTATTTGAATCATGAATTGAAACCTATGTATTCAATGTGTAAACTAAGTTTCATATATTTCTACTTTGATTAATTACTAATGGTTGATATGTTGAATGTGTAAATAAAACTGATCCAAATTACCAAAGGGATGAGTTTGATGTTGCTCCCCTTCAGAAGGTCAAGACTCAGCTAACAATGATTCTTGATCTGCAAGGGATCGTAAGGAGGTCGGTGAGCTATACCCCTAAAGAAGGGGAAATAATTCACGATCTATCAAACGAGCAACTCGCAGAGATCTTCAAGCTCAATCCAGATAAGATAGTGAAGGATGCTCCGACATATGACTCGACCAGTGATGAAGACCTCAACGATGTTGATGAAATCGAGATTGAAGATGTCACTGCCGAGCACTACCCTCAGGACGCTGACAATGAGGAAATGTGGTCCCCAATCTGGGTGAATCCCTCGTCAGCGATACTTTTGAGGTGTTAGACAAGATGGAGCAAGAGTCGGAGAAAGTAGAGGAAACGGCCCAAGCCTCAAATGAGATGTCGATATCCGAAAGGCTGAGTGGGCTGCGTGTTTTGATTAAGTTAGAGCCCAACGCGTTGCACCAAAACAGGATGCCTACACCAAACTCTACAGTGTCAAGAAACATCATAAGGTGACTGGCAGGATCATAGCGTGGGCGTATTTTGAGGATCTTAACGTATATGCAGTTCAGAGGGAAAAGGGCATAGAGTACTTCAGATTCCCACATGATCTGAAGACTCTACCAGGTTTTGAGCTCAACCAGCTGGCCAAACTAAAGCTTTTGTATGCTGACCCGAGGAAGATGTCAGGCTGGTTCGAGGCTGCCCTAAAGGAGTACCACACAAGGTGGGTTAACTTCAGACCCCAACAGCCTACAAGGTATATCAGAAGGTCTGAGGTTGATGCCATTACTAGAAAGCCGAAGATAGTGTTGAAGTGGAGTCCTCCATGCACAATGTCAAGAATCGCACTCAGGGAAATGCCACAGGACTTCACTCCACACTTTAAGTGGTGGTACTACGATTGGAGAATAGTAGAAGCGGTCATAGTCCAAAACAAAGAGAGCCAAATTGATACGATCAGGGTATTCGACCCAATGTGGCTTACCAACTTGTCAGCAAATGATGTCTACACGCTATACAAGTGGCCACTGTTCTATGATACGCAAGATATTGTACAAGCCCTCCAGTTCCAAAATGTCATAAGACTCTGCTTCGCGTTCGAGATTCACGCGGGAGTCATAAAAGAGGAAAAGTACAAGAAATATGAGGAGGTGATGCAGAAAACAAGACATTAGAGAGATCTAGGTCCAAGGGGGAGTTTGTTGATACATGTATGTCCCTAGATCATGATATGAAATGTAATAGATCTTCTTTATCTGATTCTGATTTGATATGATTAATTAAATGATATGGATTGTTTGTGATTTGTAATGTCTAATATTTAATTAATGAGTCGATATTGAATTGGTTAATTAGGTTAGTGATTGTTTGAACGGTTACACATAATGTTTATTAATTAATACATTCAAACTTAACATAATGAAGTTATCATGCGAATGGCCCATGCGAATGGACCACACACATGAATAACTTCATACGATTGACTCAGTCGCACGACTGAAGCAGGCGACTGGAACAGTCGTATGATTGACACATAAGATTGGCTCAGTCGCACGACTAAACACTTAGTCGTGCGGATGGATCAACCGCATGGTTAAATCGCATGAATGAACCATACTTATGGTCCAGTTGCCCGAATGAACAAAACTAACCTATAAATACAATACAATTCGTGAAAAACAATGGCATTCATTCTATTACGATTCTAAACGTACCCTAGCCGTCCAAAAACCTCCCAATTCGTTCTCGAAGTTCATAGAACACATTAGATCGATTCCCTATCGATTTCTAACGTTAGTTTCAATTCTTTAATTGATTCTTTATGTGTTCTCACTGATTGGATCGCCAATCAAATAGGATTCCGCACTATTTGATCTGGTTTACACGCTAATCACTAGGTATTAGTTCAAATACCGGGTCCTAACAAGATTAGCCAGGCTTCACATGCACTGCAAATTGCAATTACGTGTGCACCCGTAATGGTAATTTTCCTTGCATGGTCCCCCTCACCTTCACCTTCCCAAGTTAACATCATAGTATTGACACCATTCATCATGCACAAATCATGCAAGTTCTCATCTCCATGGACCAATAGTATTCCAATAGTAGTCTGCCATAACAAATAGAAACCAAGCACATAATCTCAATTGGTCTAACAAAAGTTGCCTATCCCTTCTTCTTTCGGTGCTTTCCTCAGAATGATCAGATAACAAGACATAGAGATAAATAACAATTATAAAGGAACATACATGCAATATCAGATGCAAGCCAATCCTATCATGAATTCTTCATGAAGGTTCCTAGGTTATAGTCTAGGTCAAGTGATTTGCCTAATTCTCTATAACCAATGGCTCTGATACTAGTCTGTCACATCCCCGCTAAAGCGGAAACACGGGGATGTAACGAGACGGGATCATCATAACACATTGTAACAATAGAGATGCAAAATATGTAATTGATAATAAAGCGCGTCATGACGAAACCCGACACAAAGGAGACTTGTGTCATGTTTAGTCAATATTCACAACAACATAGCGATAAGCATAAACTTGTAAATGAATCACATGACCAAAAATAGTATCATTGTAATGTAATTCCCACAACCCGGGAACAAGTATCCAAAAGAATAATTGTATGTAATCAGACCAACAATGTTTCAAAAGAATGTTTGTCAAGTATTGTATAGTCTCAAAATGCATCCTAGGGTCTCCACTAAGGCAGCACACCTAGATCTTCAATTAGCATTGTTACCTGAAAAGATATGCTCAAAATGGTCAACAAAATTGTTGGTGAGCTCGCAGGTTTAGAAGAATAAGTAAATTGATGCTGCATAATAGTTTAGCGGAATACCGTGAATACAGTTATAAGTAATCAAAATCACATGACAATGAGCTTCGCAACGAAACCTAATGGCGTACACATAGAATCTTGTTAGAATATATTCACCCAAGGGCCCGTTCCTGGCCACTGTTGGTACTAACTATTATACCAACAATCAAGGGTCGGGGTGTCAACCCAGTAGTACTACCAATACCTATCCATCGGTTCCAACACCAGAATTAAATGGTTGTAAAGAAAGTACCACATATCGACTCATGCATGTATCTGATATGTACTCACAAAACAGTAACACGTTGATTCCAAGAATGTAAGTTGTACAACAAAAATATGGGTGAGCATACTTTCCCCCATAAGTTTGTAAATGATTGAAGAATTGTATAAATATAAAAAGGGGCCACAAAACTCACTTGTTCGGTGGTAAGTATGGATGATCAAGTTACAAAGGTTGTATGCAATAAAAGGTCAACACCTATTAATAGTTATCGTTAAACATTAATGATACGTTTAATGAAAATAGTAACGTTCGGTCGGTTCGGGTTGTATCAGTTCGGTCACGCAGAACACACACAAGCAGACATAAGTATTAGATCTTATATAGATCCAAGTACTTGGAATCGTCACCATTGCCGATGATATTACTGTAAAGGTTTCATTGTTGTTAGAGAAGTACTTAGTAAATTCTAGTGGTTGCAAATCAGTTCTTGATAATTGTAAAAATGTTCACATTGATTTGATTTGAGGTAATATTAGTAAGTTTTATAGTGTTAACTTTTATATTGTAATTAGCAATGGTAACCGTGTCGATGTCACCGTAACTTCACACGACATATACATACCACACACACAAAAAGGAAATGCACACACAAATAACTTTAGTCGCACGACAGGACCAGAGGCACGACTCAACCCTCCAACCGCACGAATCAACCTTCATTCTTACGAATTAGCTACATTCGTACGAATGGACCTTCATTCATGCGATTCAGCACTAAGTTGTACCACACAACACTCAAGCGCAACACTCAATATTCATACGCATGAATCAACCTTCATCCACACGTATCAGCTTCATAAGTACGAGTGAACCTCCATTCGTGCGACTCAGCATTCAGTCATGCGTATCACACATAATCGCACACATTCATCTACATAGACTCAATCCCATGCATACATTCATCTGCATTGACTCAATCGCATGACACACACAATCACATGACTCAATCGCATACGTACACTCAATCGCATGACTCATTCGCATGACACACTCAGTCGCATGACCCAGTCATACGACTCAGTCGCATGATAGAACACAGACAAGACTCAGTCGCACGTGCATGTCACAGGGGTGTCAGGGTGCTAACAGTAGCCTTCGGCCGTTGTGACCACTCAAATGACACCACAAAACATTTAGGAGTCGATTTCTAACATGTATTAGCAAATCGAGCACTCGAAGGACCTTTAATCGTGTTCGTTCGCTCGGGAACACCCGAGACCCGAATCCAACGCCAAACACATGGAAATAGTGGTTAAGTGGCGATGGTGGTTGTCTACCTTCGTGGGGTCGGCCTTGGGCAGGTTGTAGCAACGATTTGCCCGAAGAAATCTGCAAGAAAGGTCAGAGAGCAGAGAGGGAGTGGCGATCGGTGGTTGTAGGTTAGGGTAAATGGATAAGGCTGTGAAAAAGGGGGTTTT
The DNA here is from genome assembly GCA_025506515.1 of Flaveria trinervia. Taxonomy (NCBI): domain Eukaryota; kingdom Viridiplantae; phylum Streptophyta; class Magnoliopsida; order Asterales; family Asteraceae; genus Flaveria; species Flaveria trinervia. The sequence continues at coordinate 71,823,123 of CM046455.1, forward strand.
TATACCCCTTCCAAGTTTGTGGGTTTGGCAACTTCAGTCCCTGGACTTCTAAGGCCTTATTTCTTTATGTTTGGTTAATTACAATTTGGGTCCCTTAATTTGGTTGATTATATATTAACGTTAGTATGTTAATAGTAATCACATTAATTATATTGTTGGTGTTAATGATAATAATAATAATAATAATAATAATAATAATAATAATAATAATAATAATAATAATAATGGTAATGATAATAGTAATTGCGCACTAATAATAATCTATGACCTTGGGTATTTATAATGATAAATATAGTAGTGGTGATAATAGGTTAGTGATATTAATAGTAAACCACTTTTGTATACTAATGCTTTCTTAATTACTTGATGAAGTAAGGGTAATATACTCGGTAGAATGCTATTAGACTTTTAGTGTTTGAGTATTTATGCAGACCTAACATAACACACATAACTAGGGAAGCAAAGTTTGAACTAAGGCAACTTGATATTGAGCTAATGTTGAGTATTCAGGAAGGCTAACAAATATGACGTTAGTTGATGGACCTTTTGGGACGGATGTCACACTAACCCGCATCACAGTTGAGCTAACGACAACATGGTCGTGCACCTCCTTTCTATTTGCTCGCAAGCCATTCTTTCATTTATTACGTTTTACTTCTCATCTTTGTTATATTTCACTTCATTACATTATTCTTTACGTTCTTTAATACCTTTGTCATACTACGTAAAGTAATAACATAATATTTAACGTATTTTATAATGTAATGTATATGCATTTCAATACCACTAAAAGATAACGCATTATAGATACCATACATCAATCATATATTCTATAACCCTAAACCATCCTATAATCTTGCTTAAAATGGGTAATCATAGCCCATAGGTCAAATCATGTCAAACCCTACAAATTCGGGTTCTTCTGAAAATTTTAGAATATTTTCTATGTGCCTAGGTGCCTAGAAACTGTTTGGGTGTTTCTGCCCTATTTAGGCGTTTTGCCACTATGTGGGCGCCTGAGCTACACTTAGTCATTAACACTTAGGCGCATGGGACTTTTGGGCTTTTGGACACTATTCAGGCACATGGGTCTGACTTAAGCGTATGGGAACTTAGGCGGCTGGGCACTATTCAGGCATATGGACTTCGGGACGGTTGGGCACACTTCGGCAGTTTTTGACCGTTGGGCGCTTGGGCCACTGTTTAGGCGCATGGGCAACCAACTTGCACCTATTCAACATAATTCAGTCCCAATCCAACATATATCATGATCTAAACTTAACACTAGCATTCTAAGCATCATAACATGACATAACTATAAATTAAACCCAAACTTACACCTACCCACATACATATTCATACATACACATACGGGTGAAAAACCCATTTTTGTAAAAACATTCTTACATGAATTTCCAGCCCCAAAATCGTTTAAAACATGTTAAAAAGGGGGTTCTACAAACTCACCTTTGTCAAACTTTTGGGTAGACATTTTCAAACCCGTTTGCTATGAGCTCAAGAACCTAAAACCCACCAAAAACACACACACCGAACATACAAACACATTTAAGCATGTAACCGAGGCTAAGTCTAGCCAAGAACATCTTAAAAACACCAATTCTTACCTTAAATTTCGAATTCTTCTTCTTCTTCTCTCTAGAACCCGAATTCTCTACTCTTTCTCTCTCAAAAACCGAATGATATGAAGTGTGCAGGGGATTATGGGCGGCCATATCTCCTTTAAGCACCAACTTTTTATTCTTTTTGTCATTTTGAGACTTTTAACCCCTCTACTTGGGGTTAAATTACATTTCCTTCTTTTATTCACGTTATTGTTTCTTTCTCGTCTATAAAAATATCCGGGTGTTACAAGTCCACCCCCTTATATAGGTTTCATATCTGAAACCTGTTATTCCTTAAAAAGATGATGGTAATGTTGCCTCATCTCTTCTTCAGTCTCCCACGTAGACTCGATTCCCTTCCAATGCTCCACTGTACATGCACAAGAGGAACCACTTTATTCCTTAACCTTTTTTCTTTACGATAAATGATCGCCACTGGTTGCTCCACATATTTGAGCCGTTCATCTACTTCGATATCTTCGGTGGTACAACCATATCCTCGTTTGCTAAACACTTCCACAGATGAGATACATGTAATGTTGGGTGAATTCCACTTGTTAGGACCGTGTACGTACGGAGTACTAATGGATTCTGCGTGAAACCAGATCAAATAGCGTGGAATTCTATTTGATTGGTGATCCAATCAGTAAGAACGAACAACCCGATCGAACAAATGAAGCAACAAACGTTAAGAACAGATTGAAAACGATCAGGAACGAACTATGAACTTGGATTTGCGACTTGGGATGCTCTGGACGGCTGGGGTACGAAGTAGTATGAAGTGTTATGTTTTTCCACGAATTATGTGGTATTTATAGGTTATCACTGTTCATTCGTACGACTGATCTTATATCGTGCGATTGACTCATACGCACGACTGAAGGGTCAGTCGTGCGATTGAACCAATCTTATGTCTCAATCATACGACTGATCTAGTCACCTGGTTCAGTCATGCAACTGATCCATAAGCATGGTTCATTCATGCGTATGGGCCATAAGTATGGTCCATTATTATGAATGTCCCCATGACTAAGTTAAACACATTTTTAAGTTCTTATTGACTTAGAACTACGTAAAACCAACATCAAACCTACATATTTAGTTCATACATGTGAATCAAATTCAATATAAATATAACATGACATAATTAATCACATATAAACATCACAATGCATTTCATATATCATTCAATCAATTCATTACATTGGATTACACAAGTGTAAGACATGAAAGACTTTTACATTTGAGAACATAAACTAGGTACATCAATATGTATCTAATTTATAGACAAAACAAAAAACAACTTGATCAACTCAAAATGGTCACATCTGAGGTGATCAAACTATTTCAATTAAAAGGACACATCTGAGGTGATCATTATAATTTTCAAAACTTGACCATCTCAGACATGATCCTTTTAAATTCACACCAGTTTGGTCACCTAAGACGTGACCTTTTTAATCTATGATTCACAGAGTTCATCTAGTTACATAGTTCGACATTTGCACCTAATTTATAGATAAAATAGAAAACAACTTGACTTGAAATAAAACAGAACATATTTTTGTGGTTTTGTTTTAGGTGGGTTGAAAACATTTTAATTTTCCTTAAAAGATCTCTCCCCCTGAACAGAAGAGCATCAAGCATGTACATCTTATCAGGACAGGCTTTTATGGAATCATACTGTTGATACATATATACCTAGTTTACGAGCTTAATGTAATATGTCTGTCATGTCCTAAATGTAAATGAAATGTATGAGTTGAATGAAACAGAATATGGGATTGATGATCATAATGTTAAATGTTTCAGTGTATGTTTCAATGTTTATTAAATCTTAATGCATATTGAACTAACTATATAGGTTTGTGGTTGTTTGAATAGATCTTAGTCAAGTAATGATTAAGAAACATATTCAAACTTAGTGGTACGAAGTTTTCATGCGAATGGACCATGCTAATGGACCATACACATGAATACTTCATGCTAATGGACCAGTTGCACGACTGAACCAGGAGACTGGTTCAGTCGCATGATTGAGACATACGGATGACTCAGTCGCACGACTAAACCTTCAGGCATGTGAGTGACTCAGTCACATGCTTTAGTTGCACGACTGAACCATGCTAATGGTCCAGTCGTATGATTGACAACCCTAACCTATAAATACCACTTAATTCATGAAAAAACAGGACATTTTCTGTTAGGATTGTGTATTGAACGAAATACTAACCGATTAACATGTATACCAAATCAAATAGTGCGGAATCCTATTTGATAGGCGATCTAATCAGTGAGAACGCACATAGAATCAATTATGGATTGAATCTAAACGTTAAGAACGATATGGAATCAGTCTCGTGCGATCTGTGAACTTGGAACAGGTTCTTAGAGGTCTCTGGATGGCTAGGGTATGTCTGGAGTCAAAGTGATCTAAATTCTTATGTTTTTCCACGAATTAAGTGGTATTTATAGGTTAGGGCTTCTCATTCGGGCGACTGAACCATTAACATGGTTCAGTCGTGCGATTGAGCCATGCGGTTGATCCATTCACATGACTGAGTGTTTAGTCGTGCGACTGAGCCAATCTCATGTTACACTCATACAACTGATCCAGTCTCCTGGTTCGGCCGTGCGATTAAGTCATTCGCATGAACTTATTCATGCGTATGGTCCATTCGCATGGGCCATTCACATGAGAACTTCATATTACTAAGTTTGAATGTATTTATTAATCATGACATTATCAACATTCATTCAAACACCACAAACCTATATAATCAATTCAATATGTGTTAAACAACTCATTAATGAAATATTAAACATTATAAGAACAACCAATATTTACATTTCATTAAGTACCCAACTATTACATAAGTGTAATACACTAAAGACATATTACATTCAAATTAGAAATTAGGGACATACGTACCTACAAACTCCCCCTTGGACCTAGTTTCATCTAATGTCTTACCTTCTTCATAACCTCTTCATACTTCTTGTACTTCTCTTCTTATGTGACTCCTGCGTGTATCTCAAACGCAAAGCAGAGTCGTATAACATTGTGAAACTGTAGAGCTTGTACAATATCTTGAGAGTAATAGAATAATGGCCACTTGTATAATGTGTATACATCATTTGCAGACAAGTTTGTTAGCCACATCGAGTCAAATACCCTGATACTATCCATTTTCCCTCTTTGTTCAAGACTATGACTGCCTCTCATGTCCTCCAATCATAGTACCACCATTTGAAGTTTGGAGTGAAGTCCTGTGGCATTTTCCGTAGTAGGATCTTAGACATGGTGCGCGGAGGACTCAAACCATCCAGACATCTTGCGTGGATAAGCGTATAGCAATTTCAGCTTCGCTAACTGGTTCAGCTCAAATCCAGGAAGAGTCTTCAGGTCGTGTGGGAACTTGAGGTACTCGATCCCTTTTTCATGTTTAACTGCATAAACGTTGAGATCTTCAAAGTATGCCCATGCTATGATTCTGCCCGACACCCTGTGATGTTTCTTCACACTGTACAGCTTGGTGTAGACAGTCGACTTTGACGCATTGTGTTGGGCTCTTATCTTATCAAAGCATGTAGCCCACTCAACCTTTCTGATATTAACTTTAGCATCCGAGGCTTGCACCTTATCTTCAGTCTTGTCCAACTCTTGTTCCAGTTTATCCAGAGTCTCCAAGGATTCACTGACTAGATTGTCTCCTAAATTGGGAATGACATTACCCGCATTGTCAGTGTACTCTGGATAATGCTGATTAGTGACGTCTTCATTCCTGATTTCATCCACATCATTCAGCTCGTCGTCACTTTCCACATGGACTGTTGGAGCGTCTTTCACAATCTCCTTAACATTGAGTTTGAACATTTCTACTATTTCCTCGTTATTGAGATTGTGAATGATCTCTCCTTCTTCAGGAGTGTACATCATCGATCTCCTAACTATACCCTGCAGATCAAGAATCAACGTGAGTTGAGTCTTGATCTGTTGGAGGGGAGCAACATCATATTCATCCCTCTGAAAGTTTAGATCTACTTGATTTAGACATTCAACACAGCAATCATTAGTTAATAATCAAAATAGAAACATCAACATTAAATATAAACATTCATTACATTAATGTGATACAAGATTCAAATACATATGATTTAAATAACAAAAACAGCTAAGTAGTACTCTTGTCCAGGATCATATGCTCTTTTGCTAACGGGGCAGTTGTGGAGGCACCTTGATCTTGTGCTTTCTTTGTCCTCCTCTCACTTGCAGGTGTGGCACCCGCTGTAGATGTGTCATCTTCATCATCATCAACATCATCATCACCAGCATCATCACCAGCATCAGTATCATTCTCAATGTCATCACCATCGTCATCATCATCATCACTATCATCTCCATTCCCTTCCTTGATCTTTAAGGGCTCGTCCTTGGATCCCTTGAGCCGTAGCATGATGGACTTGTTGGTGGTCTCTAACTCCTCTATCATTTTAGCTAATTGGGCATGCTGCTCCCGGAGTTGGGGCATCTCTAAGCGCTATGCATCCATCAGCTGGGCCTGCTGCTCTATCTGCTGTGCCTACTGAGATATCTGCAGAGATTGGGCAGCAGTATGGTCTACTAGCTGATGAATCTGAGCAGTCTTCTCGTCTTCGGCAGCCAAAAGCCTCAGCACCATACGGTTAAGTGTTGAGAGCTGTTCCTCTACCCCATTGGGAGGTAGAGGTGATCCAGATGTATAGGCGGGGAATGATGACATGCCGGCATGGTGGCTAGTGGTGGTGGTGGTGGAAGTGGTGAAGATTGGGGCTGGTCAAGATGAAGGTGGTGGTGGATGAGGTGTGGTAGGTATGGTGGTAGCTGGGATTGTGGTAGTGGGTGGAGTGGTGGTAGTAGGTGGAGTGGTTGTAGTAGGTGGAGTGGTGGAGGTGGAGGTAGTAGTGGTGGTGGTGATGAAAGTCAACCGTCTCTTCTTCTTCTTCAGCCTGTGGGGCTGAGCCATCCTTTTCTTCCTCAATCCCTTCGAGGTGGATGCTCCCCCTGGAACCCTGATGGACTGATCAGGAGCATAAGTAGGATCAGTTTCAGCCTCCCCAGATACGCCAGGGCGTCCACCAACCTCCCGAATACCTCGGTCGGTGGCAACTACCCGGCTCCCCTTAGTGCAGGTTAGGGGCTCCTCATCAGTATCCTCCTCCTTATCAGGACAAAAGTCCTGATGGAACCCTGCAACCTTTGCTCCATCATGGGTGGATGTTGGAGATGTTATATCACCAGTGGGGGCCCTCTGTTGAGTGGGCCCTACATCTCCACCATCGCCGCTATCATCATCGTCTGAATCATCGTCTGGGCGCTCTAGCAGCTTAACATCCGAATCACTATCATCGTGACGCCACTTCCTCTTCCCTGGTGCCACGTAGTCCACTCGAATCAAATGCCCAAACAACCTCTTTACCTGGGGCTTGACCTGCTTTCCCCGGTAAACCCTCTTATGACCTAGTGTCGTATCGTCCATAATCTCTAATGCCATACCATCGTGGCACTCCTTTGGCAGCAAGGGCAGCTTCTCGTCAAATATCATCTGTAGAAACCTAGGGTACATGCACAAACCCTCTTTGCCATTCGCCTCCAAGTTCTCTATGAGATAAGAGAAGATCATGCTAGAAAAGTTGAAAGGGTGGTTCAGCACTAGTGCCACGTAGGCATTTTGTATCTGGTCTGAAAGGTCGTCGAACCCACCCCTACGTGAAGCTATGCACTTTAGGATGACGTGTGCCATGTACTTGTACTGGGGACACTGGTTGCTCTTGTTGAGCACCCCTGAGTTGATATCCCCAGCGTACTTCATCCTCATGAAGCAACCTCTCACCGCCAGTGGGTGAAGCCTGGTGGGGTGGTCTGTGTCATCTCCCAACCCAAGTACACGCTGAATGTCTTCAGCGGTGATCTCTATATCCAACCAAAAATAGAGCTCCTAATGCGGTACTGCTCACGTGATCGGTCAACTGATGCATTCTCCCTAAAGGCCTGTTGTAAGGACCTGTAAGGGGTGCATGGGGTAGAAATAGCCCGGTGGATCCTGGATCGCTTAAGGAAAGCGATGATCCGTGCAAACTCTGCCCTATTCTAAGATGTGGGATCCAAGTGAGCACAGATGTTGTGGTTGGGGTTGAAGACCATCTATCAACCATCTATCTGTAACACAAGACACATAAACACTAGATAATCACACGACATAAATTAGTTCTTAATTAACTTGATTTAATTCATTCTGGTTCATTCATGCGATTGAACCATGCGACTGTGTTTAGTCGGTTGTCTTGTCATGCAACTGGATTCAGTCAGTTGTCATGTCATGCGACTGAATTCAGTCGGGCGACTGAACAGGCGACCGAGTTCAATCGGTTGACTGAGCCTGCGATCGGTTCAGTCAGCCGATTGAGCTCACTCGTATGATCCATTCGGCCGATTGAGCCATTCGACCAGCTCAATAGTGCAATTGGAGTTCATCCTGACGACCAGTCGCATGACCCACTGTTCGGTCGATTGAGATTCGAATCTTGACAAATTCGTGAAATTAAATGTTGTGTAATGGCTCTTTAGACTCGCAATCACTTAACTAATAACCTAATAACTTTAGTTTTAATATTTTACTTGGTTTAAGTAGGTTATTAGTCCGTTTAATGGTTCTGTTCTTGTGAGGGTCTTATTTCACAGAATAGGGCACCATTACTCCAGATTTCGGTGAGATTTGAACTCATTGTACCTGTATGATTGCACAGAAATGTCAGAATATCAATAGAAGTGTAAAATCTTGGTCTGATGAAATTTTGGCAGAGTAATGGTAGGCTATGCGATTTGAGGGCGATTTGAGGGCGATTAGGGGATGATAAGTCGAATGCAATCGACTGTGCCCTATTTATACTGAATCGGAGTTCATTCGGCCGACTGGACCCATTCGCTCATTTCATTCGGGCGAATGGACCTCAGTTGTGCGATTGGCTCAGTCGATCACCTTCAGTCGGCCGACTGGAGTTCAGTCGGGCGACTGGCTCATTCGCCTACTCTCATTCGGTCGAATGACTCAATCTGATAAGCCATTCGGTTGAATGGTCCATACTCATGTCCATTCGGCTGTATAAGGCATGAGTATGGTCCATTCGTACGGTTGGTCCATACTCATGGTCCAGTCGTGCGAATGGGTCATACTCATGAATTTTTGACTTTATGACCATTTGACATTTAAACCCTTTTAAACTGTTGATTTAACACTTTTTCACCTCAAACGTAACCCATTTACCTTTTTAGAACACATGTGGTAGCCTCAGACGTGACCCTTTTAGGTGATTTACTCCCCGATAGAATGCCATGGCATAGTCCGATGTTTAACAAACTAAATTAATGAAATTTAAACAAAGTAAAAGAATTAAAACTAGAAAACAAAACTAAGACATGTTTTTTTTTTGTGAGGGTTAAATCCTAAGATGTAAATCTAAAGATTTCATTTCCTAAAAAGGCAGCCTCAATTCATTTTGACCATACATCGACCAATTCAATTTGGAATCATACAAAGTCAAATCATTTGGATGATGTGATCAAAAACTTTTTGATGCTCAATTCTTGTTTTTCATCTAGAGTCGTTAGCAAGTTTAGGAAATCATACTGGTACTATTAGATCCTTACATTGATTTGGACATTCAAGAGTTGTAGCCACGATGATTTTAAGTATACAGGTCCTTTTAAATCCATACACATACTTTTGACAGAGATTGGTGATAGTTTAAGGTTTAATTATTTCAACCAACATTTGTGGATCCACGCTTATGTGGTAATCAACATTCCTCAGGAGATTTTTGAGCGGTCTACGGGTACTTTGACAAGAAGAAACTATTCTTAGAGCTTTCAAAGAGAAGCCAAGCCTCAGGTCAGTGCCATCGCACAGCAAAGAGGCGGCAAACAAAATGAATTCTAGAATATCTAGGTTATGCTTATCCTCATGTCAGTGCCATGCACAACAGAGAGGCACACAACCTATCTTCTTGTTAGAGAATCTTTATTTTTCTTTTGCACATAACGCACCAACAATATAAGTTAGTAGCTTGATAGCGTTTGCTTTTCATTTTTTTCATGCTTTGCTCTATTTATGGTCATCCGCTCATATTAGTGGCGTTTATTTGCTCGTCACCCCTTATTGGAATATTATTGATTGTGTAAACCAGTGATAAGATGGAAACCCATAGTTAGTTGAACAACTTAGTTTGATCTTGAGATCACCAACCAGGTCTAATCAACTATTGTGTTGAATCTACCGACATATCATTTGTGGTCTAGCAACCTCTAGGTCTACTTTTGTTGTGTTACCTTAGTAGTAACCAGTTTTGCTATCATTTTTCCTTTTATATTGCTCAGACTACATAGACCTATCCTTAGAATTTGGCATCTAATACAATTTAAACTTTTAAAATCCCTCTTGATTTGTTCCTGTGTACTATCATTTTCCAAAGTCATTGAATCGGTATCACAGATACGATCTGATTTCTATCAGCTAGCCTCTCCTTCTCCCTCGTTTTTTTAATGATATTCACTAAACCTATTCTCCCCCTAAAATTTTAAAACCATAAACGATTTGCGCTTTTAGGATTTTAATAGGCTAAGAAATAACATCAATTTAATTTTAAACATAAAATAAAATAAAATAAATAAAATAAAATAAAATAAAAAATTTAACTAAAAGCATCGGACTAAACATGATCATCTTCTGGAATTACATCACTTTTCTTTTTAACGTCGTTGATGTCTAACAAATATAGAAAATGCGGTTTGTCAAAAGCCTTTGTATAGAGGTCAGCGCGTTGAAAATCAGTGTTTATTTTTACCACATCGTTTAAATTCTTTACAAAGCAGTCACGTATAAAGTGAGATTTTATGCTGATGTGTTTGGTCTCAGGATGTTGTATCGGATTTTTAGTTACTGCAATTACAGCAGAGTTATCAACAAAAATAGGAGTACAAGAGAAATTCAAACCGTATTCCTGCATTTGCTGTTGTATCCATATGATTTGTGAACAAGAACTTGCGGCAGCAACATATTCGGCTTCACAGGTTGACAAAGCAACTAAGGTCTGCTTCTTACACTGCCAGGTCACTAATCTCCTCCAAAAGAATTGACATCCTGCTGATGTAGACTTGTAGTTCATCTTGCAGCCACCGTAATCCGAGTCACTATATGCTGTAAGCTTGAAGTCATCGTCATACCACAACCTAAGTGTTGGAGTACCCTTCAGATAACGAAATATCCTTTTGACCCCTATCAGATGGTTAACTTTTGGATTTGCCTGATATCTTGAACATAGACATGTAGCATACATGATATCAGGTCTTAAAGCAGTGAGGTACATGAGAGATCCAATCATTCCTCGGTACATGATGGCATCGACCAGATCACCATTCTCATCGGGTGCTACATCATGGTTTGTAGCAAGTGGAGTCCCACCTGCAGAAGCATTCTCCATATCAAACCGACTGAGAATATCACCTACATACTTGGTCTGATGTAGGAATATTCTCTTTGGTGTCTGATCCACCCGTAACCCGAGAAAGAACTTTATCTCTCCCATGGCACTCATCTCAAACTCAGCCTTCATTACTGCTTCAAACTCTTTACATAAATCTTCGTTCTTTGACCAGAAGATGATGTCATCAACATAGGTTTGAACAAGCTGTAAATCACCATCTTTCTCTTTGATAAACAGTTTGCAATCAATAACACCTTTGTGAAATCCATGTTTCACAAGGTGAGTCGAGAGTTTCTCATACCAGGCCCTTAGGGCTTGATGAAGCCTGTATAAAGCTTTGTCGAGTTTGAAAATGCTATCCCGATGATATGGATCTTCAAATCCCTAGGGTTGATTGACGTACACTATCTCTCAGATTTCACCGTGAAGGAATGCACTCTTCACATCCAATTGATAAACTTTAATCTTCATATAAGATGCATAGTCAAGGAAGATGCGGATGGCTTCCATTCTTTCCACGGGTGCAAACACTTCATTGTAATCTATTCCCTCGACTTGTCGAAATCCTTGAACTACAAGTCGAGCCTTGTTCCTGATAATGACACCTTGGTCATCTTTCTTGCATTTCAAGACCCATTTGGTGCCAATGACATTAGCACATTTAGGTCTATCCACCAGAGTCCATACACCTAACTTCTTGAACTGAAGAAGTTCTTCTTGCATGGCACTCACCCATGCCTCATCATTCAGTGCTTCACTGACGTATTTTGGCTCAAAATACGAGACAAATCAATGATAAGCACCGTCGTGAATGTATCCTTTTTCTATTACCGATGCATAATCAGCTAAATATAGCTAATTTCTTGTCTGCACTCCTGATCTGACATCCCCAATGACATTGTCCAGGGATGATAGACATTTAAACATGATCCTGGAGTGGTGGGAACAGCTACCTCAGAGTCAAGATTATGAACGTTTGGTTCTGTATCTGAGGCAGTAGGAGTTTGAGGTTCCGAAGTCACAGAGGCATCACTGTTAGATCTTGTGGACGTGCAGGAATTGGAACCTATTCCTCCTGATTGTTCTGGTAATTTTCCACAGCTTCATCTTCTGAGGAGGAGTTACTTGCTTCGAGTGCTCCCCCTGAGTGGTGAGATGAGTCAACTTGTCAACCAGATGATGTTGAATCTAGTGACGGTGAGTTCAAGACATCATATCATCTTGGTAGCTAACTCTTTGTCCGAAGTGGAGATATGTATGTTGAAGGACTTGAAGAATCCATCATAGTCGAAAAAGAAGGCGGGTCTTTGAACGTCCACATTACATCACACTTCAACTAGACCCGTTGAGTTGTTGTAAACTCTCTTGTTCGGTATGTTGTATCCTAGGAAGATACCTTCTTCAGTCTTCTTGCTGAATTTTCCCTCCTGAGTCTTCTTCAGTAGGGTGCACAATGTGCCAAACGGTTTGAGATACTCAAGATTAGGTTTACGTCATTGTAGTAACTCATAACATGTCCATGGTGTTTAACTACCAGAACTTGATTTGACGTGTAACACGCATTTGCCAATGCCTCATTCCAGAATTGGATAGGCAGTTTCGAGTCTGCTAGCATTGTCCGTGCTATCTCTATCAAGCTGTGATTCTTTCTCTCAGCAACGCCATTCATCTAAGCTGTGTAGGCAGAAGTGAACGGGTGCACAATTCCATTTTCCTTGCAGTAAGCCACTGATTCTTGAACTCGGTTCCGTTGTCTGAGCGTACCTGTCTTACCTTCAGCTTGTAGAGAGACTCTAGTGTAGTTATTAATTCCTTGAAAGACTCAGATGTTTCTAATTTGGATTTCAGAAACATTAACCAAGAGAATCTTGAGTAGTCATCAATAACCACATAGCAGTACAAGTCGCCTGCAATGCTTCTTGTACTGACTGGACCAAACAGATCCATGTGAAGAAGTTCAAGAGGAAGCTCGATGGAATGAAATTTCTTTTCCTTATGAGACTTCTTCGTCTGTTTGCCTTTCTTACATGCCAAACAGAAATCCGGAATTTGGAAATTTTTTACGTGAACTCCTCTCACTAGATCATTCTGGACAAGTGATTCATCTTCCATGGATTAATGTGTCCCATTCTCTGATGCTAGGAGATGGAGTCCTTCTCAGTAGCCTTTGACAAGTAGCACTAAACTTCATGATCCGTTGTGGAGGCCGTTGAAAGGTCCAAGACATAAAGATCTTTATATCTTGAAGCTGTCATCAAGATTTGGTCCTTCGGGATCACATAGTCCTTTTTTACGACATAGCACTTCTTGTTGTCAAATATAACCTTAAAGCCTTTGTCACATATTTAGGATACAGAAAGTAAGTTGTTTGGAAGTTGCTGAACGTAGTTTACTTTATCAAACTTGACTTTCTGATTTCCCACTTCCCCTTGAGCTGTGATATACCCTCCTTTGTTACCAGCAAATGAAGCGTGCCCTCCTTTTATTTGTTTGACATTTGATAAGAGTGCCCTGTTCCCAAACATGTGCCTAGATGCTCCGCTATCGACAATCCACGTGTTGGCCTCAGTACTGTAGCGAAAACCCTGTACATTCCATTGAAAACATTAGTTAAGGTTAGGAACCCAAGCCTTTACTGGCTTGGGTTTCCTAGAGGCATCACATATCATGAATTCAACCCATTGACCTTTAGATGGTGAGGGAAGCTCAGGTGTCTTCTTGTCCTCATTATCAGACACTAGGTTGACTTTTCTTTTCATAAGCGAGCTTTGTGTAAGGCCTGTTTAGGATAATCAGACGGCTGGCTAATAGGTTGAACTTTAGGTTCACTAGCTCTTCTAGGTGGAGTCAATGAGCTCCTCTTAGAAGACCTAGGTTTTGATTCCTGGAGTTCAACTTTCTTCCTAGGTGTCTGATAGTAAGGACAGTAAGAAGCAATGTGTCCACACTCTCCATAGTTGTAGCATGACCTGCTATCAACTTTATGAAAGAACTGTGTTTGTGGAGACGTGCGTGACACCCGAGTGACATTGTTCTGTTTGGGTGTTGACTCTACCACTTTTGATGTTTTATCTTGTTTAACAAATTTAATTTTTTTAACATTCTTAACATCCTTTCCATTTATTTATCTGGACTTTGACATGAAACACACGATTGGTTAACAGTAATAGTCTTTTTAGGTTCAGATTTGACTTTGTTGACCCAGACTTTATATTAACCTTTTCAATCTCTTTTTCCGGATTAGCACAAGCCATTTTACCTTTTGCCTTTAAAGTGGCCTCCTTTTTTTAGATCCAGATTCATTTGAAGTACATGCGAAATCTGGATCACTTACAAGGAGTAGACACCACAGATCCTTGATTGGATTGTTATTTATTGGTTTACTCTTAGTGTTCATCAAGGTCTCAGGTGGTGGTGGAACCACTTTATATCCCAAGCCCTCCCCATTGTTATGCTCTCTCACCAAGTGTTGGACAATATGATATGAACTTGTCCAACTATGTAGTTTTTGCCTTAATGAATTGACTTCTACTTCTAAAACTACTTTTTCTTTCTTAGTGTCTTCTAGGGAGTTAAGATAGTACCTAATGTCATTTGCTTGGTTAAAGGTTACTACTTCCATTTCCCTAAGCTGTTTATTCAATAGGTCTCTATTTTCTTTGTAACTATGCTCATTTTGTTTTAAAACTCTATTAGCCTCAGTGCAAAGTTGCAATCCTTTACTTAGCTATCATTATGATCTAATAACCTAGCAAATTTCAAGTCAATGCTCTCCCTAAATTTATTAAAATCAAAACAAGCAAGACTATTGAAAAGTTGGTCAGTATACTTACCTGAGAAGGTTCTGATGAATCACCCATCAAAGCAGAGTCTAGTGTTTCTGGTTTTGGTGATTCTGACATTGTAGTAGTTATCCATTCTTTAGGCATGTAGTTGACCTCAGTTGCAGTCTCTTCAATGTTTGACATCGTGAGTTCCACTGCAATATCTCCTTCACTAGCTGAATCATCATCTAAGTCTTCCACACTAGCAATGTTGGATTTTCCCGGAGAGACAAACCGAAAGCTCCAGTCATGTCCCTCATCATCATGAGCAGTCAGGACTTTAGGATCCTTGCTTGATGAAGTAGGATTACTAGTTGGCTTATCTTGACGAGTGAAGGATGAGAATGGATTCTCATTTCCAGTTTTCTTGGGCTTCACACACTCTCGTTTGAAGTGCCCCTTTTCTCCACAGTTGAAACAGGTCATGTTGCACTTGCTAAGGCCACATTATATCCATCCTTTCCAGCTCTGTCTCATCTACCTGCTCGTAGTCCTCGTTTGCTAGATGGCAGTTCCAATTTTCCCAGCAACAAGTCCATCATAGGAGTGGACTACAGTTGCTAAGAGATCCATGTGCTCTCTTGCTACTTCTACTGTCACATTACCGAGATTCTCGGTCTTCAGTCTTGTAGCATTTGCTTCAGATGCAATGTATTAGGTACTAGACGACCTTGACGTTTCTGACCCTGAAGTAGAGGCTTGAGAAGGACCAGCTGAGCTTGACACAAAAGTCGTCTGAAGTGGTGCTCCAGACGTTTTTGGCTTGTGGAGTCGCGTTGTACATTGCTGGATTCTGAGTATAAGAAGACTTTTGAGCTCTAGACTTCATTCTTAATGCTTCCTCTCTCAGCTTCAGAATGAAATCATTTATGTCCAACTTCACTTGCATACCATTCTGTCTGAGATTTAATACAAAAGAAGCCCATTTCTCTGACAACCCATATGCAAAGTTTGACACCTTGTCCTCCATGGTCATTGTGACACCATGAGTGTGCAGCTCACTCATCAAGTGGTAGAACCTATTGATGACATCATCCAAACTCTCATTACCCATCGATGAGAAGTTGTCGAACTCATTCTTCAACTCTTTAGCCTTTATAGCTTTTAATGACGCATTCCCGTCATACCGTTTCTCTAGCTCATCCCATAGCACGATTGACTCAATCGCACGACTGAACTCATTCGCACCCTCCATAAGCACGATTGAACTCACTCGTTCATCCATTCGTATAACTGAACACCCCAATCCCACTGTTCATCCGCATCTATTCAATCGCACGATTGAGTTCATCTGCATACTCCAGTCGCACGATTGAACCCAATCACATAAGTTCAATCACACGGTTAGTCCAATCACATCTCTCCATTGCACCAGTGAAACAGTTTTGTTCTAAAATTCAAAGTAAATAGAAATGGAAGAGCAGTATTCAGCGTTCACCGCAGGTAGGGATTCACAGATCCAGAATCTATTGCTTCTGGAAAATGAATTGGGGAATCACAATAAGCCCCCTAAGCTCATAACGTTAGATGATTACCCGCAATGGAAGCAAAGATTTGAGATCTACTTAAATGGAGTAGATCCTAATCTGTGGGAATCGATAGAAATAGGGTATAGTATGCCAGTTGGGGCAGATAGAGTTAAACTTACCTTAGGCGAATGACTGATGGCCAAAAAGTAAAGTACAATGCAGAGAAGAAGGTATATGCGTTGCTAACTCAGTCAATTCCTAAAGACATATTCCATCAATTTGCTTGAGAACAACCAAGCAAAGAAGCTATGGGATGCACTGGGAAAATAGTATGACGGGAATGCATCACTAAAAGCTCTAAAGGCTAAAGCATTGAAGAAGGAGTTCGACAATTTCTCGTAAATGGGTAAGGAGAGCTTGAATGACGTCATTGACCGTTTCTAACACTTGATGAGTGAGCTGCACACTCATGGAGTTACCACGTCTAGGGAAGACAATGTGCCGAATTTCGCACATGGATTGCCAGAAAAGTGGGTTTCCTTTGTGTCAAACCTCAGACAGAATGATATGCTGGCGAAGTTAGATATCAACGATTTCATTCTGAAGCTGAGAGAGGAAGAGTTGAGGATGAAGTATAGGGCTTAAAAGTCATCACATGATCAGAACCTATCACTATACAACTCAACCCCTCAAGCCAACACGTCTGGAGCACCACTTCAAATGGCATTTGTGTCGAGTTCAGCTGCTCCGTCACGAGCTACTACTTCAGGATCTAACACGTCAGGGTCGTCTTGCACCCAATACACCGCACCTGAAGCCAATGCTACAAAATTAAAGATCAAGAATCTTGGTAATGTGACAGTAGAGGTAGTAAAGGAGCTTATGGATCTCTTAGCAGCGGTCGTTCACTCCTATGAAGACCTAATTGCTAGGAAGATTGGAAACTGCCATCTGGCAGATGAAGACTATGAGCAAGTAGATGAGACTGAGCTGGAAAGGATGGATATCATGTGGGCATTGGCAAGTGTTGTTCGAAGAGCAAAGAAGTATGTTAAAAAGACAGGACAGAACTTGATAGCCACGAAGGATACAACCTTTGGTTTTGACAAAACCAAAGTGACATGTTTTAACTATGGAGAGATGGGGCATTTCAAGCGTGAGTGCGTGAAGCCCAAGAAGACAAGCAATGGTAATCCGTTCTCATCCTTCAATCATCAAGAAAAACTCACAACTAGTCCTGCATTCAAGCAAGGATCCTAAAGCCCTGATGGCACGCAACGACGAAGGGCAAGACTGGACCTTTCGGTTTGTGTCTCCGGGAGAATCCAACATTGCATGCATTGAGGGTTTGAATGACGACTCGACAAGCGAAGGCGATATAGCAGTGGAACTTGCAATGTCAAATAATGAAGAAACTGCAAATGTGGTAAATCACCTGAACGAAGAAGATCAAAGCCCAACATGTTCAGAATCACCAGCACCAAAAAAGTCAAACTCGGCTATGATGGCTGATTCAACAGAACCTTCTTAGGTAAGTTCCACAGACCAACTCTTTGATAATCATGCTAGTCCTAAATGTAATAAATTTAGGGATAGCATAGATTCAAAATTTGCTAGGCTATTAGATCAAAACGATAGCTTAGTAAATGACTTACACCTGTGCATAGAAGAAAACCGAATTTTAAAACAAAATGAGCACAGTTACAAAGAAAAAATCGAAGTGTTAAATAAACAACTTAGGGAAACCGAAGTTGTGGCTTTTAACCAAGCTAATGACATTAAATTCTATCTAAACTCCCTAGAAGAAGCTAAGAAACAAAAAAGCAGTTTTGGAAATCGAAGTAATTCATTAAAACAAAAACTGAACAGTTGCACTAGTTCCTCTCACATAGTTCAACACTTAGTGAGAGAACGAAACCATGGGGAGGGTTTTGGGTTACAAAGTGGTTTCACCACCACATGAGACCTTGTTGAATTCTAAATGCAAACCAATTAATAATAACCCAATCAAGGATCATGTGGTGTCCACTCCTCTTGTAAGTGATCCAGATTCCACAAGTAAGTTTAATGAATCTATCACTGAACAAAAGGAGACCACTTTAAACTCAAAAGGGAAAATGCCTATTGTTTATTTGGATAAACAATCTAAGAAGGTTAAGATAAAGTCGGGTTCAAACACGTCTAATTCTGAACCTGAAAAGACCAAACTAGTTAACCAACCTCGTGCATCATGTCTAAGTCCAAACAAACAAATTAGAAAAGATGTTGAAAAAGTTCAAACAGTAAATTTAGTTAAACAAGCTAAGACATCTAAACAACAAGTGTTAACACCCAAACAGAATAAAGTCACACATGTGTCACACTTGTCCCCAGAAAAAGTTATACCAACATGTCGAAAGTAGATCATGCTACAACTGTGGAAAGTATGGACACATCACGTCTAACTGTCCTCACTATCAGACACCAAGGAAGAAAGTTGAACTTCATGTTCCTAAACCCAGCTCCTCTAAAAGGAGTTCTATGACTCCACCAAAAAGACTTGGTGAACATAAAGTTCAAACCATAAGCCAATCAACTGTTTATCACAAGCAGGCCTTACACAAAACTAGCTTATGGAAAGAAAAATCTAGTTCAAGGTCTGAAAATGAAAAAAAAGCAGAATGATCTTCCCTCACCCTTAAATGGACAGTGGGTGGAATTTATGATGTGTGATTCGTCTGGGTCACCCAAGCCAATTAAAGCTTGGGTCCCTAACCTCAACTAATGATTTCTATTGAATGTGCAGGGTGTTCGCTATAGTGTTGACACAAATACTTGGATTGTAGACAGTGGAGCATCTAGGCACATGACTGGGAACCTGACACTCCTGTCAAACATCAAACAAATTAAAGGAGGTCACGTTTCATTTGCTGGAAACAAAGGAGGTTATATCACTGCGCAAGGAGAAGTGAGAAACGAGAAAGTGAAGTTTGATAAGGTAAACTATGTCCAACAACTTCAAAACAACTTACTTTCTATCTCTCAAATATGTGACAAAGAGTTTAAGGTAGTCTTTGACAACAATAAGTGCTATGTGTTGAGAAAAGACTATATGATCCCGGAGGACCAAGTCTTAATATCAGCTTCGAGATATAACGATCTCTATGTCTTGGATCTATCAAAGGCCTCCACAATGGATCATCAAGTTCAGTGCTTCTTGTCAAAGGCTACAGAGAAGGATTCGATCTCCTAGCATCGGAGAATGGGACACATTAATCCCCCGAAAATGAATCACTTGATCTAGAATGATCTAGTGCGTGGAGTAAACGTCAAAAACTTCCAATTACCGATTTCTGTGTCGCATGCAAGAAAGGCAAACAGGCTAAGAAGTCTCACAAGGCAAAGAATGTTCATTCTATTTGACCTTCCTCTTGAGCTTCTTCACATGGATCTGTTTGGTCCAGTCAGTACCAGAAGCATTATTGGCAACTCGTACTGTTATGTAGTTACGGATTACTACTCAAGATTCTCTTGGGTAATGTTTCTGAAATCCAAATCAGAAACATTTAAGTCATTCAAAGGGCTAGTAACTACATTAGAGTCACTCTACAAGCTGAAGGTAAGACAAGTACGCTCAAACAACGTTACCGAGTTGAAGAACCAATGGATGGAAGCATTCTTCAAAGAAAAGGGAATTGTACATGAGTTCACATCTGCCTACACTCCACAGATGAACGGGGTTGATGAAAGGAAGAACAAAAGCTTGATAGAGACGGCAAGGATGATGCTAGCAGACTCGAAACTACCTATCCAATTCTAGAACGAGGCAGTGGCCAATAATTGTTGCACCTTCAATCGAGTCTTGGTGGTTAAATGACATGGAACAACGTGTTATGAGTTGCTACAATGACGTAAACCTAATCTGGAGTTCCTCGAACCGTTTGGGGCACCATGTACATTGCTGAAGAAACATCAGTCAGACAAGTTCAGCGAAAAGGCTAAAGGAGGGATTTTTCTAGGATATAATATACTGATCAAGATAGTTTACAACAACTCAACAGGTCAAGTAGAAGTGTGGTGCAACGTCAATGTTCAAAGATACACCACCTCTCCTGCAGGAAAAGGACCAGCCTTCTTTTTTAATTATGATGGATTCTTCAAGTCCTTCAACATTCTTCTCACGCCTTCTGATGATGAGTTATCTACAAAGATGATGTATGATGTCTTAAACACACCGCCCCTAGAGTCGACATCATCTGGTTCACAAGGCCAATCTTCTAGCAGCTCAGGGGGAGTACCAGAAGTTACTGATTCCTCCTCTGATGATGAAGATGTGGAGAATGTTCAGCTGGAACACGTGGAACAGGTTCCTGCTACTCCAAGTACACAAGCATCTGAGGTTGAAGCCTCTAACATTTTGGAACCTCACACTCCCACTGTCTCAGATACTGAACCTGCTGTTCACAATCTGAATAACAAGGTAGCTGTTCCCACCACCCCTGGGTCACGACTTAATGTTTATCATCCTCTGGACAATGTCATAGGGGATGTACAATCGGGAGTACAGACACGAAATCAGCTATACTCAGCTGATTATGCCTCATTCATGGAAAAAGGATACCTTCACGATGGAGCTTATCGATGTTTTGTGTCTCAGTTTGAGCCCAATATGTAAGTGAAGCCTTGAATGATGAGGCTTGGGTGAGTGTCATGCAAGAATAACTTCTTCAACTCAAGAAGTTAGGTGTGTGGACTCTAGTGGATAGACCTAAAGGTGCTAAGGTCATTGGCACTAAATAGGTTTTGATGTGCAAGAAGGATGACCAAGGGGTCATAATTAGAAACAAGGCTCGACTTGTAGTTTAAGGATTTCGACAAGTCGAGGGAATTCATTACAATGAAGTATTTCCACCGATGGTGAGAATGGAAGCAATCCGTATCTTCCTAGCCTATGCCTCTTACATGAAGATTAAAGTCTATCAACTGGATGTAGAGAGTGCATTTCTATAGGGGATTTAACATGTTTATCAAAGTTCATATTCTCTTGTGTTATATGAAAAACGCAGTGGATTTATATATTAAAACATGTTAATAAGATGATTATTAAACCCATTTAATAAAGAACCCCAAGCCATGGATCATTATACAAATGCATACAACAAAGGACATAAGATACTTAGAAGAATATACAACCTTGTAGCTTCCTAAAACCCAAGATGAGAGTTGTGAAAGATGACTTTGTGGCTGAGTTTTCAACCAAGAAAACCTCAAGGAGTGATACCCCAAGCTTGTACAAACACCTTCCTTTGCTAGGGCTTGCAACACCAACTTGAAGAGCTCTCCTCTTGTTGAATCTTTTCAGCCAAGAACACTTCTTTGCTGAGCTGAAAATTCCTGATTCCTTTTGCTCAAAACCGAGATTTTTGAGTAAGAAAAGAGAGAGAACTTATCTTGTGTGTGTGTAAGAATGAAGAGTATGCAAGAGTGTTCTTGAGTGGAGTTATTGCATGGCCTTGGAACCAAAAAAGGGGGATATCCAAGACCAAAGGGACGGCTGATTTTGGCTCCCTTTGGACTCCATCATGTTTCAAAAATTTTAAAAAAAATACATACTCTTGCATCCTTATAATGTAAAATTAAACCATTTTAATTTTATATGACTAACACACACACACTATTATTTGTCATTGTTTAACTAATTTAAAAAATGAACAAATAATCCCATATGAACAAATATATATATATATATATATTATATATATATATTATATATATATATATAATATATATATATATATATATATATATATAAACTTGTTCATTTGCAAAAGCAATGATTTAGAAAACCCGGTTTCTAATTGGTGTTTATATTTATTTGTTTTGATCTAATCAACAAATAAATATTTGTCGGTGTTTGTTTGGCTTGTTATTGGGTATGACCCGACTTGGATCATATCACACTAGCCACATCAATTTAATATGTATCTTGGGAAGATCAATTCTTTCAATCTCCCACTTGCACAAGATTCATAGAAGATTGATGCAAGCAGCAAATAACGCCTACCAACGGTTTGCTACCCCTAATGTGTATGACTAAGTGCCATTCAATAACATCATCCTTTTCAAGTACCTTACTTGAAAATGTTTTAGGTGAATTAATCATCTATCCTTTTGTTACAGATGTCATGTTAAATCCAAGAGACACAGAATTGTCATTCTCTGATGATTTAACTTTAACAGGCCTTAGACATCTAACTCTCAACGAATAAGAGGAACAAATTCCATCTTGACTACATACGTCTCTCACAATCACCTTATGTCATACCTGAACTCAGCCTTATGTACTGCCTTTTCAGAACAGCAAAGGACTAAGTCAAAGTACAATACTTGGTGAATATCAAGACCCAATATGTATCTCACGTCTGAGGATACAATGATATTCACCTTTACTCAAAATCTCTTATGACTAATCAGAAAGATTCCATGCAGAAATAATTGAGAGCGGGTCAGTCCAATATCTATATCCCATAGACACCAATGAACCTTTGGTAGCAACCTCTTGCTCTATATTCATACCTTATGAATATCAACCAATCCAAGTTCATTATAGTCTTACATTCATGTTGTTCCCACAAGTATGATCGACTACGGACGTTGAGAATAATTCATTTATTCATGGATTTAAACATGCTAAAATAGAAGAACAAATGAAATTATAACCATATAATTAAGTCAAATAACATTAGTTCCAATATCCAAATACAAAATACAACATCAAACCCAGTCACTAGAATATCTAAGTCCCATGGCACAAACATGACCTTCATGCTTTGCCTTTTCAAGGAGCTTTGTGAGTGGATCCGCAATGTTTTTATCAGTGTGGACTTTGCGAATATATATCTTTCCTTTTTCAACTTCATCCCTTATGTAGTTGAATCTCCGTTCAATGTGCCGAGTCTTTAGATGAGCACGAGGTTCCTTGATTTCTTCAGCCATGCAGCTTCCTGTGCTGCCATTGAAGCGGCGACGTATTCTGACTCTGTAAGTGGACAACGCTACGACTTCTTGCTTTGAGCTTTTCCAAGAAATAGCTCCCCCATTCAGAATAAACATGTACCCCGATTGAGATCGTGAATCATCACTATCGGTTTGGAAACTCGCATCGAGTTCCTTTTCACCAGACCCGTAGATCAAGAACATGTCCTTAGTCCTCCTTAGGTACTTCAGAATGTTTTTGACAGCCATCCAATGACTATCACCAGGATTTTGCTAGTTTCTACTTGTCATGCTTAAAGCGCATGACACGTCTGGTCTAGTGCATATCATTGCATACATGATGGATCCTATAGCAGATGCATATGGGATTGCCTTCATTCTATTTTGCTCTTCCTTTGAGCTTGGACATTGAGTCATACTCAATATTGTCCCTCTCTGAATAGGTACAATACCTTTCTTAGAGTTTTCCATCTTGAACCTTTTCAAGATTTTGTCAATGTATGCACTTTGATTCAAACCAATTAGCCGTCTTGATCTATCCCTATAGATCTTTATTCCCAGAATATAGGCGGCTTCACCAAGATCCTTGATGGAAAAACAACTTCCAAGACAGGTTTTTACACCTTCCATGGTTGGAATGTCGTTTCCAAACAGTAGTATGTCATCAACATATAATACTAGGAAAGTTATTGTGCTCCCACTAGCCTTCTTATACACGCAAGCCTCATCAGAGTTTTTGATGAAGCCAAATTCTTTAGTTCATCATCAAAACGGTGATTCCAACTTCTTGATGCTTGTTTCAATCCATAGATTGATTTCATTAACTTGCATACTTTATTAGGATATTTTGGATTGACAAAACCTTCAGGCTGAACCATATAGACATCTTCCTCAAGATATCCATTTAGGAAAGTGGTTTTGACATCCATTTGCCAAATCTCATAATCATAATGAGCTGCTATGGCAAACAATATCCTTATAGACTTAAGCATTGCAACAGGTGAGAAGGTTTCATCATAATCAACCCCTTGAGTTTGAGTGAAACCCTTTGCTACAAGTCTAGCTTTGTAAGTATCCAAGTTTCCATGCATATCAGTTTTGTTCTTGAAAACCCACTTACTTCCAACTTCTTTGGAGTTAAGAGGTGGCACAACAAGTTCCCAAACTTGATTGTCATACATGGATTGCATCTCAACGTTCATGGCTCAAGCCATTTGTCACAATCCAAATTGGACACTGCATCATGATATGTGGTTGGTTCATCTGAATCCACCACATAGCATCCATCCATGAAAAATCCGTATCTGTCAGGTGGATTACTAGTTCTACCACTTCTGCGAACGTTTTGTGTGTATCGATCAACCGCTTGATCATCCTCAACATCCTCACGTTGAGTGCTAGTTTCAACCAAACATGCATCGGGCTGTGTTTCTTGATCCTCCTCAAGATCCACTGTTCTACTGCCAGTTCCTTCCATAAGGAACTTTGTTTCTAAGAACTCACCCTTTCTGGCAACAAACACCTTTTGTTCCAGTGGTCATAGAAATAATATCCCATAGAATCTCTAGGATATCCAACAAAGATACACTTGGTGGATCGGACATCTAATTTGTTTAGGGTGGGAGTCTTAACATAAGCCTCACAACCCCAGACCCTTAAGTATGATAGGAATGGAACTCTTCCATGCCATATCTCAAAAGGTGTCTTTTCCACCTTTTTGGTTGGGGCGATATTCAGAATACGGGCCGCGGAGAGCAAAGCGAAACCCCAGAATGGAGAGGTAATGTGCTTCTAGCCATCATAGATCGAACCATATCCAATAAGGTTCGATTCTCCTCTCAGACACACCATTATGTTGTGGTGTTCCAGGTGGAGTGAGTTGTGAGACAATCCCACAACTCCTAAGATGATCTTGAAAAACATCACTTAGGTATTCACCAGCTCTATCGATGCGGAGAATTTTAATTGACTTGTTGAGTTGATTTTCCACTTCATTCTTGAAGATTTTGAACATTTCAAAAGCTTCATCTTTGTGCCTTAATAAGTACACGTACCCATAGCGACTAATTGTCGGTAAAGGTAATGAAGTATCTTTCACCATTCCTAGTCATTGGCTTAAAAGGACCACATACATCCGAATGTATGATACCTAATAAATCTTTTGCCCTTCCGTTAGTTCCACTAAAGGGTGCCTTAGTCATTTTTCCTTGTAGAACAAATTCACATACATCAAATGAATCACATTCATTGTTTTTAAGAGACCATTCTTTTGAAGTGTTTGTATACGTTTCTTGTTTATATGACCAAGACGCAATGCCAAAGGTAGGTATTACTCAAATCTAATTTGAGTCTTTTGGTGGTTGCTTGGTATATTGAGCTATCATATTATACGTTTTCATGAACCAATTCATAAATACCATTACAAGGTATAGCCTTAAAATAAAATACATGATTTAAAGAAACATGAATATCATTGTCAACAAACTTGAAATCATAATCATATTGTCTTAAACGGGAAACAGAAATTATGTTCCTAGTCAAACTAGGAGCATATAATACATTGTTTAAAATAACTTCCAATCCACTTGGAAGCTTCAAAATGTAGTCTCCTTGGGCTTCAACGTGAACCTTTGCACCATTGCCCATGAAGAGACTTATTTCCCCTTTTGCATAGTGCTCATTTCTTTTGAACCCCTGCAATAAATTGCAAATGGAGTTCCACATCCGGTATCTAATACCCATGTGTTAGAAGAAATAACATTTAGCTCAACATGTATCATGTAAATTATACCTGAGGTTTGCCCGGCATCCCTCTTTTCTCTCAACTCTTTGAGATAGACTGGACAATTTCTCATCCAATGCCTATCTCACCACATTTAAAGCATGGGTCGTTAACAACAACTTTGCTTCTTCTCCTTGGGCTTCGGAGGTTCCGCCCTAACAACCATCTTCCCATTTCCCTTTGAGTGCCCCTTTCCTTTGGCAACAGTTGCCTTAGGAGGGGGTAGAGACCTTCTCCTTCTCCCACCTTCATTAATGGTGAGAACGGGTAAAACCCTTTTACCCATTCCCGCCTCAGCTGATTTGAGCATCGAATGAAGTTCATTTATGGTCTTCTCCCATCCATTCATGTTGTAATTCATGAAGAATGCCTCAAACCTTTTAGTTAGGCCATTAAGGATCAAATCCGTGGCCAACTCTTTGAGACAGGACAATTTAGCCTTTGAAGGCGGTCGATGTGGCTTTTCATCTTAAGAACATAAGATGAAACTGTTGGGATTCTTCCATCCGACATGCATGAAGCGCTCGAACCGTTTTGGAAGCGCTCCACTCTAGCTTGTTGCTGGAAAGTTTCCCGCAACTGAGTGATCATGTCATAGGCTCCATGGAGCTCATACTCCTTTTGGAGTTCGGGTGTCATACTTGCTAACATTAAGCAAGAGACTTGGACGGAGTCTTCCACATATTTAACCCAATCATTATAGGCTCCACATCCTCCTCGTTAGGTTCATCGGGAATGGGATCATCAAGAATGTAGGCCGCCTTCTTGCTTGAGAACAATTCTCAAGTTGCGGTACCAATCCATGAAGTTGTTAGGTGTTAGACGATCCCTTTGAAGGATCGCCCTAAGGGATTGTTGTTTTGGTTAGGAACATCATTATTAGCGTGTTGTTGTCGGCCATCTACAAGATTTTACAAAGTCCATTTTAGTAATCGTGGATATAATTGTATATCTCATTTATTAATACCCTTTATGTCTCATAGACTATTAATAAATAAAATTTTAGAATCCAAAGTTATATTTAAATATTGGTTAGGTGACCTTTATCCCATTATTTAAATAAACAAGGTAGTCATAAATGACAATTGCAAACCTGATTGCAACTTCTAGTGGTATGGGATCGTTTGAACATCTTATGTTTATAACGGCATGTTTATCCCATCTACACCTTTTATAAAACACATTTTAGGTGATCCATCAATATATTTTATAAATCAAGTCGTCCTACTTACACACACGTATGAGTTTACTACATAAGTGGTAGGTGACCTTTATGCCACAAACATGGTATTCTCACCTCAAGTTACAAGTTCCCTCAAAGTGGTTAGGTGACCTTTATCCCACCAAGAGTTTGCAAGTGACCTAAGTGTTGTGTAAAAGGATGGTGTTTAACTTGTTTTCAAAGGGGATTATAATTTCACAATTCTTGTTTTAGAAAAGACCATGTACCATATGATTGTATGCATTCAACCATATGGTACCATTTGGTTCTTTTAAATAAAACCCATTTATTTTGCAAACCATTAACTCCTTTTATAGAACCATTCAATTTTGCGTAACGATTTGTGAACCAATTTCTTGTTATAGCTTGTTCTAGTTGATGGTTTGTTAATCACATCCAAATATTCAAAAACACAACCCATCATAAGGATTCAACCAAGCATAACCAAAAACATGCATATATGCATAACAAAGCATACTAAGTTGAGCACACTTGTTTAGCCAAAACAAGTATGTCAAAAGGTCTTGTCCTAAGGGTTAAGAACATGACACATGGTTGACAAAAGGAACTCCCACTTGAAACCACATCTTCAAGCATTCTCTTTGTCCATCTTTTCTTCAAGTCTTGATCTGAGCATCCTTACAAAATATGTATCCTAATACATTTTTCTAGTAAAGATAAACTCCTATTCTATTTATTACAAAGCATAGAATGAATAGATTACAAAACAAGACTTGAAACAACCCAAAAAAAAATATGCCCAAATGAATATAACATGACAACCAATCATTCAATCCAATGGTCTAGGCTTTGTTATGCATAATCAACAACAACATTTTCAAACATACACAAGATAATCGATTTTGGCAGCCCCTTATAGCCCATGTTCTTGGCCAACATAAACCAAGAACAAATGGGTTTAGAACATATAAACAAACATCTAATAATCTAGAGTTTTAAAGATCCTTATATTCATAAAGTAGCATCTTTAAAACACCCAAAAAAGGGGGCAAAATCCAGCCCTCTAACTCACGGATTTTGGGTGTCTAGCACCACAAAACCGTGAACTAGTAAGAGAGAAAACATGTATGCATATGTATAAGTGGCTCTTGATGCCATTGTAGGGGATTTAACATGTTTATCAAAGTTCATATTCTCTTGTGTTATATGAAAAACGCAGCGGATTTTATTTTAAAACATGTTAATAAGATGATTATTAAACCCATTTAATAAAGAACCCCAAGCCATGGATCATTATACAAATGCATACAACAAAGGACATAAGATACTTAGAAGAATATACAACCTTGTAGCTTCCTAAAACCCAAAGATGAGAGCTGTGAAAGATGACTTTGTGGCTGAGTTTTCAACCAAGAAAACCTCAAGGAGTGATACCCCAAGCTTGTACAAACACCTTCCTTTGCTAGGGCTTGCAATACCAACTTGAAGAGCTCTCCTCTTGTTGAATCTTTTCAGCCAAGAACACTTCTTTGCTGAGCTGAAAATTCCTGATTCCTTTTGCTCAAAACCGAGATTTTTGAGTAAGAAAAGAGAGAGAACTTATCTTGTGTGTGTGTAAGAATGAAGAGTATGAAAGAGTGTTCTTGAGTGGAGTTATTGCATGGCCTTGGAACCAAAAAAGGGGGATATCCAAGACCAAAGGGACGGCTGATTTTGGCTCCCTTTGGACTCCATCATGTTTCAAAATTTTTAAAAAAAATACATACTCTTGCATCCTTATAATGTAAAATTAAACATTTTAATTTTATATGACTAACACACACTATTATTGTCATTTTTAACTAATTTAAAAAATGAACAAATAATCAATGAACAAAAATAATATAATATATATATATATATATATATATAATATATATATATATATATATAATATATATATATATATATATATAAACTTGTTCATTTGCAAAAGAAATGATTTAGAAAACCCGGTTTCTAAATTGGGTTTATATTTATTTGTTTTGATCTAATCAACAAATAAATATTTGTCGGTGTTTGTTTGGCTTGTTATTGAGTATGACCCGACTTGGATCATATCACACTAGCCACATCAATTAATATGTATCTTGGGCAGATCAATTCTTTCAATTTCTTCATGGTGAAATCCAGGAAACAGTGTATGTCAGTCAACCCGAGGATTTGAGGATCCATATCATCGGGACAGAGATTACAAATTGGATAAGGCTCTCTACGGGCTTAACCAAGCCCCGAGAGCATGGTATGAAAAACTCTCAACTCACCTGTGAAACACGGATTTCGCAGAGGTGTAATTGAATGTACACTGTTATCAAAGAAAAGGATGGCGATCTACTACTTGTTTAGATCTATGTTGATGACATAATCTTCGGTTCCAAGAACAAAGAATTATGTAAAGAATTTGAAACAGTAATGAAGGCAGAATTTGAAATGAGTGCCATGGGAGAGATGAAGTTCTTTCTCGGGTTACAAGTGGATTAGACACCAAAAGGATATTTCTACATCAGACCAAGTAGTAGGAGATATTCTCAGTTGGTTTGACATGGAGAATGCGTCCGCAGCTGGGACGCCACTTGCTACAAACCATGAAGTAGCACCGACGAGAATGGTGATCTTGTCGATGCCACCATGTACCGAGGAATGATTGGATCACTCATGTAACTCACTGCTTCAAGACCTGATATCATGTACGTGACATGTCTATGCTCCAGATATTAGGCGAAACCGAAAGTCAACCATCATATTGGGGTTAAAAGGATATTTCGTTATCTGAAGGGTACTCCAACGCTTGGGTTGTGGTTTCCTCATGATGATAACTTTGAGCTTACAGCGTATAGCGATTCGGATTATGGCGGCTGCAAAATGAACTACAAGTCCACTTCAGTAGGATGTTAATTCTTTGGGAGAAGACTAGTCACGTGGCAATGTAAGAAGCAGACATCGGTTGCTCTGTCAACTTATGAAGCTACATACGTTGATGCTGCAAGCTGCTGTTCACAAATCATTTGGAGTCAACAGCAAATGCGGGACTACGGTTTGAAATTCTCTAACACTCTTATATTTGTTGATAATTCTGTTTCTATAGCCATAACTAAAAATCCGATCCAACATCCTAAGACCAAACACATCGGAGTTAAATATCACTTTATACGTGATTATTTTGAAAAGAATTTAATCAATGTTGTTAAAATTAATACGGACTTTCAACGCGCCGACCTTTATACCAAAGCTTTTGATAAACCAAGGATTTTATATGTGTTAGACGTCAACGGCATGAAAAAGAAAAGTGAAGTACTCTTAGAAGATGAACAAGTGTAGTCCAACACTGTGTTTTATTTTTATTTTGTACTTTTAATTTTATTTTCAATTTCTTTTATTTTTATTTATTTCCAGTCTTATAAAATTCAAAAACGACAAAAAGATTTTTGGTTTTAGAATTTTAGGCGGAGATTAGTTTAGTTCCAGTAGTAATTTCCTTAAAAAAACCAAGGGAGGTGGACATGCTAGCTCATAGAAATGCGATCATAACTGTGATATCGATTCAATGACTATGGAAAATGATAGAACACATGAACAAAGAGTTTGGAACTTTAAAAGAATCTAACTAATTACGATGCAAAATTCAAACTATAAGTCTGAGAAGTCTAAGCAATACAACAGGGAAAATGATAGTAAAACTGGTTATTACTAAGGTAACACAAAGAAAGTAGATCTAGAGGTTGTTAGACCACTACATGATGTGTCGATAGATTCAACACAATAGATTATTAGACCTTATTGGTGACTTCAATTCAAACTAAGTTGTTCAACTAGCTGTGGGCTCCCATCTTATCACTGGTTAACACAATCAATCATTTCCAATAAGGGGTGACGAGCAAATAAACGCCACAAATATATGCGGATGACCACAAAAAGAGCAAAGCAAATAAAAAATGCAAAAAGCAATCAAGTTAATAACCAATGTTGTTGGTGCGATCTGTGCAAAAAAGAATAGAAAATGCTCTAAGAAGAAGATAGGTTGTGTGCCTCTCTATTGTGCGGTGGTACTGATCTGAGGATAAGCATAACCTAGATATTCTTGAATTCATTATTGTTTGCCGCCTCACTACTGTGCGGTGGCACTGACCTGAGGCTTGGCTTCTCTTTGAAAGCTCTGAGAATAGTTTCTTCTTGTCAAAATACCCGTAGACCTCTCAAAAATCTCTTGAGGAATGTTGATTACCATATAAGTGTGGGATCCATAAATGCTGGTTGAAATAAGTAAACCTAATGTATCACCAATCTGTGTCAAAAGTCTGTGTATGGATTTAAGTGGACAAGTATACTGACAATCTTCATGGCTGCAATTCTTGAAAGTCCAAATCAATGTGTGCATCTTATAGTACTAGTATGATTTCCTAAACTTGCTAGTGACTCTTGATGAAAACTAGAATCTAGCATCAAAAGACTATGGTAACATGTCCTCAATGATTTGATTACCTGTATGATTCCATAATGAATCGCTCTAGTTATGGTCAACATAACTTGAAGATGTACTGTTCTAGAAAGAAATCTGCTAGATATTTATCTTAAAATCTCCACCTCACACAAAATCACAAAAATTATTTCAGCTTTATCCTGTAGTTATAGTTGGTTTTATTTTGTTTTCATTTTTAGTCAAATTTGGTTTTAATCGTCGGACTATACTGTGGAATTTTATCTAGGATTTAATCACTTCAATGGGTCACGTCTGAGGTGACCTCACGTGCTTTCAAATGTCAAATGGGTCACGTCTGAGGTGACAAACTGATTTTATTGTTAAAAGGATCACGTCTGAGGTGATCAATAGTGTTCTAAGTTAAAATGGCCATGTCTGAGATGAACACTGGTCATAATGTTTTATCAATCGTTAAAAGAGATAAGTGTTAAATGCTCATAAAGTCAAAATCATAAGTATTAGCCATTCGCACGACTGGACCATGAGTATGGACTAGCCGTACGATTGGACCATACGTATGAGCCCATTCGCACGAATGGAGGTGACCGACTGTGATTGAAGGTGACCGAATGTGCCAGTCTCACAACTGACCCTGAGTCGCACGAATCAAGTATGCGACTAGGTTTAGTCGCACGTCTGGAGGAGACCCCAGTATAAATAGAGCTAAAGTCGTTCGCCTTTGTTCATCACCCTACAATCGCCCTAAAAACACCTAATAGTGCTGTTACTCTGCCCAAATCTGATTAGATCGTTTTCATTTCTCCATTGTGTCACTAACGAGTTCTTGCATCTTCTACAATTAATAATCGACCCTAATCGCACACAATGCATGGTGAAACAATACCCTAACAGGCCGAATTAGTTTAAAATCAAGAACATAATTTGAACTAACAAGCTGTCAAAATAAATGATGAAATTGGGTAAAATCAAAGGCATAATCAACTATTAACAATCCTGCAAGTCTACAGAACCTGAACACCATGTTGAATTGCAAATATTGACTTATAATCAGGATAAAGATGTCAAATGAAGAAGTATGTGACTGGTCACTCCGATTGAACTTCAATCGCACGATTGAACTGGACAAATGACTCAGTCGGCCGAATGAACGAGGCGTATGAGCTCAGTCACCCGACTGAACTCAGTCGCAGACGCAGTCGCCCGATTGAATACAGTCACATACTAAGTCATCCGACTGAACTCAATCGTATGGTTCAATCGCATGATTGAACCAAACTGATCAAAAAAGTATAAAGTGAAATGGGTTTTGTTATGTGATGATCTAATTTGTATGTGTCTTGTGTTACAGATTCATGGCAGATTGGTGGATCATAAACACCAAGCACAATATTTGTGCTCACTTGGTTGCCACCACTCGGAATGCTGCCGAGTTTGCTGGTATTATAGCATTCCTAAAAAGATCGAGGATACACCGAGCGATATCAACACCTTGCACACCCTATAGGTCGATATAGCAGGCCTTCTGGGAAGGTGCTTGCGTTGGCCGATCGACTGAGCCCTACAATATACATAGCTCCATATTTGGCCAGGAGATTGAGGTCACCACAGCTGATCTGAGATGTGTTCTTGATTTGGGAGATGATGCTGCTTACCCCACCAGACTACATCCTCTTATTGTAAGGGGATGCTTTCTTCGGATGAGGTATGCTCGGACATCAATGCAAGTGTGCTCAATAAAAGCAACCTGAGTCCCCAGTTCAAGTACCTAGCTCACGTTATACTAAAGTGCATTGTGTCAAGAAGGGGTGGATTTGATGACTTATCAGACCAAATCTAGAATGCCTACGTGGCACTGGTGCCAAATCACCCTTTCAGCTTCTCCAACATGATATTCTCATAATTGATCGAGAATATAGAGGCAAAAGGCAAAGAGGGTTTCTGGATGTTCCCGATATTTCTTTAAATAATCATCGATGAGAAGCTTCCTTCTTTGCCTAATGAGAGTCATGATGTTGTGTCTCTCGAGATCATGGATGACATAACTCTCAGGAGAATGAAGGTCTACAGGGGCAACTAGGTAAAGCCCCTATAAAGAGATTGTTTGGGCACATGGCGAAAGAAGACTATGTGGCGCCGGCTAGACGAAAGTGGCGTCACGAGAAGAGTGACTCGGACGTTGAGCAGATTGCTCTCCCATCCGATGACTTCGGGGATGATGACAGTGGCGATGGTGGAGACTCTAGCTCCTCTCCATCTAAGGCCACCACTGCACATGTTACACCTACCACCCATTCATGGAGATGCCACTATAGCCAGTTTCCATTAGGATTTCTATCCTCCTGATGAGGAGGAGGAGAGTGAAGAGGAGCCGTTGACAAGAACGGTGGGCAGTAGGGTGGTTGCCACCGAACATGGGATAGAAGCGATTGGAGGACGCCGAGCTGCGACTGGGGAGACTACTAAAGATTCTACTTATATCCCAGACCAGCTCCACATCCCAGGGGGAGCATCCTCCTCGAGGGGTTCGAGGAAGAAGAGGATGGCTCAGCCCCACGGGATGAAGCCGAAAAGACGGAGGTTCACGCTGATTCCTACCTCCACACCACTGCCACCATATCCACCACCACCACTCACTCACCCACTACCACATCCACTCCACCACCTATCTACACCACTACCACTACTACCACACCACCCACCATCACTACCACACTCTGAACCACCACTACTACAACCACCCCTTCACCATCCTCTCCTATCCCACCACCCATATTCACCACATCCACCATTACCACCACTAGTCACCAAGCAGGTCCCTCAACCCACTCTACTTTTACCACTGAACCCACTCTACCCTTCATTGTGGTAGAGGAACAGCTCGCAGCACTAAACCAAATGGTGCTAAAGTTGTTAGCTGATGAAGAGTAAATAGCTACATAGCTAAGTCAGCTTGTGGAGCTCAATGCTGCTCAAGCACAGCAGATTACCTAACTTCAGGAGCAGAATAACCAATCAGTTAAGAGGATTTAGGAGTTGGAGGCCAAGAACAAGCAGATCATGCTCAGACTAAAAGGATCAAAAGATGAGCCTTTGAAGATCCGGGAAGGTGAAGATGATGGTGCTGATGAAGATGATGGTGATGATGAAGATGATGGTGATGATGATGAGTTTGATGAAGGAGATGACGGTGATGATGAAGGATCAAGGGGAAAGAAGAAAGGTGATGATGATGATGAAGAAGGTGATGTTGCTGCATCAGCCTCTGCTCAAGGTTAAGAAAGAAGGACCAAAAGAGCACAAGACCAAGGAGCATCATCCTTAACCCCTACTGTTGAATAACTGACGGATAAGGATCAAAGTAAAGATTAAATGTTTTTATTTAGAACACTTTTGTACTTAAATCTTGTAGTACATTTATGAAATTAATGTTTAAATATCGTTATCAAATATTTGATTGTCTTGATTACTTACTAACTATTGATGTGTTTACATGTTTAATTCAAGCAGATCAAACATCTCAGCAAGATGAATATGATGTTGCTCCTCTATAGCAAATCAAGTCTCAATTAACTATGATACTTGATTTGCAAGGGATTGTCAGGAGGTCTGTGAGCTATACTCCTGAAGAAGGAGAAATAATTCATGACCTTACTGATAAGCAACTTGCTGAGATGTTCCGGTTGAACCCAGATGAGATTGTCAAAGACGCTCCAACTGTTGATGTGGCTAGTGACGATGAGCTTAACTATGTGGATGAAATAGAGATTGAGGACGTCACAGCCCAGTATTATCTAGAGTACACTGACCGAGAGGGAAATGTGGTACCCAATTTGGGTAGTGCTCTCGGCAGTGATACATTTGAGAAGCTGGATTAGATGGAAAAGGAGATAGAGACATCAACAAGCCAAGCCCAAGCCTCGAACACCGATGTTGAGATCAAAAAGGCTGAATGGGAGGCTTGTTTTGCAGAGATCCGAGCCCAGCGCACTGTTCCAAAGCCGAGTGCCTACACCAAGCTGTACAAAGTCAAGAAACACCTAAAGGTGTCAGGCAAGATCATAGCATGGGCATATTTTGATGATATAAATGTTTATGCTGTCAAGAGAGAGAAGGGAATCGAGTACTTCAGATTCCCACACGATCTGAAGACTCTACTCGGTTTTGAGCTTAACCAGCTGGCCAAATTGAAGTTGTTATATGCTGACCCTCGAAAGATGTCAGGCTAGTTTGAGGCTACTTTGAGAAGGGAGTACCACACCAGGTGGGTTAACTTTAGACCTCAACAACCGACGAGGTACATCCGAAGGTTTGAAGTTGATTCCTTTACTAGAAGGCCTAAGGTTGTGTTGAAGTAGAGTCCTCCACACATGATGTCAATCCCTCTAAGGCAAATACCACAGGACTTCACTCCACACTTCAAGTGGTGGTACTACAATTGGAGAATAGGTGAAGCAGTGATAGTCTTGCAGAAAGAGAGCGAAATGGAGACCATCCAGGTGTTTGACCCAATGTGGCTAACCAACCTGTCAGCTAGTGATGTTTATACTTTATACAGGTGGCCATTATTCTATGATACGCAAGACACTGTACAAGCCCTCCAGTTTCAGAATGTGATAAGACTCTGTTTTACATTCGATATACATGCTAGAGTCACAGCCGAGGAGAGGCATAAGAAGTTGACGAGCTAATGAAGGATGCCAGACGATGAAGGAAACTAGGTCCAATGGGAGTTTGTTGATACATATGTACCTAGTTTACGAGCTTAATGTCATATGTCTGTTATGTCCTAAATGTAACTGAAATGTATGAGTTGAATGAAACAAAATATGTGATTGATGATCTTAATGTTAAATGTTTTAGTGTATGTTTCAATGTTTATTATTTATTACGCATATTGAATTAACTATATAGGTTTGTGGTTGTTTGAATAGATCTTAGTCAAGTAATGATTGAGAAACACATTTAAACTTAGTCGTATGAAGTTTTCATGCAAATGGACCATGTTAATGGACCATACGCATGAATACTTCATGCTAATGGACCAGTTGCACGACTGAACTATGGGAATGGTTCAGTCGCATGATTGACACATACAGATGACTCAGTTGCACGACTGAACCTTCAGTCATGTGAGTGACTCAGTTGCATGCTTTAGTCGCATGCTTGAACCATGCTAATGGTCCAGTCGTACGATTGACTAACCCTAACCTATAAATACCACTTAATTCGTGGAAAAACGTGACATTTTCAATATTTTCGACTACTACTCGTACCCTAGCCATCCAGAGACCTTGTTCCAAGTTCATAGATCGCAAATAATCGTATTGCAATTGTTCTTAACATTTAGTTTAGTTCCAAGATCAATTCTACGTGCGTTCTCACCGATTGGATCGCCAATCAAATAGGATTCCGCACTATTTGAGTTGGTATATGGGTAAATCTGTTAGTACTCCGTCCGTACACGGTCCGAACACATACATGCATAAACATAATCATTTGGGACCTTTTTTGCATATGTTTGTTTAACTTATTCTTATTTGTCTGAGAGTCCAAGGCCCTTACAAGAAATCATACTAGAACTGTAAGAAGGACATAATGATTTTGACTGTCAAGGATTGCTGCCACCATGATTGTCAGTATATTTGTCCACTTAAATTCATACACAGATTTTTTAGTCATATTGGTGAATACATATATTTGTTATTTCAACAAGCATTTGTGGATCCCACGCTTATATGGTAATCAACATTCCTCAGGAGATTTTTGAGCGGTCTACGGGTTTAGACAAGAAGAAACTATTCTAAGACCTTTCAAAGAGATACCAAGCCTCAGGTCAGTGCCATCGCACAACTGAGAGGCGCAAACAACAATGAATTCTCGAATATTTAGGTTATGCTTATCCTTAGGTCAGTGCCATCGCACAACAGAGAGGCACACAACCTATCTTCTTGTTTGAGCACTTTTCTTTTACACATTACGCACAAACAACATTAGGCATTAGCTTGATTGTGTTTAACAATTTTTTTCATGTGCTTTGCTCATTTTTTAGGTCATCCGCACACATTTGTGGCGTTTATTTTTCTCGTCACCCCTTATTGGAAATGCGTTGATTGTGTTAACTAGGGATAAGGTGGAAGCCCATAGCTAGTTGAACTATTTTTTAAATTTGTTTCACCAATGAGGTCTACTTGTCTATTGTGTTGAATCTACCGACACATCATATAATGGACTAGCAACCTCTAAGCCTACTTTCTCTATGTAACCTCAGTAACAGGTTAGTTTACTATCATTTTTCCTTTGTATGGCTTATCCTTCTCAGACTTGTAGTTTTAATGTAACATTTTGAACTATTTAGTTCCTTTTGATGTCTCAAACAATTAGTCCCCTGTGTACTATCATCTTCCATAGTTTTGAGTCAATTTCACATATTTGATGTCCTTGCTTTTCAGTTTTTCTAGCCACCCACATTTTTTTAAGTAATTTAAATACTAACTACTGAAACTAAGCCTAATCTCCCCATAAAATTATAAAACCAAAAATCTTTTTATGTTTTTGGATTTTTAAAGACAGGAAAATAAAATAAAGAAAAATAAAAATTTAAAAGTAAAACATTACTAAGTACTAGATTCTTCTAGAATCACATCACTTTTCTTTTTGACGCCATTGTCCTCTAAGAGATATAAAAACCAAGGTTTATCAAATGCTTTTGTGTAGAGGCTGGTATGTTGAAAATCCGTATTATTTTAACAACATCGATTAATTGCTTTTCAAAACAGTCACGTATGAAGTGATATTTAATACCGATGTGTTTAGTCTTTGGGTGTTGGACCGTAGTTTTAGTGACAACAATTGCAGCAGAATTATCAACGTAGATAGGGGTGTTAGAAAATTGCAAACTATAGTCTCACATTTGCTGTTAAATCTAGATGATTTGAGAACAGCAACTTGCAGCGACAACGTACTCGGCTTCACATGTCGATAGAGCAACCGACGTCTGCTTCTTACACTGCCATGTGACTAAGCGTCTTCCAAAGAACTGACATCTCGCTGATGTTGACTTGTAGTTCATCTTGCTACCATCGTAATCCGAGTCACTATACATTGTATGCTCAAAGTCATCATCATGAGGATACCACAACCCAAGTGTTGGAGTACCCTTCAGATAACAAAAGATCCTCTTTACCCCAATTAGGTGATTACTTTAGGTTTTGCCTGATATCTGGAACAGAGACACGTGGCATACATAATATCAGGATGAGAAGCTGTGAGATACATGAGAGATCCGATCATTCCTTGATACATAGTAGCATCCACCAGATCACCGTTATCATCAGGTGCCACATCGTGATTCGTGGCAAGTGGACTCCCAGCAACCGTTGCATTCTCCATGTCAAACCGACTGAGGATATCGCATACATATTTGGTCTGATGCAGGAAGATTACATTTGGTGTCTGATCTACTTGTAACCCGAGAAAGAACTTTATTTCTCCCATGGCGCTCATTTCAAACTCAGCTTTCATCAGAGACTCAAATTCTTTACACAATGCTTCATTCTTGGAGCCAAAGATTATATCATCCACGTATATCTACACCAGTAGTAAATCACCATCCTTTTCCTTGATAAACAACGTGTAGTCAATGACCCCTCTGCGAAAACCATGTTTTAGCAGATGAATAGACAGTTTTTCGTACCAGGCTCGAGGGGCTTAATGAAGCCCGTACAAAGCCTTGTCCAGTTTATAAACTCTATCCTGATGATAAGGATCCTCGAATCCTTTAGGTTGACTGACCTACACCGTTTCACAGATTTCACCATGAAGGAGTGTACTTTTCATATCCAGTTGATAGACTTTAAGCTGCATATAGGATGCATAGGCTAAGAAGATATGAATAGCTTCCATCATTGCCACAGGTGCAAACATTCATTGTAGTCAATGCCTTCAACTTGCCTAAACCCTTAAACGACAAGCCAAGCCTTGTTCCTGATTATGATCCCTTGGCCATCTTTCTTACACCAAAGAACCCATTTTGTGCCGATCACCTTTGCACCTTTTGGTCTGTCCACAAGTATCCAGACTCCTAACTTCTTGAACTGAAGGAGTTCTTCTTGCATAGAACTTACACATGCCTCATCTTTTAAAGCCTCACTGACATGTTTTGGCTCAACTTGAGAGACAAAGTATCGATAAGCATCGTCGTGTAAGTATCCATTTTCCATGACTGCAACATAATCAGCTGAGTATAGCTGATTTCTTGTTTGAATTCCTAATAGAATATCCCCTATTATATTGTCCAGGGGATGATGTATGTTAACTCGAGTTCCTAGAGTGGTGGGTACTGCAACTTCAGTATCCAGATTCTGAACTGTTGGAGTATGCGGTTCAGAAGTGTTAGTTGCATCATGATCAGAGGCTGGAGTGCTTTCGGTAGTAGGAACATGTTCTTCCTATTCCACGTTTGTGGTTTCAACTGCTTCTTTATCAGAGGAATAATCACTTACCTCAAGCTCTCCCCCTGAAGGGCTAGAAGTATCATCTAATGGAACTTATGATGTTGAGTCTAGTGTGGGAGCATTCAGAATATCGTACATCATTCGTGCGGCCAAGTCATCATGAGAATGGGAAGAAGGTAGATTGAAGGATTTGAAAAATCCATCATAGTCAAAGAAAAAGGAAGATCCTTTTCCTGTAGGGGTGGTGTATCTTTGAACATCAACATTGCATCACACTTCTACTTGACCAGTTGAGTTATTATAAACCTGTTTATCTGGT
The DNA here is from genome assembly GCA_025506515.1 of Flaveria trinervia. Lineage (NCBI taxonomy): Eukaryota > Viridiplantae > Streptophyta > Magnoliopsida > Asterales > Asteraceae > Flaveria > Flaveria trinervia. Next base: position 71,863,746 of record CM046455.1, read on the forward strand.
ATACTATATCCAAGGAAGATACCTTCTTCTTCCTTCTCGCAGAACTTCCCAGTCTGATTCTTCTTTATAAGCGCGCAGGGTGCACCAAATGGTTCTAGATACTGTAAATTGGGTTTCCGTTGTTGGAGCAACTCGTAGCAAGTTTTTCCATGACGTTTGACTACAAAGACCCGATTTAGAGTGTAACAGGCATTAGCTACTGCCTCGTTCTAGAATTGAACTGGCAGTTTAGAGTCAGCTAGCATAGTCCTTGATGTCTCTATCAAGCTACGATTCTTCCTTTTAGCAACACCATTCATTTGTAGAGTGTAGGTAGAGGTAAACTGATGAAAAATTCCTTACTCTCTACAGAAGGCCTCAATCCACTGATTCTTGAACTCTGTCCCGTTGTCTGATCGAATTCTTCTTACTTTCAACTTGTAGAGAGACTCCAATGTGGTAACTAGATGTTTGAATGAGTCAAAGGTCTCTGATTTAGCTTCCAGAAAACATCACCCAAGAGAATCTTGAGTAATCATCAGTCACCACAAAGCAGTACCAATCCTCGGCTATGCTTTTTGTGCTCACTAGGCCAAACAGATCCATGTATAGAAGCTCGAGAGGAATGTGATAGAATTAACTTTCTTTGCTTTGTGAGACTTCTTCGTCTGTTTCCCTTTCTTGCAGGTGACATAAAAATCTGGAAGTTGAAAATTCTTGACTGTAACACCATCTACTAGATCGTTCTGAACTAGATGATTCATCTTCCTGGGATTGAGGTGTCCCATTCTCCTGTGCCAAGAGACTGAATCTCTTTCTGTTGCTTTTGACAAGAAGCATTGAGTAGTAGACTCAGTTGTGGAGGCTTTTAATAGGTCTAAGACGTACAGGTCATTGTATCTTGAAGCCGACATTAGAACTTGCTCCTCCGGGATGACATACTCCTTCTTTAGTATGTAGCACCTCTTATTGCCAAACACAACCTTGAACCCCTTATCACAGATTTAGGAGGGAGAACGCAAGTTTTTCTGTAGTTGTTAAACATAGTTGACCTTGTCAAACTTCATTTTCTCGTTTCCCACTTCGCCTTGTGTGGTGATGAAGCCTCCTTTGTTTGCAGCGAATGATACATGTTCCCCTTTAATTTGCTTGACGTTGAAAAGGAGGAAAAAACTCCCGGTCATGTGCCTGGACCCAGTATCAACAATCTAGGTATTAGTGATAGCGCTGTAGCGGACACCCTGCACATACAATGGAAATGATTAGTTCAGGTTTGGGACCCAAGCCTTAACTTGCTTGGGTGCCCCAGAGGTATCACACATCATGAACTCAACCCACTAACCTTCAGAGGATAAGGGCATATCTTTCTTTTCCTTGTCTTCATTATTAGACACAATACTTGATTTTTCCTTCCACAAACCAGTTTTGTGTAAGGCTTGTTTGTGGTAAACAGACGACTGGCTTATGGTTTGAACTTTAGGTTCACTAATAACCCTGGGTTTAACCTTAGGTGACACAGCTTTGTTTTTAGCTTGTCTGTGTTGACTTTGGTGTTTTGAAGGAGTATTAGATCTGATTTTAGAAAATTTTGGATTTCATCATCAAAAAATTCTATTTTCCTTTTAGGTGTCTGATAGTAAGGACAATTAGGAGAGATGTGTCCTTGCTTTCCACAACTATTGCATGATCTCCCTTCGATAGTATGAGGAACGCGTTGACGAGGGGTCGAGTTTGGTCGGGGGCTGGGTAGTTTCTTTTCACTTTTAGATGTTTCTCATTCTTTAACAAAATTAATTGTTTTGACATTTGCAACATCTTTTGCTTTCATTTTATTTAAATTTTGATGATTTGCTGGTTTAGGGTTTGTTAACTTAGATTGTTTAGGTTCTGAAATAGACGTTTTTTAGCCGGACCCTAAAGTAACTTTTTCAATTTTATCAGTCAAGTCTTCAACAGGCATCTTATCTTTTGATCCCAAAGTAGTATTCTTCTGTTCAGTGACAGACTTCACGGGTTTACCCGTAGAATTAGAATCACTGACCAGAGGAGTAGACACCACATGATCCTTTACTGGATTTTTATTGATTGGTCTATATTTAGTGTTCAGAAGGATAGCATGTGGTGGTGGGACTACTTAATAACCCAGACCTTCCCCGCCATTTCGTTCTCTCACTAAGTTTTGAACTAAATGTGAAGAACTTGCCAAACTATGCAGTTTTTGTTTTAAGGATTCAACTTCTACTTGCAAAATGCTTTCTCCTTTTTAGTTTCTTCTAAAGAATTTAAATAGAACTTAATATAATTAGATTGATTTAAAGCAACAACCTCGTCTCCCTTAGTTGTTTCCCTAACAGTTCTATCTTTTCTTTGAAGCTACACTCATTTGGTTTTAATATACGATTTGCTTCAATGCAGAGTTGTAAATCATTTATGAGCATCATCCAAGGTATGATGTCTCCCTCACTTGCAGATCCATCATCCAAGGTATCAACAAATGCACCATTGGATTCACCCTCGGATACAAATCTAAAGGACCAGTCTTGTCCTTCATCACCTGGAGCAACCAGAGCCTTAGAATCTTTACTTGACGTTGCTCCAACATTTTCCTTCTCTTAATGGTTGAATGTGGGGAAATGATTTCCATTCCAAGTCTTCTTTGGCTTTACACACTCACGTTTTAAGTGCCCTTTCTCTCCACAATTGAAGCACGTGACCTTGGTTTTCTCAAATCCAAATGTAGTGTCTTTTGTTGCAACCAAATTTCGCCCCGTCTTCTTGACAAACTTCTTGGCTCTTCTAACAGCACTGGCCAAGGCCCACATAATATCCATGTGTTCCAGCTCAGTTTCATTAACTTGCTTGTAGTCCTCGTCAGCAAGATGACAGTTTGCAATCTTACCAACAACTAACCCATCGTAAGATTGAACGAAAGTAGCTATAAGGTCCATATTGTTGGACCAAAAGAACCAATGAGCCTGATCAAAAAACCTCTAAGTCCCACAGACATTACAACTGCTGAAGAAGATCACAACAGCTGAAGACATCAGCTGATTACAAGGTCTGAAGACAAGTTTGACGACAAGATCTGAAGATTACTACTAAAGACAAAGTCTGAAGTAAAGAACTGAAGACAGAGTCTGAAGCTATCAGCTGAAGACAACGTCTGAAGTAAAGTACTGAAGACAAAGTCTGAAGCTATTAGCTGAAGACAAAGTCTGAAGTAAAGAACTGAAGACAAAGTCTGAAGCTATCAGCTGAAGACAACGTCTGAAGTAAAGTACTGAAGACAAAGTCTGAAGCTATCAGCTGAAGACAAAGTCTGAAGCTATCAGCTGAAGACAAAGTCTGAAGTAAAGGACTGAAGACAAAGTCTGAAGTAAAGGACTGAAGACAAAGTCTGAAGTAAAGGACTGAAGACAAAGTCTGAAGCAATCAGCTGAAGACAACGTCAGAAGTAAAAGTCTAAACAACAAAGACTGAAGACAAAGATAGATGACCAAAGTGATCAGTAGTTGTCACAACAGCTGAAGTTATCAACTTCAGTAGTTGTGATGGTTTCCTTTCAGTACTTGTAATTTACTTTTCAGTAGTTATAGTTTCAATAGTTTTATTTCAGTAGTTTTAGTTTAGTAGTTTTATGTTTTTGTACTTAGCATTCTCTGAGATGTAATCAGTAGTTGAGAACATTCTCAGTAGTTTGCATAGTTTCAGTAGTTTGAATAATTCTGTTAGATGTCACTATCAAGTGACATCAGCAGACGTCACATTCCTTATATAAGGAATGTCGACCTAATTTGTACGTGTGACTCTTAGCCACCACGAAAGCATATGAATGAAATATTCCTTTTGTAGAATTCTCTCTCTCTATAACCGTGCACTATTCCATTGAATATCAACTGAATTCTAGCAAATTGTCTAATTCATTGATCGATTTCCGCTGCAATCTACTCTAATCAAACAAACTTAGATCGCTGATCCTAACAAATGGTATCAGAGCAGGTTAATCATTGATCGATCTATCAATTGATCATTGAAACTGCTATTTCGATATCTAAGTTTGATCGAAGTAGCATATTTGCAAGAATTGGTTATAGAGATTGAATTTCTGCTGCTTTCGTTTATTTACTTTGAGTTTTCTCTTGGTTCATATTGAGTTTGTTGTGTTTTGCGCTAAATCAGTTAAAACTTAATTGAATTTGGTTGAATCTGAGAATGACTACTCCTTCTAATGACCCTCACAATACCGGTTCCTCAACCAAGCATCCGATGCTTGTTAGGACTGAGTATAACATATGGCAACGAAGGATGCTTCATCATCTGTGTGTTAACAGTTCAGGTTGTTGGACATCTGTGGTACATGGTCCACACAAGCCTATGGTGAACAATCTGGAAACCAACCAAATGGTTCCGAAGAAGAAGGAACAATACTTAGATGAGGATCGAAAACTGTTTGAGATTGATGCTAAAGCGTATGGTATTCTGGCCATGGCTCTGCCTAATGAAATCTATTCAGGGCTTATGCATCATGAAACTACTCATGACCTCTGGAATGCATTGAAGGAACAATTGGTGGAACAGATGAGGTCTTAGCAAACAACAGAGAAATCCTTGCCCAACAATATGAGACATTCTCTCATAGGAAGGGTGAGTCACTGACTCAACAGTTTGAGCGTTTTTCCTGTTTGATCTCTGAGCTGAAAATGGTCAAACATGAATACACTAATAGCCAGATGAACAACAGATTCCTCATATCACTGCCTGAGAGACGGGACACATATACCATTGTCCTACGCTCCAGTGCAAATCTGGATAGCCTATCTCTCACCCAACTCCATGGGAAATTACTTACATTTGAGAGAGAGATAGAGCAGAAAAGGAAACTGGCATCATCAGGAAAGCTCACTGATGACTTTGTACGAGGGAACACTGCCTTGGTTGGTCATGAGTCAGAATATGCTGCATCTGAAAGTAATTATAATGAGCATATAGATTTCTCTTCAAACAGTTCTGATCATGCATTTGTGAGTGTTGATAGTCATTCAGGCTGTAATAATGACAATTTATGCTTCATTATAGATGATTTAAAAGGTATTGCTGATGATGACTTAGAAGAGATGGATATTCTGAGCCAAATGGCCTTGATTAATATCAGATCTCAAAAGTTCTACAAGAGAACTGGTGGGAAATTTCCAGGACTCTCTGTCCAAACCAAAGTTTGTTTGGCAAGAGTAAGTTGAAGTGTCACAAATGCCACAGGCTTGGGCACTTTGCAAGAGAGTGTAGATCAACTGGATCTAACTCCTCTGCACCCTTTGTGACTTTTCCAAGCATTAGTCCACAAAACAGAGGGCAACATCCTGCAAGTTCTGGTCATCATTCACAACATGTATCTCCTGCATATTTTGTCCCTCAGGGTCCAATGTCATATCCATATCCCTGCTATTACATGCGACAGCCAAATCCAGTTCAAGTACCTACTGCATAACAACCTCATGCCTTACCTGAGCCTCTACCATCTCAACCATCTCAATCACAACCTCATCACAGCTTCTTCACCCCTGGTATTGTTGACTGGAGCAGTTTACCAGATGATCTCTCTGGTAATGAGCAATTATTTGCTGGTGATGATCAACATGGTGGTGAACATCCTTTTAGGAGTCTAGCTCTCATGGCCCTGGAATCTACTGAGAGTTCATGCTCCAATGCATCCTCATCACAGGTAACCTAGGTATCCTCTGAGTCTAAGGCCAAGCTATGTTCTGAATCTTGCATAGCTGCATTTATCTCTATTAGAGAGGCAAATGTAGCTTTAATTAATCAAAATCTAGAGCTTGAGCAAATAGTTTCCAAAAGAAAAGCTGAGTATGAGTCTGTTGTTAAAGATAAAGATGATGAGATTTATAAGCTTAAATGCCATTAAATGATGAAAAGGCTAAGCTAGAAGTCATTCTTGAGAACCACAGAGATCTCAAAGAAAAAACTTGCAGTTACCCAAGTTGAGTGTGACCGCTGGGTGTCATCCTGCAAGGGATTTGAAATGCTGCTCAGCAAGCAATCTGCTTCGAATGTGAAGTTTGGAATTGGTTACAACCACACTGCACTACCAACAGATTTTACTCCAAAATCAATAGTAAAACCTGAAGGTGAAAGTGATTTCCAAACCACATCATCATGTGCATCATCTTCAAGAGATCACCAAGATCAGAAGATGAAATCAGTGTTGATACCTCAGCAAATCAATTGCCTGATGGGTCAACTACTGATAAGCACATGAAGCTGAGTACTTCACATGTTGTCCCTCAAAGTACCTCAAGTACTGAAGGGAAAGTCACAACATCTGAAAAGCATTTCAAATCAGCTGAAATAAAAGGATTAACAACTGCTGATAAAGAACAGCTGAAGAACAAGTCTTCAATTGTCACAGATCCTTCAGTACTAAGCAAAAGTACTGAAAGGAGGAAAGTACTGAAGAGCACACCTTCAGTAGTTTCCACATTAGCAGTTGATCAATCCAAGATGAAGAATATACCATGTGAAATATATGGTAAATTCAATCATCTTTCTGATGAATGTTGGTATAGAAAGGGTTCCAAACTCAACAGAGATAAGCTCATTAAAATCCAGATGGATGAAATGAAAAATGAGTTTGAGACTAAGTTTGTACCACAATCATCCCATTGTGATAAACCCCAGCCTTCAATCAAATCCAAAAAGAAGGATCAGGTCATCACAAAACAGCTGATGGTGCTCCTCATGATAAAAATCAGACTAAGTCTGTGAATTTCAAGGAGGAAATGGTGGGCCACAGGAACTCATCAAACACAAGTACTGATATGTCAGAAGAGCTAAAAGCTTTGGCTACAATAAGACACAACTTGTTACGATAGTTCAGCATTTGTTAGGGAGAGTTAACCAACTAGATGCACCTGCGATCAAACCACTGAAAAGGTATTCCAAGCCCAAATCCAAGGAATCCATTTTAGCACCATCTCCATCTACATCAGTGTTAATCATAAGAAACAAGTTATGGTTAAATCTGTTAATGACAACAGACCCAAAACCACAAAGGTTTGGGTATCAAAACCTAACTAGTTCCTTATGATGAATAAGTGACAACTACTGATGATCTCAGTAAACAAGTACTGATGATCATTAGTAACCATATCATAAATTTGTACTGATTCTGTTACAAACTACTGATGTAGTTATAACAACTGATGTTAGTAAAAACAGATAAGTACTGATGTCCTATGAAACAACTAAAAACAGACAAAAAGTCTGATGAGTAAGTGTTGAGGACAGCATGAAACAGCTGAAAAGCTAAGAATTGATGAAAACTACTGGTGAGAAATTCCTCTTCAGTTGTTTCCACAAACTGCTGTTTCACCCTAAACAGCTGATGACAAAACCATGTCTTTAGTAGTTTAATAACTACTGATGACTAACACCAAGTCCTCAACTGTTTACAACAACTAATGACAAAACCATGTCTTGAGTAGTTTTACAACTACTGATGACTAACACCAAGTTCTCAGTTGTTTACAACACCTGAAGACAAAACCAAGGTTTCCAGTAGATTCACAACTACTGATGACTAAAACCAAGTCTACAGTTGTTTTCAAACGTCTGATGGTTAAAACCAAGTTTTCAGTTGTTTTCATAACAACTGATGACAACACCAACACTTTCAGTCGTTTTCAGCCTTTTCTTAACCTATAAATACATGTAGTTGTAGCCAAACGTTTCATTAGCCATTTTCAAATCTTTCTCTCTCAAAAATGGCGACCATGAAACTCAAACCCCAACATAACTATGTTGCCTACCTTTCAAAATCGGCCTTTTGGAACAAGTTTGACACTACCATCGATCTTATGGCGGATTCCCCATACAGAACAGCCTTTCTTCTGAATCCTACCATATATCCTGACTCCTTATCCAAGTTCTGGACCAACGTCTCTATAATAACCGGTGAGAATGACAGACAAATCACTCTCCAGTTGTTGGTAAACTAGAAACAGGTGCTCATCACCCCCGACATCATTCGTAAAACCCTAAATTTGTGTGATGGCACCTATCCAAAAGAATACCCGAAAGGCACTACGGACATGTCTTTCATCAATAACGGGTATGAAGGCGACATAAGTGCTACAACCATCCTCAAGAAGCACTTCCATGATGCAGAACGACTTATCGTTCACATGGTAAATATCTGCCTAGCTTCGAAGACATGTTCTTGGGATCAGATGTCTTCCCGATGGCAACAGGTATTGTATTCTATCCTTGAGCGACAAAATCTAAATTTTTCTGAGATAGTTTTCATGGAACTAAAGGATCTGGCTAAGAAACCTGTGGCAAACAGATGGCTAGTTTATCCTAGGTTTCTGATGGCCATAATTTTAAATTAGCTAAAATCTGATGGCCTTGTTGGTCTTGGGGTCCCTGCTCCAGTTGTTTTAGCTGAGGTATACTCCAGACATAACACTGACCTTACTCTAAAAAGGGTTGCCCGGATGCTAAAACCCAAGTAGAGGGAACCCACAGCCTCCACTTCCAGATCCAAAGTCCCCACCAAACCCAAAAACCCAAAAACCCAAAAAGGCTACTCAGGGAGATGAGTCCCCTGAGGATGCCCCTGTACCACCAAGACAGGAAATACATACTGGTTATAACCCCCCAGTTATGTCAAAGACTCAACCTGCTGAAACCGCACAGGTATCCTCTCAACAAGATCCTGTTGCAACCACAATTGGGGATCCCACATTGCTGGAACCTATCTCAATTGAGAGGGTTACCATTGAAGAGCACCTCTCACCCTAGGTGCACTCTGCTTCGGATCTCTCTCCACATGCAACCACCCCTCAAAGCCCAACACTGATAGTTGCAAAAGTGCTGAGTCAGTTGCATTCCTCACCCCCTCCTCAGAAACCAATCACCACTGGGAATACCTCAAACATTAAGGGGGAGGATCAAAATGCTTCTGATAACCCACAACACAGGGGTTACCATGTTTAATCTCCAAGTGTAGAAAAGGAGATTAGAACTTTGGTAAGGCTGCCACTTCTACTGATTCAGCAAATGATCAGGATGAATTTGGTAACATCCATAAGACCTCACCAGAGGCAACTGCCGATGAAGGACATAGTCCTGAGGCAGGAAGTCCCCAGTACCAAGTACAAGGGGCACATGCTGATACTGATCTACACTCAGAGCATGTACATCCTGATATCATCAGGAGGTCAGGTGATTTAGCATAGACTGATGATGACCTGGGCTTTTTCTATGATGTTCTAGCCCATAATACAATCCTAGAGAATGAGGTAAGCAGACTCAAAGAGCTGCTAGCCAAAATGTCTCAGGATCAAAGTCCATCTACCCCCATAACCCCACAGATGGCACCTTCAATGAAGGTTCACCAAACACTGAGCCTACACACTTAGCTGAGCCACCAGCCTATGCTTTTGGCACCACCTCTCAGGGATAGAACCCCTTTGAGCAGATGGTTGCTATCTTTCAAAACTCCTTAGCTCTCATCACTCCCATCATTACTGAGATTGTTCATAAAGCCATTGATGAGAGGATCTCCTCAAATCTACAAACCCTCATTGATGATGCTGTTCACAAATCTCTTTCTGCCTTTCAAACCCTGATCCCAATGCAACCCAAAAGAGGGAGACTGCAAAGTCTAAGGCAGTGAAAGAAAAGAAAACGAAAAGAGTTGATGATGAGAAAGAGCCTGAGAAAGAGAAGGAGGTGGAGAAAGAACTGATCTCAGAACAGCTGATCACAGATAAAGAGAAGAAAGATCAGCTGATCCATATAAAAGAAAGAAAAGTGCTGAGTCAAAGTCTGATGAAGAAAAATCATTAGAAGATCTTGTCAAAGATGCTGATGAAGCTCACAACAGATCCATGGATAAAATTATAGATCAGCTCTTTAGACATGGTCATGACACAGCCACATTAGACTCTGAGATCAGAAGGCTGGAAATAGAAGAGATTCAAGCTCGATGGGCCGGTTATAGTGTTTGGAAAGGGAAAGATTGAAGATAATGATCAGATTCATTGCCAAATACCTTGGAAGATCATTGATAGAGATCAAGTCCTGGTCCAGAGACAGTATCTTGGAGATAACCAAGAAGATCTGCTCTGTTGGAGGCTATCATAAAGGGTTGATAATTGAAGCACTGGATGAAGCAAGTCCAGGGAAGAGAACTGAAATGGCAAAGCTCTCCAAAGCCAAACTCACCACCAAAATGCTAAGTCAGTCTTCTCACACTCCCACTCAAACACAACCCTTATCTCTAAAATCTCCCAAATCTATCCCTAAACCAAACCACCCACAACTCAACCCACAAAACTAATCCCTTTACCCCAAAAACCATCCAAACCTTACCCAGTGATGCACCAGAAGGAGGAGAAAGGTGTTGAGGGTAGAAGAAGAAGAAGAAGAGGATAATAATGAAGATAGTATGCCAATCTCTGCTGTTCTCAAACTCAAATCACCTTAGCCCAGAAGTAAGCAGATGATCACGCCTGACTTACAAATGCAAATGGTGAAAGTAAAAGATGAAGAAGCAGAACAGCAGAAGCAGCATGATGAGCAGTTTCTCAAAATGGTTGATAAGGACTTCCCTTAGTCTCATCCATTCAAGAAATGAAGAAACAAGCTTTGAGGCTGTACACTCTTAGACATACTTTTCAACATCAAAGAGAAAGAGTGCGGATTTGGCTAGACCCCAGGGCAAGTTCTAGAATTCATAAGAAGAACATACCTAGTAGATATCATGGCCAAGTAAAGAAGACCTTGAATGTGCTATTATGTGGCCATGGTAGTCTCACCCTGGAAAATCATTGAAGAATTCAAGAGAGCTCACAACTCCAAGACAACCCCTCAATCTATTCTTGAGAACAAAATGATCAAGAAGGGGTTGTTATACAAAAGACTTAAAGATCTTCAGAAGAGTGAACTCCAGTTGTTGCTTGAAGGCTCTCACCCAGATGAATTTGCTTACAGAGAGATAACAACTGTGGAGTTAAAGAATGGAAAGACAGTGAAATATCTGTCTGAGTATTATGGCCCAGAGTTCTTCTTGAGGGAGAAGCAGAAGAACTCACCAAGGAGGAACAAGTTGTTCTCCTTGAGGCCTATGCTAGTGAGTCTTACAAACTCATTCATAGGAATTAGGTTTCATGGTTGGGACAAGACTCTGTGTCCAGTTTCCCCAAGATAGAGTTCCCTTCCATACTTAGCCAATCAAAAGATCAGAAACCTTTTCCTAGCCTGTGCTTACATGATTACCTCTGAAGCTGATCAAGAGGGTGTTTCTGCCAAGAATAAGTGGGATCATCAATAAGTTTAGAGGTTTTGGCTGCATTGGTTCAGGGGCAGTTTGTTGGACCAAAAGAACCAATAAGCCTGATCAGAAAAACCTCTAAGTCCCACAGACATTACAACTGCTGAAGAAGATCACAACAGCTGAAGACATCAGCTGATTACAAGGTCTGAAGACAAAGTTTGAAGACAAGATCTGAAGATTACTACTGAAGACAAAGTCTGAAGTAAAGAACTGAAGACAAAGTCTGAAGCTATCAGCTGAAGACAACGTCTGAAGTAAAGTACTGAAGACAAAGTCTGAAGCTATCAGTGAAGACAAAGTCTGAAGTAAAGAACTGAAGACAAAGTCTGAAGCTATCAGCTGAAGGCAACGTCTGAAGTAAAATACTGAAGACAAAGTCTGAAGTAATGAACTGAAGACAAAGTCTGAAGCAATCAACTGAAGACAACGTCAGAAGTAAAAGTCTGATGAACAAAGACTGAAGACAAAGACTGAAGAACAAAGTGATCAGTAGTTGTCACAACAGCTGAAGTTATCAACTTCAGTAGTTGTGATGGTTTCCTTTCAGTACTTGTAATTTACTTTTTAGTAGTTATAGTTTCAATAGTTTATTTCAGTACTTTTAGTTTAGTAGTTTTATGTTTTTGTACTTAGCATTCTCTGAGATGTAATCAGTAGTTGAGAACATTCTCAGTAGTTTGCTAGTTTCAGTAGTTTGAATAATTCTGTTAGATGTCACTATCAAGTGACATCAGCAGACGTCACATTCCTTATATAAGGAATGTCGACCTAATTTGTACGTGTGACTCTTAGCCACACGAAAGCATATGAATGAAATATTCCTTTTGCAGAATTCTCTCTCTCTATAACCGTGCACTATTCCATTGAATATCAATTGAATTCTAGCAAATTGTCTAATTCATTGATCGATTTCCGCTGCAATCTACTCTAATCAATCAAACTTAGATCGATGGTCCTAACACATATGTTCTTTAGCAACTTCCACTGTGACATTTTCAAGAATCTCGGTCTTTAACTTGGTAGTATTAGCCTCAAGAACAATGTATGGGTGCTAGTTGACCCTAGAGTTTTGGTTCCTAATGAGCTGCTTTGGGAAGGAGCAGAAGAGTTAGACACAAACACCGTTTGAAGCGATGCGCCTAATATAGAAGGGGTTGGAACTGAGTTGTATAGTGCAGGATTCTGAGCATAGAATCCTTTCTTTGACTTGTATTTCTCACGCAACTCTTCCTCCTTTAACTTCACAATGAAATCATTTATGTCTAAAGTGGCAAGAATGTCGTTTTGTCTCAAATTAGACACAAATGTATCCCATTTGTCTGGCAGACCATGAGCAAAGCTAGAGACTTTATCTTCCATGGATGTGGTCACGCCATGAGTGTGCAACTCACTCATTAGATGACAGAATCTATCAATGATATCATCCAAGCTCTCCTTTCCAATTGGTGAGAAATTGTCAAATTCCATTTTAAGAGCTTTGGCATTCAGTGCTTTCAGAGTTGCATTGCCTTCGTATCTCTTTTCCAAGGCCTCCATAATTTCTTTGACTGCTTGTTCTCAGAGAACTAATGAAATATGTCCTTAGGCATAGACTGAGTCAACAAGGCATATGCTTTCTTTTCAGCATTATGCATTGTCTTCTGGGATTCACTCATGCCTCCAAAGTCAGCTTTACCCCATTAGCACTGACTGGTACCATATAACCAGTCTCAATAAATGTCCACAGATTAGGGTCAACTCCATTTAGATAGATTTCAACCGTTGTTTCCACTATGGATATTTATCCAAAGTTAACAGCTTTGGCGGTTTGTTGTGGTTCGCGATCTCACTTTCCAAAAGTAGAAGATTATGGATACATGAGTCCTTTCCAGCAGTAAATGTAGAGAACTGATCTTCCATTTCTTTATAATTGATGAACTAAGACTAGGACAGATTGACTTATGTGATTGGACAAGCCGACTGGGTCAACCGTGCGATTGAGGGATGCGAATGGCTTCAATCGTGCGATTGGATTCAGTCATGCGAATGGCAATACGAATGGGATCAACCGTATGGAATAACTCAATCTTGCGAATGAACTGTGCGAATGAGTCCAGTCGTGCAATTGAAGGATGCGAATGGGATTCAGTCGTGCGATTGAGCTAATCGTGCGACTGAAGCTGCCGCTGCGGGAAAAATCGAATTTTTGAACACTTGACTCAAAATTACGAATTTTTACGAACCCTAATCTGTCGTATGGAAAAGGTCGAAACATTTAACACATAGACTCGTCAAAAAGAAGGTTTGAAGCACAAAAGTGTATTTTTTGAAAGAAAACGTTAGTTTTGACACTAAAACTAATGAATCCACGCAAAATCACGAGCCAAGGCTCTGATACCAGCTGTTAGGACAGTGTACGTATGGAGTACTAATGGATTCTGCGTGAAACAGATCAAATAGCGTAGAATTCTATTTGATTGGCGATCCAATAAGTGTGAACGAACAACCCGATCGAACAAATGAAGCAATAAACGTTAAGAACAGATTGAAAACGATCAGGAATGAACTATGAACTTGAATTTGTGACTTGGGATGCTCTGGATGGCTAGGGTATGAAGTATTATGAAGTGTTATGTTTTCCAAGATTTATGTGGTATTTATAGGTTATCAGTGTTCATTCGTATGACTAAACCATAGCATGGTTCAGTCGTGCGACTGAATCATCCGATTGACTCATACGCATGACTGAAGGTTTAGTCATGTGATTGAACCAATCTTATGTCTCAATCATACGACTGATCTAGTCACCTGGTTTAGTCGTGTGACTGGTCCATAAGCATGGTTTATTCATGCGTATGGACCATAAGTATGGTCCATTAGGATGAATGTCCACATGACTATGTTAAACACATTTATAAGTTCTTATTGACTTAGAACTATGTAAAACCAACATCAAACCTATATATTTAGTTCATACATGTGAATAACATTCAATAAATATAACATCACATAATTAATCATATATAAACATCACAATGCATTTCATATATCATTCAATCAATTCATTACATTGGTTAAAAAAGTGTAAGACATGAAAGACTTTTACATTTGAGAACATAAACTAGGTACATCAATATGTATTAACACCACTTAATCATCGAGTAGTTATAACCTATAGGCCACCTCTCCTACTCGTGCGATGATTCGAAAAGGTCCTATATACCTCGGGCTCAACTTTCCCACTTTCTGAACGAATGATACCCTTTCAGGGTGAGACTTTCAACATGACTCTATCTCCCACCTGGAACTCAATCGGTCTACATCTCTTATCGGCGTATGAATTTGTCTATTTTAGCTGCCTCATAAAGGCTTTGATCTTTTCTAGCTTTTCGGTCGTAGCCTCAATCACTCAAGCTTCCAACTCATTCTGACCAATGTCACCAGCAAATAGGTTCCTGCAGCTCTCTACAATATAGCATCTCGTATGGTGGCATGCCAATGCTGGCATGAAAATGTTGTTGTACGAGATTGCTAATGGCAAATGATCATCCCAACTTCCTCAAAATCGATCACGCATGCTCAAAGATGTCCTTAGTGTCTGGATCGTCCTCTTAGACTTACCGTCTGTTAGGATCAGCAATCTACGTTTGATTGATTAGAGATTATTACAGCGGAAGTTTAACAAAACATTTAGCCAATTCACAAGATAATAATGGATATTCAACGCAAGAGCAAACGGTTATAGAAGAAATTCTGCGAATCAAGGATTTCATTCAAAACGCGCTTTCGTGGTGGCAAAATGTCACACTTACAATCAGGTCAATCATCCCTTATATAGGAATGTCATGGTGGAACATTCCTTATATAGGAGATGTGACGTCTGCTGATGTCACTCGATAGTGACATCTAACAGAATTATTTAAACAACTGAAACACAACTACTGAAGATGTCAAAACAGCTGACATCTTCTTACAAAAATACTAAGTGTTATCAGTTACTACAACTACTGAAAAGAAAACTACTGAAACTACAACGACTGAAGAACATGCTCTTCAGTCGTTTTACAAATACTGAAACAAAAAGAAAACTACTGAAAGGAAACCATCACAACAACTGAAGAATGCTTCTTCAGGTTGTAACAAACTCTGAAGGCTTCAGTACTAGTACTTGAACGTCAACTGTTGTCATCAGCTGATGTCTTCAGCTGATGTCTTAGCTGTTGTCTTCAACTGATGTCTTCAGCTGTTGCTAATGTCTTCAGCTGTTGTCTTCAACTGATGTCTTCAGCTATTGTCTTCAGCTGATATGTCTTCAGCTGGTGTCTCAGACTTTAGTTATCAGCTGTTCACCTTCAGACTTTATGGACAGCTGAACCAGTCTTCAAAGTTGTTGTGATGTTTGTGGGACTTAGAATGATTGGTCTTTTTGTCTTCTAGATCAGCTCAGAAGTGACCCTTGTAAGCACCGCCTGGAAGTAGTCTCAAAAATTTGATTGGCAAAGTATGAATGGGAACTCTGTTTTGGGGAACTGGACACAGAGCTGTTACCCCATTCATGAGATCTACTTCCCAACAACGAGTCTGTATGACTCCCTGGTATAGGCCTCTAGGAAGGTGATCTGTTCCTCCATGGTCAGCTCTTCAGCACCTCCTTCAAATAAAAATTCCGGCCCATAGTACTCAGATAGGTATTTGGCCTGTTTCCCATTCTTTAGCTCCACAGTTGTTATTATTCTATAAGCAAACTCATCAGGGTGATTACCCTCAAGGAACAACTGGAGCTCATTTTTCCTGACTTCTTCAAGCCTCTTATAAACCAACCCCTTTTTCACCATTTTATTTTCAAGCATCTTCTGTGGGGTTTGGTTGGCTTTATAAGCTTTCTTGAAGTCTTCCAGGATTTCCCAGGGTGACACTACAAAGACCAGGGAGATCACTTCGTCTACAATCCTTTTCACCTGGCCCATGTATCTCTGTGGAATGTTATTGTGAATTCTGTGAGACACCCTGGGATCAGGCCAAATCCTCACTCTCTCCTTCTGATATTGAAAAGTCTGCCTGAGAGTGTATAATCTGAGTGCATGCTTCTTCATGTTGATGATGGAAGATGTGGCTGCATAAGCTTTATCAACCCTTCTCAACAACTCCTCATCATGCTGTTGGTGAAGTCCTTCTTCTTCTAGCTTCACCTTCACAGTTTGTCTCTGAGATTCAGGAGTAATTGTTGGAGGGTGACTTGTGGCCTTCGGCAACTGAATAACAGCTGAGATTGGCAGCCTAGCTTCTTCCTCATCATCATCTTCATCATCTTCTAGCCTCAATACCCTTCTCTTCTTCTTCTGGGGTACATCATCGGCTGTGGTTTTGAGGGTGAGGGAGTTGGTTTGGTGGGTGTGTTTTTGGTGGTTTTTGGGGGTAAAGGGATTGTTTTAGTGGGTGGTTGTTTGGTGTGGGAATGTTGACAGGCTGTTCTAGCATTTTTGAGGTGAGTGTGGCTTTAGATTGCTTGGCTAGCTCAGTCCTGCTCCAGCACCAGCTTCATTCAAAGCTTCAATAACTAGTCCCTTTGTGTATACTTCAGATGAACAGATCTTGGTGGTTATTGCCAAGATGCTGTCCCTGGACCAAGCTTTGATTTCGATCATTGATCTTCCAAGATATTTTGCAATAAATCTAATCATGATCTCCAGCCTTTCTCTTTCTAACACGTCATAACTTGCCCATCTATTCTGGATTTCTTCAATCTCTAATCTTCTAATCTCAGAGTCAAGTTTATCAGTGTCATGGCCTTGCCTAAACAGCTGATCAATGATGTGTCCATTGATCTGCTATGTTCGGCATCAGCCTCTTTTACATTATCTCCAAGGCTTTCTTTTTCATTCTTTCTTTTCTTAGATTTTTCCATGTCAGCTTCTTTTTCCTTCTCTTTTTCCTTCTCCCCATCCAACTCCTTCTCCTTTACCACTTCTGTTTCTTTCTCTTTTTCTGCACTCCTCTTCCTCTTTGCTTTCACTGACTGAATCTCCCCCTTTTTGGTTGCATTGGTTGCAAGGGTTTGATTGTCAGAAAGCTTCTTGCTCACAACTTCTTCAACCAAGGGTTGTATTACTGAGGGAAGCCTCTCATCAATGGTTTTGATCACTATATCAGTGATTATAGGGTGATGAGAGGTAGGGCATGTTGAAAGATAGCAGCTATTTGCTCAGGGGGTTCTGATCCTGAGAAATAGTGCCAGAAACAGAGGCTGGTGGCTGAATTGTGGGAGTGGCTCTGTGTTTGGGAGACCTTCAGATGAAGGTGCCATCTGTGGGGTTTGAGAGGCAGATGGTCTTTGATCCTCAGAAGTTTTGGCAAGCAGCTCTTTGAGTCTGCTCACCTCTCTTCCAGGATAGTGTTTTGGGCTAACACATCGTAGAAAAAGCCCAGGTCATCATCAGTGGTTACTGAATCACCTGACCTCCTGATGTAATCAGGATGAACATGCACTGAGTGTAGATCAGTTATTGCATGTGCCCCTTTGTCTTGGAACTGGGGACTGCCTGCCTCAGAACTAGGTCCTTCATCAGCAGTTGCCTCTGGTAAGGTCTTAGTACTGGTACCAACTACATCCTGATCATATGCTGAAGCAGGATGAGTGGCAGCCTTACCAGAAGTTCCAATCTCCTTTTCTACACTAGGAAATGAAACATTGTAACCCCTATGCTGTGGGTTATCAGATGCACTTTGATCCTCCCCCTCAATGGTAGAGGTATGCCAGTTGTAATTGGTATCTGGGGAGGGGTGAGGAGTGCAACTGACTCAGCACTTGTGCAACAATTAATGTAGGACTTTGGGGGGCGGTTGCCTGTGGAGAGTGGATAGAAGCGGATTGCACCGGGGTGAATGGTGCGCTTCAATGGTAACCCTCTCAAGTGAGACAGGTTCCAGTAGTGTGGTTTCCCCAATAAAGGTTGCAGCAGGATCCTGTTGAGAGGATACCTGTGCGGCTGTGGCTGGTTGAGTCTTGGACACAACTGGGGGGTTAATACCAGTATGTGTTTCCTGCGTTTGTGGTACAGGGGCATCCTCAGGGGACTCATCTCCCTGAGTAGCCGTTTTTGGCTTTTTGGATTTGGGTTTGGTGGGGACTCTGGTTCTGGAGGTGGTGGCTGTGGGTTCCAACTGCGTGGGTTTTCGCAGTTTGGCAGCCTGTTTCAGTGTGTGGTCAGAGTTGTGCCTGGAGTATACTTCAGGCAATACAGCCGTTGCAGGGACTCCAAGGCCAACAAGTCCCTCAGCTTTCAGCTGATTCTCTATTATAGCCATAATGAACCGAGGATATAATATCCAACGGTTAGAAATAGATTTTGAGGCCATATCCTTAAGTTCAAGAAAAATGATTTCAGAGAAGTTTAAGTTCTGTTGCTCAAGGATAGAGAATAGTACCTGCTGCCATCTGGTGGACATTTGATCCCAAGAGGATGTCTTAGGAGCTAAACACACATTTACCATGTGAAAGATAAGACGTTCTGCATCATGGAAATGTTTCTTCAGAATAGTAGAGGCACTAAGGTTTCCTGATATCCATGGTTGGCAAAGGATAAATCAGTTGTGCCCTTTGGATATCCTGCAGGAAAAGTGGCATCATCCAAGTTGAGGGTTTGTCGAATGATTTCCGGAGTGATGACCACTTGAAGGTTGTTAACGACCGACCGGAGAGACTCGGTGTTGTTCTCCCCAGTGGTAACGGTAATGTTCGTCCAAAACTGGTGAAGGGATTCGGCATGAATGATGGGATTTAGAAGAAATGCCGTTTTGTAGGGTGACTGGACCATAAGATCAATGGCGTTATCGAACTTTGTCCAGAAAGGCGATTTGGTGAGGTAGGCTACACAGTTATGTCGTGGTTTGAGCTGCATGGTCGCCATTAGTGAGAGAGAAGTTTTGGAGATTTGAACGTTAGGTTTGGAAAGGATGAAGTGCTGAAGGCTTAGGTATTGGGTATTTATAGGGTACGGTTCATAGAGCAACTGAAAGGTTTAATGTGAGTCATCAGTAGTTTTAACAGATTGATGACGTGGCAGAAACCTTCAGAGGTTGAAACAGCTGAAGTCTTGGTTTTAGGCATCAGTAGTTATAAAACTACTGAAAACTATGGTTTTGACTTCAGATGTTTGAAAACAACTGAAGACTTGTTTTAGTCATCAGTAGTTGTGAAACTACTGAAGACATGGTTTTGTCATCAGTTGTTGTAAACAGCTGACGACGTGGTGTTAGTCATCAGTAGTTGTGAAACTACTGAAGACATGGTTTTGTCATCAGTTGTTTAGGAAGCAGCAGCAGTTTTAGAAACGACTGAAGAGAAAATTATCTCATCAGTAGTTTTCGTCAATTCATAGCTTTCCAGCTGTTTCATACTGTCCTCAACACTTACTCATCAGTTTTGCTGTTTTCAGTTGTTTCATAGGACATCAGTACTTATCTGATTTTACTAACATCAGTAGTTATAACTACATCAGTAGTTGTAACTTTATCAGTTGAACAGAATCAGTACTTATATGTGATATGATTACTCATGAGCATCAGTACTTATTTACTGAGATCAGCAGTAGTTATCACTTATTCTAGCTGCAGCATACCAAGCCTTAACACAAGGTTTTGGAAAGTTGAACTATCCAAAGGCTTAGTAAAAATGTCTGCAAGCTCATCAGCACTAGGCACAAACTTAGGATCAATCAGACCTTTTTCAAAACAATCCCGGATAAAATGATGTCTGATCTCTATATGTTTGGTCCTAGAGTGCTGGACAGGATTCTTGACAATGCAAAGAGCTGAAGCACTGTCCATTAATAATGGAGTCTTAGTCTCTGCAATGCCATAATCCAAAAGTTGGTTCTGAAGCCAGAGTACCTGAGAAGTACAACTTGCAGCAGCAATGTACTCTGCTTCAGCAGTGGATGTAGCAACAGATGTTTGTTTCTTACTCTGCCAAGAAATCAAACAGTTGCCTAGGAATTGACATCCACCAGAAGTTGACTTTCTGGTTAACTTACATCCTGCATAGTCACTGTCTGAAAAAGCAACTAATTTGCAAGAGTGTCCAGTGGAATACCATAAACCTAGAGAGTGTACCTTGCAAATATCTAAAAATCCTCTTGACTGCAATCAAATGAGTCTCTTTAGGAGCAGCCTGAAATCTAGCACAAACACAAGTTGCAAACATGATATCTGGTCTAGAAGCTGTTAAGTACATTAAGGACCCAATCATACATCTGTAAAGTGTTTCATCAACAGCTTTACCTCTCTGATCTGCATCCAGTTGTGTGGTGTTGCACATGGGAGTAGAACAGGGCTTACAGTTTTGTAAATCAAACTTATTCAAAAGATCTTTTGTATATTTGGACTGATGAATAAAGGTTCCATCAGCCTTTTGTTTGATCTGCAAACCTAGAAAGAACTGTAATTCTCCCATTGCACTCATTTCAAACCTCTTTTTCATTAATTGGGTAAAAGCATCACACAACTGGGGATCAGAGGATGCAAAAATAATATCATCAACATAAATTTGAACAAGTAGCTTATGCTGACCTTCTTAATAAACAAAGTTTTATCAATGGAGCCTCTAGTGAAATTATTCTTAAGAAGAAAAGTGGAAAGTGTCTCATACCAGGCTCTAGGAGCTTGTTTCAACCCATAAAGAGCCTTATCAAGTTTATACACCCATTCAGGATGTTTATTATCCTCAAAACCTGGTGGTTGACACACATAAACTTCCTCTTTTATTTTACCATATAAAAATGCACTTTTGACATCCATTTGAAAAACTCTAAGATGGTGGAATGCAGCGTAAGCTAAGAACAATCTAATTGCCTCTAGTCTGGCTACAGGGGCAAATGTTCATCATAATCAATACCTTCTTCTTGTGAAAACCCCTGTACAACCAGTCTAGCCTTGTTCTTAACAATAAGCCCATTTTCATCTGTTTTGTTCCTAAATACCCATTTAGTGCCTATTGCACACTTACCTGGGGGTAGAGGAACCAGTTCCCACACTTGCTGCTTCTTGAACTGAAGTAGCTCAAGCTGCATAGCATCCACCCATCCATTATCTCTCAAAGCACAATGATAGTTCTTTGGCTCTTGCTGACTGATGAAGAGAGCATAGAAGCACAGGTTAGACAATTTGCTTCTAGTTGAGACGCCAGCATTGATACCACCAATGATTTGAGATATAGGGTGATCTTTCAGCTCTTGGTGCACAATAAGATCAGTGCAAGTGTTTGTAGCCGGTTCAGCAGCAGCAGATGTTGATTCAGATTCTTGAAACCAAGTATTGGATGGCAAATCAAATGATGTGGAGGAATCAGAAATCTCATCAGCATTTGTTGTGGATGGAGCTGCGGAAGGTACAGGAACATCAAGTTTAGCAGACTCAGGCAGTTGGTCACTAAACTTGAAAAGGTGAGTACTGACATCATCATCATCTTCAGTACCACCAGGTGGAAGACTTGCTGCAGAGGATGATTTATCCACATGATCTGCAACAGTTGGAGTTTGATAAGGAGCATATTGCAGTATGTCCAGATCAAACAACTCCACAGGGTTTTGTGGAATTTTATCCTTAGGTGATTCATTAAATTTCACATGCAGGGTTTCTTCAAAATTTTTGTTCTGCAGTTGAAGACTCTGTAAGCCTTGCAAGTGGTTGAATAACCAACAAAGTACCCTGCATCCACCTTAGGATCAAATTTGTGGAGTTGATCCTTTGTGTTGAGAATGAAACAAGGACATCCAAAGGCTCTGAAAAATGAAATCAAAGGAGCCAAATGGTGTAGAGCCTCATATGGAGTCTTCATCAACCTTTGATTTACTAAGGCTCTATTTGCACATAGCAAGCTGTGTTAACAGCTTCAGCCCAAAAGGTCAGTGGCAGACCAGAGTCAGCCAACATGGACCTTGCAGCTTCAATTAAAGTCCTGTTCTTTCTCTCCACTACTCCATTTTGCTCAGGAGTCCTTGGGATGCTAAACTGCCTTTTGATTCCTTTTGAAAGATAAAATTCATCAAGTGTATGGTTTCTGAATTCAGTACCATTGTCACTCCTTATACACTTGACTGATAGGGAATACTGCTTCTCAACATACAGCACAAAGTTGATAATCTTCTGAGCAACCTCATCTTTTGAATACAGAAAGAAAGTCCATACAAATCTGGAGTAATCATCCACAATTACCAGACAGTATTTCTTCTTTGCCATGCTCATCACTCTCACAGGACCAAATAGATCCATATGCAGTAATTGCAAGCAGGCAGTGGACTTAGGCTCTTCAATAGGAGGGAATGAGACTTTGTGTGTTTTCCTTTTAAACAAGCAGTACAGGTTTCATCACAGTGGAACTCTTTTGTTGGTAAGCCTCTCACTAATCTATTGTGGATCAGCTGATTCATGTTTTTGAAATTAACATGACCCAACCTTCTGTGCCACAGTTTAGATTCCTGAGAAGAGGCTTTGGAAAATAGGCAAGGATAGCCTCTGAGATCTATTTTCTTGGAAAGATCTAAGGCATACACTCTTCCTGTCCTGTTGGCCCTCAGGAGAGTGTGATCATCCAACACCTTATCAATCAAGTTCAGAACTTTAGATGACAGAATCCTGCAGTTCTGACTGGTGAAAAGAGCAGCATGTCCTTTATCACACATTTGACTAACACTCAAGAGATTGTACTTGAGATTTTCCACATGATTAACATCATCAAACTTTATTTCTCCATTGGAGACAAAACCTTTTCCAATGATGTAACCTTTAGCATCATTGCCAAAAGAACACAACCCCTTCTTTCCTTGAGAGTAGTCATGAAGAAGAGAGTTGTTCCCTGTCATATGCATAGATCCCCCACTGTCTACATACCAGATGCTACTATGGCATGTTGAAGAACCCTGCAATCATAAACACTTAGTTAGTTTTTGAGACCCAAACCTTTTTGGTTTTGGGTCTGTTCATCATCAGATGGTAAACTAACAGACTGTGTAAATAACAGCCTGAGGAGTTGGAGACGGTGAAGAAGAGGAATCCTTTGACTTGGATTTTCTTCTCTGTGGTTTTAACACAGGAGCATCTAATTGGTTAACTCTCCCCAATAGATGTTGAACCATCATAACAAGTTGTGTCTGATTTTGTGATAAAGCCTTCAGCTCATCAGACACATTAGTGCTTGAGTTTGATGGATTCCTGTGTTGTACCATCTCTCTTTGAGCAACCTCAGCTGTTACCTGTTTGACCCCTTTCTTTGTGGATTTCCTTTTGGATTTAGGGGTTACAGGTTTTGATGTTGCTGGTACAAACTTGATTTCAAACTCAGTTTTCATTTTGTCAATTTTCTCTTTAATGTTTTCATTATGTTTGAGTTTGGAGCCTTTTTTATACCAGCAATCATCAGTAAGATGATTGAATAAGCCACATATTTCACATGGTTTTCTTCATCTTAAGTTGATCATCTGCTGAAGAAGATGAAACTACTGAAGACTTGTTCTTCAGCAGTTTGCTATCAGTACTAGCAGTTTTCTTTGCTTTAGTACCTGCTTTCTTGATATCTTCTTCAGTAGTTTTCCCACCCTTTCTACTTGCAGTATTCTTTCCTTTAGTGCATGTAGTAGTTTGGGCTTGTTCTCCAGGTGTTATGACATCCTTTTTAGTACTTTCAGTACATTGTAAAATATCACCTGGAGTGATCAACTTTGTGATCATGTGAGTGTCAGCATTTGAGCCAACAACATCAGCATGTGAGGAATAATGCTGACTTCTACTTCTGATGGTGTTGTATCAGAAAGTAGATCACATGATGAAGAGGATTGGTTATTGCTTTCACCATCAGATTCTACCTCTGCTCTGGGAGTAAAGTCTGTAGGAGGAGCAGTGTGATTATAACCAATGCCAAACTTCACATTGGAAGCAGATTGCTTACTAAGAAGCATTTCAAAACCTTGCAAGAATTTACCCATCGATCACACTCTACCTGGGTAGTTGCAAGTGTTTCTTTGAGGTCTCTGTACTTCTCTAGAAGTATCTCTTCCCTAGCCTTAACATCAGTGATTTGACATTTAAGTTTGTAGATTTCATCATTCTTATCATTAATCACATACTCAAAATCAGCTTTGCTTTTGAAAATTGTTTGTTCTAGCTCAATGTTCTTGTTAATTAAAGCTACATTTGCTTCTCTAATAGATGCAAATGCGGCTATGCATGTTTCAGAACATAGTTTGGCTTTTGCCTCAGAGGATACCTGTTGTCATTGGAGGATGAAGTATCAGCAGACTCCAAAGCCATGAGGGCTAGATTTCCAAAGGGACTGTCACCACCATGTTGACCTGCACCAGAGAACAGTTGTTCATGACCAGACATCATCTGGTAAACTGCTCCAGTCAACAACTCCTGGGGTGAAAAAGCTGTGTTGTTGAGGTTGAGTTTGTTGATGAGATTGGGAAGGCTGAGGTTCAGGTAATGCATGTGGTTGTTGTGCAATTGGAGCTTGAACCGTATTTGCTGAGGCATGTAATAGCAGGGAAAAGGATATGACATTTGACCCTGGGGGACAAAATATGCAGGAGATACAGGGTGTGAGTGATGACCAGAACCAGCAGGATGTTGCCCTCTGTTTTGTAGACTAGTGCTAGGAAAAGTCACAAAGGGTGCAGAGGAATTAGATCCTGTTGATCTACATTCTCTTGCAAAGTGTCCAAGCCTTTGGCATTTGTGACACCTCAACTTACTCTTGTCAAAACCAACTTTGGTTTTGCCAGAGAGTCCAGGGAATTTCCTGCCAGTCTCTTGTAGAATTTCTGAGATCTGATATTAATCAAGGCCATTTGGCTCAGAATATCCATCTCTTCTAAATCATCATCAGCAATTTCCTTCAGATCATCCATGATGAAGCATAGATTGTCACTATTTCTGCCAGAATGACTGTCAATACCAACAAAAGCGTGATCAGGATTGTTTGAAGAGAAATCAATATGCTCATCATAATTGCTTTCAGATGCAGCATATTCTGACTCATGACCAACCAAGGCAGTGTTCCTGGTACAAAGTCATCGGTGAGCTTTCCTAATGATGATAGTTTCCTTTTCTGCTCTATCTCTCTTTCAAATGTGAGCAGTTTCCCATGAAGTTGGGTAAGAGATAGTTTATCCAGATTTGCACTGGAGCGTAGAACAATAGTATATGTGTCCCATGTTGGGATTCAACATGTTTATCAAAGTTCATATCATCCTCATTTATATGAAAAACGCAGCGGAATATAGTTTTAAAACATGTTAATTTGTTGATTATTAAACATTTTAATAAGCAAACCCCAAAGCCATGGATCAATATACGAAATACATACAAAGAGAAAACATAAGATGTAAAGAACACAACCTTTGGAGCAGATTAAAGACGAAAAACAAGAGGAGAAAGAAGGTGAAATCGTGGTGCTGAAACTTCAACAGGAAGTCCTCAAGAGGTGATACCCAAGCTTGTACAAAACACCTTTGATTGCTAGGCTTCTTGACACAAATTTCAGCTACAAAACCCTCTTTTGTGAGCTGAAAATTCTGCTCAAATGTTCCTCAAAACCGTGAGAGAAAGAGAGAATAGAGAGAGAGCTTTTGTGTGTGTGTTTGTTCTTGGATGTGATTGAAAAATCAATGTGTGTTCAAGTGTCCAAGACTTGCATGTCTTGGAACTAAAAATGGGACATCCAAGAAACACAAAGGGCGCCCGAATAGGTCCCTTTATGTTTCCCTCCCAATTCAAAACATTTATAAAATATAAAATCACATCCTATGATTTTATAAAATTAAAACCATTTTAATTTTATATTATTAACACACTATTATTTGCCATTGCTTAACCATATTAAGTAATGTACAAATAATCTTCTATGAACAAATTATCTATATAATGATGTTCATCTACAAAAGCAATAATTTAGAAAATCCAATTTTCTAAATAGGTGTCATTATTTATTTGTGTGATCTTATCAACAAATAAATTACCTTTTGGTGTTTGTTTGGCTTGTTATTGGGTATGACCCGACTTGGATCATATTACACTAGCCACATCAATTTAATATGAATCTTGGGCAGATCAATACTTTCAATCTCCCACTTGCACAAGATTTATAGAAGATTGATGCAAGCAGCAAATAACGCCTAGCAACGGTTTGCCCCTAATGTATATGACTAAGTGCCATTCAATAACACTATTCTTTTCAAGTACCTTACTTGAATATGTTTTAGGTGAATTAATCATCTATCCTTTTGTTGCAGATGTCATGTTAAATCCAAGAGACACAGAATTGTCATTCTCTGATGATTTAACTTTAGCAGGCCTTAGACATCTAACTCTCAACGAATAAGAGGAACAAATTCCATCTCGATTACATACGTCTCTCACAATCACCTCATGTTATACTTGAACTCAACCTTATGTACTGCCTTTTCAGAACAGCTAAGAACTAAGTCAAGTACAATACTTGGTGAATATCAAGACCCAATATGTATCTCAGGTCTGAGGATACAATGATATTCGCCTTTACTCAAAATCTCTTATGACAAATCAGCAAGATTCCATGCAGAAATAATTGAGAGCGGGTCAGTCCAATATCTATATCCCATAGATATCAATGAACCTTGGTAGCAACCTCTTGCTGTATATTCATACCATATGAACATTAACCAATCCAAGTTCATTATAGTCTTATATTTATAGTTGTTCCCACAAGTTTAATCGACTGCGGACGTTTAGAATAACTTATTTATTCATGGATTTAAACATGCGAAAATAGAAGAACAAATGAAATTATAACTATATAATTAATTCAAATAACATTAGTTCCAATATCTATATGCAAAATACAACATCAAACCCAGTCACTTGAATATCTAAGTCCCATGGCACAAACATGACCTCATGCTTTGCCTTTTCAAGGAGCTTTGTGAGTGGATCCACAACTTTTATTAGTGTGAACTTTGCGAATACATATCTTTCCCTTTTCAACTTCATCCCTTATGTAGTTGAATCTCCGTTCAATGTGCCGAGTCTTTTGATGAGCACGAGGTTCCTTCAGCCATGCAGCTTCCTGCGCTGCCATTGAAGCGGCGACGTATTCTGACTCTGTAGTGGATAACGCTACGACTTCTTGCTTTGAGCTTTTCCATGAAATAGCTCCCCCGTCAGAATAAAGATGTACCCCGATTGAGATCGTGAATCATCTCGATCGGTTTGGAAACTCGCATCCGTGTAACCTCTTACAACGAGTTCCTCTTCACCAGACCCGTAGATCAAGAACATGTCCTTAGTCCTCCTTAGGTACTTCAGAATGTTTTTGACAGCCATCCAATGACTATCACCAGGATTTTGCTGGTATCTACTTGTCATGCTTAAAGCGCATGACACGTCTAGTCTAGTGCATATCATTGCATACATGATGGATCCTATAGCAGATGCATATGGGATCGCCTTCATCCTAGTTTGCTCCTCCTTGGAGCTTGGACATTGAGTCGTACTCAATATTGTCCCTCTTTGAATAGGTACGGTACCTTCTTAGAGTTTTCCATCTTGAACCTTTTCAAGATTTTGTCAATGTATGCACTTTGATTCAAACAAATTAGCCGTTTTGATCTATCACTATAGATCTTTATTCCAGAATATAGGCAGCTTCACCAAGATCCTTGATGGAAAAACAACTTCCAAGCCAGGTTTTACACCTTCCATGGTTGGAATGTCGTTTCCAAATAGTAGTATGTCATCACATACAATACTAGAAAGGTTATTGTGCTCCCACTAGCCTTTTTATACACACAAGCCTCGTCAGCGTTTTTGATGAAGCCAAATTTCTTTACTTCATCATCAAAATGGTGATTCCAACTTCTCGATGCTTGTTTCAATCCATAGATTGATTTCTTTAACTTGCATACTTTGTTAGGATGTTTTGGATCGACAAAACCTTCAGGCTGAACCATATAGACATCTTCCTCAAGATATCCATTTAGGAAAGTGGTTTTGACATCCATTTGCCAAATCTCATAATCATAATGAGCTGCTATGGCAAATAATATCCTTATAGACTTAAGCATTGCAACAGGTGAGAAGGTTTCATCATAATCAACCCTTGAGTTTGAGTGAAACCTTTTGCTACGAGTCTAGCTTTGTACGTATCCAAGTTTCCATGCATATCGGTTTCTTTTGAAAACCCACTTACTTCCAACTATTTTGGAATTAAGAGGTGGCACAACAAGTTCCCAAACTTGATTGTCATACATGGACTGCATCTCCACGTTCATGGCCTCAAGCCATTTATCACAATCCAAATTGGATATTGCATCATGATATGTGGTTGGTTCATCTGAATCCACCACATAGCATCCATCCATGAAAAATCCGTATCTGTCAGGTGGATTACTAGTTCTACCACTTCTGCGAACGTTTTGTGTGTATCGATCAACCGCTTGATCATCCTCAACATCCTCATGTTGAGTCCTAGTTTCAACCAAACGTGTATCGGGCTGTGGTTCTTGCAGGTTATGATCCTCTTCAAGATCCATGTTCTACTGCTAGCTCCTTCATAAGGAACTTGGCTTCTAAGAACTCACCCTTTCTGGCAACAAATACCTTTTGTTCCAGTGGATTATAGAAATAATATCCCATAGAATCTCTACGATATCCAACAAAGATACACTTGGTGGATCGGACATCTAATTTGTTTGGGGTGAGTGTCTTAACATAAGCCTCACAACCCCAGACCTTAAGTACGATAAGGATGGAACTCTTCCATGCCATATCTCAAAAGGTGTCTTTTCCACCTTTTTGGTTGGAGCCATATTCAGAATACGGGCTGCAGAGAGCAAAGCGAAACCCCAAAATGATAGAGGTAATGTGCTTCTAGCCATCATAGATCGGACCATATCCAATAAGGTTCGATTCCTCCTCTCAGACACACCATTATGTTGTGGTGTTCCAGGTGGAGTGAGTTGTGAGACAATCCCACAACTCCTAAGATGATCTTGAAAAACATCACTTAGGTATTCGCCACCTCTATCGGTGCGGAGAATTTTAATTGACCTGTTGAGTTGAGTTTCTACTTCATTTTTGAAGATTTTGAACATTTCAAAAGCTTCATCTTTGTGCCTTAATAAGTACACATACCCATAGCGACTGTAATCGTCGGTAAAGGTAATGAAGTATCTTTCACCATTCCTAGCCACTGGCTTAAAGGGACCACATACATCCGAATGTATGATACTTAATAAATCTTTTGCCCTTTCGTTAGTTCCACTAAAGGGTGCCTTAGTCAATTTACCTTGTAAACAAGATTCACATACATCAAATGAATCACATTCATTTGTTTTTAAAAGACCATTCTTTTGAAGTGTTTGTATACGTTTCTTGTTTATATGACCAAGACGACAATGCCAAAGGTAGGTATCACTCAAATCTTGTTTGAGTCTTTTGGTGGTTGCTTGGTATATTGAGCTATCATATGTCGTGTTTTCATGAACCAATTCATAAATACCATTACAAGGTATAACCTTAAAATAAAATACATGATTTAAAGAAACATGAATATCATTGTTAACAAACTTGAAATCATAATCATATTGTCTTAAACGGGAAACAGAAATTATGCTCCTAGTCAAACTAGGAGCATATAATACATTATATAAAATAACTTCCAAACCACTTGGAAGCTTCAAAATGTAGTCTCCTTGGGCTGCCACGTGAACCTTTGCACCATTGCCATGAAGAGACTTATTTCCCCTTTTGCATAATGTTCATTTCTTTTGAACCCCTGCAACAAATTGCAAATATGAGTTCCACATCCGGTATCTAATACCCATGTGTTAGAAGAAATAACATTTAGCTCAACATGTATCATATAAATTATACCTGAGGTTTGCCCCGCATCCCTCTTCTCTCTCAACTCTTTGAGATAGACTGGACAATTTCTCATCCAATGTCCTATCTCACCACACTTGAAGCATGGGTCGTTTAAAGCAACCTTTTGCTTCTTCTCCTGGGCTTCGGAGGTTCCGCCCTAAAAACCATCTTCTCCTTCCCTTTAACGTGCCCCTTTCCTTTGGCAACATTTGCCTTGGGAGGGGGTAGAGACCTTTTTCTTCTCCCACCTTCATTAATGGTGAGAACGGGTAAAACCCTTTTACCCATTCCCGCCTCAGCTGATTTGAGCATCAAATGAAGTTCATTTATGCTCTTGTCCCATCCGTTCATGTTGTAATTCATGATAAATGCCTCAAACCTTTTAGTTAGGCCATTAAGGATCAAATCCGTGGCCAATTCTTTTGAGACGGGACAATTTAGCCTTTGAAGGCGGTCGATGTGGCTTTTCATCTTAAGAACATAAGATGAAACTGATTGGGTTTCCTCCATCCGACATGCATGAAGCGCTCGAACCGTTTCAAAGCGCTCCACTCTAGCTTGTTGCTGGAACGTTTCCCGCAACTGAGTGATCATGTCATAGGCTCCATGGAGCTCATACTCCTTTTGGAGTTCAGGTGTCATACTTGCCAACATAAGGCAAGAGACTTGGACGGAGTCCTCTACATACTTTACCCAATTATTATAGGCCTCCACATCCTCCTCGCTAGGTTCATCAGGGATGGGATCATCAAGAATGTAGGCCCGCTTTTCTTGCTTGAGAACAATTCTCAAGTTGCGGTACCAATCCATGAAGTTGTTTGGTGTTAGACGATCCCTTTGAAGGATCGCCCTAAGAGATTGGTTGTTTTGGTTTGGTACATCGTTATTAGCGTTGGTGTGGTCGGCCATCTACAAGATTTTACAAAGTTCCATTTTAGTAATCGTTGATATAATCATATATTATTTATTAACACCCTTTATGTCTCATAGACTTATTAATAAATAATATTTTAGAATCCAACGTTATATTAAATATTGGTTAGGTGACCTTTATCCCATTATTTAAATAAACAAGGTAGTCATAAATGACAATTGCAACCTATTGCAACTTCTAGTGGTATGGGATCGTTTGAACATCTTTTGTTTATAACGGCATGTTTACCCCATCAACACCCTTTATAAAACACATTTTAGGTGATCCATTCAATATATTTTATAAATCAAGTCGTCCTACTTACACATACGTGTGAGTTTACAACATGAGTGGTTAGGTGACCTTCATCCCACAAACATGGTATTCTCACCTGAAGTCACAAGTTCCCTCAAAGTGGTTAGGTGACCTTTATCCCACTAAGAGTTTGCAAGTAACCTAAGTGTTGTGTAAAAGGATGGTGCTTACTTGTTTTCAAAAGGGATTTATAATGATACAATTCTAGTTTTAGAAAAGTCAATGTATCATATGATTGTATGCATTCAACCATATGGTATTCTATCGATTCCTTTTAAATAAAACTCATTTTATTTTACAAACCATTAATTCCTTTTATAGAACCATTCTATTTTGCTTAATGATTTGAGAACCAATTTTCTTGTTAATAGTTTGTATTAGTAGACGGTTTGTTAATCACATCCAAATAATCAAAACAAACATCATCATATGCAATCAACCAAACAAAACAAAGCATCCATATATGCATAACAAAGCATACTAAGTTGAGCACACTTGTTTAGCCAAAACAAGTGTGTCAAATGGTCTTGTCCTAAGCGTTAAGAATCATGATACATGGTTAATCAAAGGGACTCCCACTTGAATCCACATCTTCAAGCATCCTCTTTGTTTTATCTTTTCTTCAAGTCTTGATCTTGAGCATCCTTTACAAAATTATGTATCCTAATACATGTTTCTAGTAAAGAAAAAAAAACTCCTAATCTATTTATTACAAATCATATGAATGAATAGATTACAATACAAAACTTGAAACCCAAAATAAAACATTACATGCCCAAATGAATATGACTAAACAACCTATCAAACAAACCAAAAGGTCAAGGCTTTGTTATGCATAACCAAAACAACATATCCAAGAACTTATGTCACGAAATGGGGTAGCCCCTTTTAACCCATGTTCTTGGCCAACATAAACCAAGAACAAATGGGTTAAGTCCATACAAACAAACATCTTATGACAAGATTTTTTAAAGATCCTTTCATGCATAAAGTAGTATCTTTAAGAAATCAAAAGGGGTTTAAACAAAACAGCCCACAAACATACGGGTATGAGGTGTCAAACACCATAAAACCCAAGAACAAGCAAGGATAAAACATGTATGCTTTCGTATATGTGGCTCTTGATGCCATTGTTGGGATTCAACATGTTTATCAAAGTTCATATCATCCTCATTTATATGAAAAACGCAGCGGAATATAGTTTTAAAACATGTTAATTTGTTGATTATTAAACCCATTTTAATAAGCAAACCCCAAAGCCATGGATCAATATACGAAATACATACAAAGAGAAAACATAAGATGTAAAGAACACAACCTTTGGAGCAGATTAAAGACGAAAAACAAGAGGAGAAAGAAGGTGAAATCGTGGCTGAAACTTCAAAAGGGAAGTCCTCAAGAGGTGATACCCCAAGCTTGTACAAAACACCTTTGATTGCTAGGCTTCTTGACACAAATTTCAGCTACAAAACCCTCTTTTGTGAGCTGAAAATTCTGCTCAAATGTTCCTCAAAACCGTGAGAGAAAGAGAGAATAGAGAGAGAGCTTTTGTGTGTGTGTTTGTTCTTGGATGTGATTGAAAAATCAATGTGTGTTCAAGTGTCCAAGACTTGCATGTCTTGGAACAAAAAATGGGACATCCAAGAAACACAAAGGGCGCCCGAATAGGTCCCTTTATGTTTCCCTCCCAATTCAAAACATTTATAAAATATAAAATCACATCCTATGATTTTATAAAATTAAAACCATTTTAATTTTATATTATTAACACACACTATTATTTGCCATTGCTTAACCATATTAAGTAATGTACAAATAATCTTCTATGAACAAATTATCTATATAATGATGTTCATCTACAAAAGCAATAATTTAGAAAATCCAATTTTCTAAATAGGTGTCATTATTTATTTGTGTGATCTTATCAACAAATAAATTACCTTTTGGTGTTTGTTTGGCTTGTTATTGGGTATGACCCGACTTGGATCATATTACACTAGCCACATCAATTTAATATGAATCTTGGGCAGATCAATACTTTCATCCCATCTCTCAGGCAGTGATCTGAGGAATCTGTTATTCATCTGGCTATTGGTATATTCATGTGTGACCATCTTTAGCTCAGAGATCAACAAGAAAAACGCTCAAACTATTGAGTCTGTGTC
This sequence comes from Flaveria trinervia, assembly GCA_025506515.1. Classification (NCBI taxonomy): domain Eukaryota; kingdom Viridiplantae; phylum Streptophyta; class Magnoliopsida; order Asterales; family Asteraceae; genus Flaveria; species Flaveria trinervia. Next base: position 71,897,347 of record CM046455.1, read on the forward strand.
TCACCCTTCTTATGAGAGAATGTTTCATATTGTTGGGCAAGAATTTCTCTATTGTTTGCTAAGACCTCATCAGTTCCACCGAATTGTTCCTTCAGTGCACTTCAGAGGTCATGAGAAGTTTCATGATGCATAAGCCCTGAATAAATTTCATTAGGCAGTGCCATGGCCAGAATTCCATGGGCTTTTGCATCAATCTCAAACAGTTTCCGATCTTCATCTGAGTATTGCTCCTTCTTCTTCAGAACCATTTGATTGGTTTCCGGATTGTTCACCATAGGCTTATGTGGACCATGTACCACTGATGTCCAACAACCTGAACTGTTAACAGACAGGTGATGAAGCATTCTTCGTTGCCATATGTTATACTCAGTCCTAACCAGCATCGGAGGCTTGGTTGAGGAACCGGTATTGTGAGGGTCATTAGAAGGAGTAGTCATTCTCAGAATCAACCAAAATCAATTAAGTTTTAATCGGTTTAGAACAAAACACAACAGACCAATTTGAACCAAGAGAGCACAGTGAGCAATAAAACGAAAGCGACAGAAAATCAATAATCTATAACCAGTTCTTGCAAATAAGCTAATTCAGTCAAATGCAGATATCGATTAGCAGTTTCAATGATCAATTGTTAGATCGATCAATGATTAACCTGCTCTGATACCAATTGTTATGATCAGCAATCTACGTTTGATTGATTAGAGATTATTACAGCGGAAGTTTAACAAAACATTTAGCCAATTCACAAGATAATAATGGATATTCAACGCAAGAGCAAACGGTTATAGAAGAAATTCTACGAATCAAGGATTTCATTCAAAACGCGCTTTTGTGGTGGCAAAATGTCACACTTACAATCAGGTCAGTCATCCCTTATATAGGAATGTCTTGGTGGAACATTCTTTATATAGGAGATGTGACGTCTGCTGATGTCACTCGATAGTGACATCTAACAGAATTATTTAAACAACTGAAACACAACTACCGAAGTTGTCAAAACAGCTGATATCTTACAAAAATACTAAGTGTTATCAGTTACTACAACTACTGAAAAGAAACTACTGAAACTACAACGACTGAAGAACATGCTCTTCAGTCATTTTACAAATACTGAAACAAAAAGAAAACTACTCAAAGGAAACCATCACAACAACTGAAGAATGCTTCATCAGCTGTTGTAACAAACTCTGAAGGCTTCAGTACTAGTACTTGAACGTCAGCTGTTGTCATCAGCTGATGTCTTCAGCTGATGTCTTCAGCTGTGTCTTCAACTGATGTCTTCAGCTAATGGCTTCAGCTGTTGTCTTCAGTACTTTAGTTCTTTAGCTGTTCACCTTCAGACTTTATGAACCAGCTGATCAAGTCTTCAGTAGTTGTTGTGATGTTTGTGGGACTTAGAGATTTTTCTGATCCGGCTCATTGGTTCTTTTGGTCCAACACCGTCTGTCTGAGGATGATAAGTCATGCTGATGTGTAGTCTCGTCCCTATCGCATCGTGAAATTTCTTCCAAAACTTTGATGTAAACCGAGTGTCACGATGAGATACAATAGACACTGGTCCACCATGACGAGCTACAATCTCTTTGATAAATAGATCCGCGAGTCTCTTACAGGAATACGTCTCTTGGATCGGTAGGAAGTGAGCACTCTTCATTAACGATTAACTATAACCCATATGGCATCATACCCTCTCAGGGTACGCGGTAACTTCATAATAAAGTCCATGGTGATATGCTCCCACTTCCACTAGGGTATATCCAAAGGTTGGATTTTCCTCTACGGATTCTGGTGTTCTGCCTTCACTTGTGAACAAATAAGTCACTTACTCACATTATCTGCTATGTTACGCTTCATACCCGGCAACCAATAATCCTTCGTTATATCATGGTACATCTTGGTAGCACCGGGATGAATGGAATATCGACTCTTATGAGCCTCATCCATGTTGTATTACCCTTCCATGTTGTATTAGCATGCAACCTAGCCCCGAATAATATGCATCCGAATACACCACTAAGTCCTCATTCCCTTCGGGAAATGTCAAGACAGAAGCTTGCGTCAACCTTTTCTTTAACTCCTCAAAAGCATCCTTCTGTTCTCGACCCCACATGAACTTCACATCCTTGAGAGTCAACTTTGTCAAAGGTGAGGCTATCTTGGAAAAGTCTTGGATGAATCTTCGATAATATCCCGCCAATCCTAAGAAACTACTGATCTCGGATGGCGTCTTTGGAGACTTCCATGGCCTCAACCTTTTCTGGTTCCACCATAATCCCCTCAGGATTAACCATGTGACCCAAGAACTGAACTTCACGCAACGAGAACACGCACTTGGAGAACTTAGCATACAACTTTTCCTTTCTCAATGTCTCTAACATCTCTCGAATGTGACCGGCATGCTCTTCTTTGCTCCTTGAATAAATCAGGATATCATCGATAAACATAATCACTGATTTATCCAACATCGGCCGACACACTCGATTCATCAAGTCCATAAAAGCAGCTGGCACGTTAGTTAAACCGAAAGACATAATGAGAAACTCGTAGCGTCCATAACATGTGCAAAAAAGCTGTCTTGGGAATATCTTGCTCCTTCACCTTTAATTGATGGTATCCAGCTTGAAGATCTATCCTTGAAAACCAACAGCCACCCTGAAGCTGATCGAACAAGTCGTCAATCCTCGCTAATGGATACCGATTCTTTACCATCAACTTGTTCAATTCACGGTAGTCAATACACATCCTCATACTACCGTCCTTCTTCTCCACGAATAAGAGCGGAGCACCCCAAGAAGAGATACTCGGTCTAATGAACCCCTTATCAAGCAACTCTTGCAGTTACTCCATCAATTCCTTCATCTCTTAAGGAGCCAAATGATACGGTGCCTTAGTGACAGGCTAAGCACCGGTATCAAGTCAATTTGGAGTTTGATTTCGCGGTCCGGTGGCACACCTGATAAATCCTCTAGGAACTCATTAGGAAAGTCACACACCACCGGTACATCAGACAATTGTGGTGTTGTCGTGTCTACATCATCTACGTAGGCAAAATAAGCACTACATCCACGCCTCATGCACTTTCCTGCCACCGCCATCGAAATCACCTTCAGTATCGTCGTAACTCGATCACCGTATATCGTCACTGAACTCCCGTTAGGCGCTGTCAATCTAATCATCTTCTTACGACACACAATGTTCGCCTCGTAGTCCGCTAACCAATCCATTCCGAGGACTACATCGAATCCGGCTAATGCCATCACAAACAGTCTAGCAGGAAACTTATGACCTTCTAGTTCTATATCACAACCATCAATCAAGTCAGAAATCCTGGTAGACTTACCTATGGCAGTTACTACATCAAATGGCTCATCAATACATCTACTACTAATAGACAATTTAGCACAAAAAGCAGCAGAAATGAAACTCCTACTAGCACCAGAATCAAATAACACAGAAGCAAGAGTTTGGTTTACATTAAACGTAGGTTACTCACATCAGGGTCCGTCCTAGCCTTCTCCCTGGTCATTGTGAATATCCTTGCGCTTGCCCTTTGCTCCTAAGTTCTGGTCTTCTTCCCTGCTCTGGAACTTTCTGCCCTCGGCTTCTTGCACTCCCTGCTCAGGTGGCGTACTTCACCACAGTTGAAGCACATCGCTACTCTGCAATCTATAGAGATGTGGCCGGGCTTCCCGCACTTGAAACAACATTAAGCCCCAGCCTGCACTCACCTACATTACCGCACTTCTTCGTCCCCGAGCCTATGGCAACCACCCGTCGATCATCCACCCTCGCCTTCTTGTTATTCGGGGTAAAGCTGCCACGCCCACACCGTTTCCTGTTCCAGTTCAGGTCATCGCCACCTGTCTTCTTCCCTTCGACCACCATCACCTCCCTCTCATCATACAGCCTCCCAGCCAAATCAACCACCGACCTAAACGTACTTGGTCGGGCAGCGATCATGTGCCTGCGGATATCCGCCGGCAAGCCCTGAATGTATCTTTTGATCTTTCATGACAGGGGCGTCACCTGATCCGACACCAACCGTGCCATTTCGTTAAACTTGGTGGTGTACTATTGATGCATCATGGTTCCCGCCTCCAGCAGCAGGAACTCTCTCTCCACCTTATCCAACTCCCGATGAGGACAGAACTCCTTGATCACCAACTTCTTCAGCTCACTCCACCTCATCCTGCTAATCACTCTACTACCCTCGGCTTGGACAATATTGTCCCACTAACATAGAGCCGAGTCCACAAACGAATGAGTGGCAAACTTCACCTTCTGGTCTTACTGGCACTCACTGATTTCAAGGACAACCTCCATCTTCCTCACCCATCGGTGAGCGGCAGCAGCAATGCTATTACCATGAAAGGTAGGGGGCTTGCATCTTTGAAATGCCCCATAGTTACAGCCTTGTGCTACCTCCGGCACAAGCTCTTCTTCTTCCTCTTCCTCATCAGTAGGGATACCCCTCTCAGTCTCGGGTTGTTCTGCCCTTCCGGAGGACCTATTCCTCTCCTTCCTTTCTCTTTCCCTAATGGCTTTAATCACTTCGGTCACTACAGATTGGAAGATCGTCTGCATGACCTCATGAACCTCCTCCACCACGGCCTCCTTCACCGAGGCTCTTAAATTAGCACTCTCATCCCCACCCTCCGGATGAGGGGTCTCAGGCTCCTCATGGGTCAACTTTTCAACCATGGGCCTTCCCCTTGTGACCCGTGGTCCAGCACCACGTCCACCATGTACTCCGCCTCGTGAAGCCTTAGAAGATCTACCTCTAGCCATCCTCTAACACACTATAGTAAGTCCCTAGTTATAGTGGCTAGTTGTGATTAGCCACTTACTTTACTCTTCATACCTTAAGCATTTCCTATCCTGACTACATTAGTATCCAAATCTACTAAGGGCAAACATATCAAAGAACATGCGCACATAATACTAGTTAACATTAAAGGAAAATACCTGATGGCACGTAGCTAGTCGGACTGGCACCCTGCCCTTTGTCCCATTCTTAGTTAAGTTTAGGTTTCTTTTGAAAATATTTACCCATTTCACTTAAACTTTAGCTCTGATACCAACTTGTAAGTCCCCGTTCCCAGGCACCTCACAGCTGGTCATTCATCGCACATAAAACACACATTTATTCAAAACATCACAGCGGAAATTAATTTAAACCATTTTATATATTAATGATAGCTTTTGCAAAGTAATACAATAGATTTAACTATTACAAAATATCATAGTTTCATTACATCATAAAAACGTCATTGTTATACTAATGGATGCCATCCTAAAAATGCCAAGTAGCTGCCCCGTGCCATCCTCAGCAACTTTTACCTGTCAACTGGAAAATACATAAAAGTCAGCGTTGTTGAGTGAGTTCTAGTTTTACAAAAATATAACATACTTTACTTTCGTTAAAACCCTTGTTTGCTTTCATACGCGATCATGCATCATACATACAAATAGATAATTTTGTTATTATCTTTCATTATCATACATATCTTTCCTCATCATATTCGTTCTTTTCATTCCATTTCATTTACATGCTCTTTCGTATACATTTTCATTTCATACTTTACATTGTGGCTTACTTTTGTTCTCATACTTTTGTAACATACTTGACATCGTTCTTTTACTTTCTATCTTTCTTACTTTCTTTTATATGTTATGTCATTCTTTTACTTTCATACGGATCGATGAACAATACCCCGAACATTGTGCACGAAGCTGATGCTAGGCCTGTGGTAATTAAGCCACGAACATTATGCACGAAGCTGACCTAGTCACCTAGGGAAGTCATCTCCCCCATTCATTGAAACGAATTGGCAATACCCCGAACATTATGCACGAAGCTAATGCTGGGCCTGTGGTAATTAAACCACGAACATTGTGTAAGAAGCTCACCCAGTCACCTAGGGCATACCAAAGGTCTTGTCAATCTTAATGACTGACCCTGTGTGAATCCTTTGGGGTAGCTAACCCGCATCACAGTTGAGCTAACGACAACATGGTCGTGCACCTCCTTTCTATTTGCTTGCAAGCCATACTTTCATTTATTACGTTTTACTTCTCCTCTTTGTTATCTTTCACTTTGTTACATTATTCTTTACATTCTTTCATACCTTGTCATACTACGTAAAGTAATAACATAATATTTAACGTATTTTATAATGTAATGTATATACGTTTGAATACCATTAAAAGATAACACATTATACATACCATATATCAATCATACATTCTATAACCTTAAACCATCCCATAATCATTCTTAAAATGGGTAATCAAGCCCATAGGTCAAATCAGGTCAAACCTTACAAATTTTGGACTTTTCTAAAATTTTATAATATTTTTTAAGTGTCTAGGCGCATGGGAACTGTTGGGCGTTTCTGCCCTGTTTAGGTGTTTTGCCACTATATGGGTGCCTGAGCTACACTTAGTCATTAACACTTAGGCGCATGGGCCTTTTGGGCGTTTGAACACTATTCAGGCACATGGGCCTGACTTAGGCGTATGGGCACTTAGGCAGTTGGGCACTATTCAGGCGTATGGACTTGGGGACGGTTGGGCACACTTAGGCAGTTTTTGACCGTTGAGCACATGGGCCACTGCTTAGGCACATAGGCAACCAACTTGCACCTATTAAACATAATTCAATCCCAGTCCAATATATATCATGATCTAAACTTAACACTACCATTCTAAGCATTATAACATGAACATAACTACAATTAAACCCAACTTACACCCACCCACATACATATTCATACATACACATACGAGTGAAAACCCCATTTTGTAAAAACATTCTTACATGTATTTCCAGCCCGAAAATCATTTAAAACATGTTAAAAAGGGGGTTCTAGTTGTCGATACATGTGTACCTAGTTTAGGAGCTTAATGTAAAATGTCTTTCATATCTTACATATTTGTAATTGAATGGGTATGAATGAAATACAATATGTGGTTGATGCTTATAATGTTTAATATTTCATTGTTATTATGGTGATAATATATATTGAACTAACTATATAGTTTGTGGTTGTTTGCAATATTCTTAGTCAAATATGGTTGAGAAACATGTTTAAACGTAACTGTATGAGTATTCATGCGAATGAACCATGCTAATGGACCATACGCATGAACACTTCACATGGACCAGTCGCATGACTGAACTAGGTGATTGGATCAGTCGCACAATTGGAACATGTGATTGACTCAGTCGCACGACTGGACCTTCAGTCGTGCGGATGGATCAACCGCATGCTTCAGTCGCACGAATGAAGACTCCAAACCTATAAATACCACTTAATTCGTGGAAAATGCAAGAATTCGAATACCTATGCACATACTCATACCCTAGTCATCCAGAGGCTCAAGAAAACCTGTTCCAACTTCATAGTTCGTCTCTAATCAATTCTCGTTCGTTCTTAACGTTTGTTTCATCGTAGGATTGATCAGACTGTCGTTCTCACTGATTGGAACGCCAATCAAATAGGATTCGCACTATTTGAGTTGGTATACACGCAGAATCAATTAGTACTCCGTACGAACACGGCCCTAACAAGTGGTTAAAATAGTGTTTTCGACGTCTCCAGATAAAAAAGTTCACGTTTTTCGTCATATGGCAGATTAGGGTTCGTAAAAATTCGTGTTTGTGAGTCAAAATCTTCAAAACCTCGAATTTTTCAAAACAACAGCCTTCAGTCACACGAATAGCTCATTCATACGACTGAACTCAATCGTACATCCCATACGCACGATTGAACTCAGTCGCTTATCCAATCGTACGACTGAGCACTCCATTCGCTTTGTCCAGTCGTCCTTGTCCAACTGCACGATTGATTCATCCGTATTGTTCAATGGCACGATTGAGCCATCCGCATTGTTCAATCACAGTTTGGGCCATTCGCACATCTCCATTCGCACTAGTGAATAAATCTTAGATTACAGCCTAAAGTTTATACAAATGGAAGATCAGTACTCAACTTTCACTGTCGGTAGGGATTCACGGATCCAGAGTCTTTTGCTTATGGAAAACGAAGTTGGTAATCACAATAAGCCCCTAAGCTCAAAACGTTGGACGATTACCCACAATGGAAGCAAAGGTTCGAGATATACTTAAATGGAGTTGATCC
>CM046455.1:71905587-72134910 GCA_025506515.1 Flaveria trinervia
TCCATCTACATCAGCTGTTAATCATAAGAAACAAGTTATGGTTAAATCTGTTGATGACAACAGACCCAAAACCACAAAGGTTTGGGTATCAAAACCTAACTAGTTCCTTATGATGAATAAGTGACAACTACTGATGATCTCAGTAAACAAGTACTGATGATCATTAGTAACCATGTCACAAATTTGTACAGATTCTGTTACAAACTACTGATGTCAGTAAAAACAGATAAGTACTGATGTCCTATGAAACAACTAAAAACAGACAAAAAGTCTGATGAGTAAGTGTTGAGGACAGCATGAAACAGCTGAAAAGCTAAGAATTGATGAAAACTACTGGTGAGAAATTCCTCTTCAGTTGTTCCATAAACTGCTTTTTCACCCTAAACAGCTGATGACAAAACCGTGTCTTCAGTAGTTTCATAACTACTGATGACTAACACCAAGTCCTCAGCTGTTTACAACAACTGATGACAAAACCATGTCTTCAGTATTTTTACAACTACTGATGACTAACACCAAGTTCTCAGTTGTTTACAACACCTAAAGACAAAATCAAGGTTTTCAGTAGTTTCACAACTACTGATGACTAAAACCAAGTCTACAGTTGTTTTCAAACGTCTGATGGTTAAAACCAAGTTTTCAGTTGTTTTCATAACAACTGATGACAACACCAACACTTTCAGTCGTTTTCAGCCTTTTCTTAACCTATAAATACATGTAGTTGTAGCCAAACGTTTCATTAGCCATTTTCAAATCTTTCTCTCTCAAAAATGGCGACCATGAAACTCAAACCCCGACATAACTATGTTGCCTACCTTTCAAAATCGGCCTTTTGGAACAAGTTTGACACTGCCATCGATCTTATGGTGGATTCCCCATACAGAACAGCCTTTCTTCTGAATCCTACCATATATCCTGACTCCTTATCCCAGTTCTGGACCAACGTCTCTGTAATAACTGGTGAGAATGACAGACAAATCACTCTCCAGTTGTTGGTAAACTAGAAACAGGTGCTCATCACCCCCGACATCATTCGTAAAACCCTAAATTTGTGTGATGGCACCTATCCAAAAGAATACCCGAAAGGCACTACGGACATGTCTTTCATCAATAACGGGTATGAAGGCGACATAAGTGCTACAACCATCCTCAAGAAGCACTTCCATGATGCAGAACGACTTATCTTTCACATGGTAAATGTCTGCCTAGCTTCGAAGACATCTTCTTGGGATCAGATGTCTTCCCGATGGCAACAGGTATTGTATTCTATCCTTGAGCGACAAAATCTAAATTTTTCTGAGATAGTTTTCATGGAACTAAAGGATCTGGCTAAGAAACCTGTGGCAAACAGATGGCTAGTTTATCCTAGGTTTCTGATGGCCATAATTTTAAATTAGCTAAAATCTGATGGCCTTGTTGGTCTTGGGGTCCCTGCTCCAGTTGTTTTAGCTGAGGTATACTCCAGACATAACACTGACCTTACTCTAAAAAGGGTTGCCCGGATGCTAAAACCCAAGTAGAGGGAACCCACAGCCTCCACTTCCAGATCCAAAGTCCCCACCAAACCCAAAAACCCAAAAACCCAAAAAGGCTACTCAGGGAGATGAGTCCCCTGAGGATGCCCCTGTACCACCAAGACAGGAAATACATACTGGTTATAACCCCCCAGTTATGTCAAAGACTCAACCTGCTGAAACCGCACAGGTATCCTCTCAACAAGATCCTGTTGCAACCACAATTGGGGATCCCACATTGCTGGAACCTATCTCAATTGAGAGGGTTACCATTGAAGAGCACCTCTCACCCTAGGTGCACTCTGCTTCGGATCTCTCTCCACATGCAACCACCCCTCAAAGCCCAACACTGATAGTTGCAAAAGTGCTGAGTCAGTTGCATTCCTCACCCCCTCCTCAGAAACCAATCACCACTGGGAATACCTCAAACATTAAGGGGGAGGATCAAAATGCTTCTGATAACCCACAACACAGGGGTTACCATGTTTAATCTCCAAGTGTAGAAAAGGAGATTAGAACTTTGGTAAGGCTGCCACTTCTACTGATTCAGCAAATGATCAGGATGAATTTGGTAACATCCATAAGACCTCACCAGAGGCAACTGCCGATGAAGGACATAGTCCTGAGGCAGGAAGTCCCCAGTACCAAGTACAAGGGGCACATGCTGATACTGATCTACACTCAGAGCATGTACATCCTGATATCATCAGGAGGTCAGGTGATTTAGCATAGACTGATGATGACCGGCCTTTTCTATGATGTTCTAGCCCATCATACAATCCTAGAGAATGAGGTAAGCAGACTCAAAGAGCTGCTAGCCAAAATGGCTCAGGATCAGAGTCCATTACCCCCATAACCCCACAGATGGCACCTTCAATGAAGGTTCACCAAACACTGAGCCTACACACTTAGCTGAGCCACCAGCCTATGCTTTTGGCACCACCTCTCAGGGATAGAACCCCTTTGAGCAGATGGTTGCTATCTTTCAAAACTCCTTAGCTCTCATCACTCCCATCATTACTGAGATTGTTCATAAAGCCATTGATGAGAGGATCTCCTCAAATCTACAAACCCTCATTGATGATGCTGTTCACAAATCTCTTTCTGCCTTTCAAACCCTGATCCCAATGCAACCCAAAAGAGGGAGACTGCAAAGTCTAAGGCAGTGAAAGAAAAGAAAACGAAAAGAGTTGATGATGAGAAAGAGCCTGAGAAAGAGAAGGAGGTGGAGAAAGAACTGATCTCAGAACAGCTGATCACAGATAAAGAGAAGAAAGATCAGCTGATCCATATAAAAGAAAGAAAAGTGCTGAGTCAAAGTCTGATGAAGAAAAATCATTAGAAGATCTTGTCAAAGATGCTGATGAAGCTCACAACAGATCCATGGATAAAATTATAGATCAGCTCTTTAGACATGGTCATGACACAGCCACATTAGACTCTGAGATCAGAAGGCTGGAAATAGAAGAGATTCAAGCTCGATGGGCCGGTTATAGTGTTTGGAAAGGGAAAGATTGAAGATAATGATCAGATTCATTGCCAAATACCTTGGAAGATCATTGATAGAGATCAAGTCCTGGTCCAGAGACAGTATCTTGGAGATAACCAAGAAGATCTGCTCTGTTGGAGGCTATCATAAAGGGTTGATAATTGAAGCACTGGATGAAGCAAGTCCAGGGAAGAGAACTGAAATGGCAAAGCTCTCCAAAGCCAAACTCACCACCAAAATGCTAAGTCAGTCTTCTCACACTCCCACTCAAACACAACCCTTATCTCTAAAATCTCCCAAATCTATCCCTAAACCAAACCACCCACAACTCAACCCACAAAACTAATCCCTTTACCCCAAAAACCATCCAAACCTTACCCAGTGATGCACCAGAAGGAGGAGAAAGGTGTTGAGGGTAGAAGAAGAAGAAGAAGAGGATAATAATGAAGATAGTATGCCAATCTCTGCTGTTCTCAAACTCAAATCACCTTAGCCCAGAAGTAAGCAGATGATCACGCCTGACTTACAAATGCAAATGGTGAAAGTAAAAGATGAAGAAGCAGAACAGCAGAAGCAGCATGATGAGCAGTTTCTCAAAATGGTTGATAAGGACTTCCCTTAGTCTCATCCATTCAAGAAATGAAGAAACAAGCTTTGAGGCTGTACACTCTTAGACATACTTTTCAACATCAAAGAGAAAGAGTGCGGATTTGGCTAGACCCAGGGCAAGTTCTAGAATTCATAAGAAGAACATACTAGTAGATATCATGGCCAAGTAAAGAAGACCTTGAATGTGCTATTATGTGGCCATGGTAGTCTCACCCTGGAAAATCATTGAAGAATTCAAGAGAGCTCACAACTCCAAGACAACCCCTCAATCTATTCTTGAGAACAAAATGATCAAGAAGGGGTTGTTATACAAAAGACTTAAAGATCTTCAGAAGAGTGAACTCCAGTTGTTGCTTGAAGGCTCTCACCCAGATGAATTTGCTTACAGAGAGATAACAACTGTGGAGTTAAAGAATGGAAAGACAGTGAAATATCTGTCTGAGTATTATGGCCCAGAGTTCTTCTTGAGGGAGAAGCAGAAGAACTCACCAAGGAGGAACAAGTTGTTCTCCTTGAGGCCTATGCTAGTGAGTCTTACAAACTCATTCATAGGAATTAGGTTTCATGGTTGGGACAAGACTCTGTGTCCAGTTTCCCCAAGATAGAGTTCCCTTCCATACTTAGCCAATCAAAAGATCAGAAACCTTTTCCTAGCCTGTGCTTACATGATTACCTCTGAAGCTGATCAAGAGGGTGTTTCTGCCAAGAATAAGTGGGATCATCAATAAGTTTAGAGGTTTTGGCTGCATTGGTTCAGGGGCAGTTTGTTGGACCAAAAGAACCAATAAGCCTGATCAGAAAAACCTCTAAGTCCCACAGACATTACAACTGCTGAAGAAGATCACAACAGCTGAAGACATCAGCTGATTACAAGGTCTGAAGACAAAGTTTGAAGACAAGATCTGAAGATTACTACTGAAGACAAAGTCTGAAGTAAAGAACTGAAGACAAAGTCTGAAGCTATCAGCTGAAGACAACGTCTGAAGTAAAGTACTGAAGACAAAGTCTGAAGCTATCAGTGAAGACAAAGTCTGAAGTAAAGAACTGAAGACAAAGTCTGAAGCTATCAGCTGAAGGCAACGTCTGAAGTAAAATACTGAAGACAAAGTCTGAAGTAATGAACTGAAGACAAAGTCTGAAGCAATCAACTGAAGACAACGTCAGAAGTAAAAGTCTGATGAACAAAGACTGAAGACAAAGACTGAAGAACAAAGTGATCAGTAGTTGTCACAACAGCTGAAGTTATCAACTTCAGTAGTTGTGATGGTTTCCTTTCAGTACTTGTAATTTACTTTTTAGTAGTTATAGTTTCAATAGTTTATTTCAGTACTTTTAGTTTAGTAGTTTTATGTTTTTGTACTTAGCATTCTCTGAGATGTAATCAGTAGTTGAGAACATTCTCAGTAGTTTGCATAGTTTCAGTAGTTTGAATAATTCTGTTAGATGTCACTATCAAGTGACATCAGCAGACGTCACATTCCTTATATAAGGAATGTCGACCTAATTTGTACGTGTGACTCTTAGCCACACGAAAGCATATGAATGAAATATTCCTTTTGCAGAATTCTCTCTCTCTATAACCGTGCACTATTCCATTGAATATCAATTGAATTCTAGCAAATTGTCTAATTCATTGATCGATTTCCGCTGCAATCTACTCTAATCAATCAAACTTAGATCGATGGTCCTAACACATATGTTCTTTAGCAACTTCCACTGTGACATTTTCAAGAATCTCGGTCTTTAACTTGGTAGTATTAGCCTCAAGAACAATGTATGGGTGCTAGTTGACCCTAGAGTTTTGGTTCCTAATGAGCTGCTTTGGGAAGGAGCAGAAGAGTTAGACACAAACACCGTTTGAAGCGATGCGCCTAATATAGAAGGGGTTGGAACTGAGTTGTATAGTGCAGGATTCTGAGCATAGAATCCTTTCTTTGACTTGTATTTCTCACGCAACTCTTCCTCCTTTAACTTCACAATGAAATCATTTATGTCTAAAGTGGCAAGAATGTCGTTTTGTCTCAAATTAGACACAAATGTATCCCATTTGTCTGGCAGACCATGAGCAAAGCTAGAGACTTTATCTTCCATGGATGTGGTCACGCCATGAGTGTGCAACTCACTCATTAGATGACAGAATCTATCAATGATATCATCCAAGCTCTCCTTTCCAATTGGTGAGAAATTGTCAAATTCCATTTTAAGAGCTTTGGCATTCAGTGCTTTCAGAGTTGCATTGCCTTCGTATCTCTTTTCCAAGGCCTCCATAATTTCTTTGACTGCTTGTTCTCAGAGAACTAATGAAATATGTCCTTAGGCATAGACTGAGTCAACAAGGCATATGCTTTCTTTTCAGCATTATGCATTGTCTTCTGGGATTCACTCATGCCTCCCAAAGTCAGCTTTACCCCATTAGCACTGACTGGTACCATATAACCAGTCTCAATAAATGTCCACAGATTAGGGTCAACTCCATTTAGATAGATTTCAAACCGTTGTTTCCACTATGGATATTTATCCAAAGTTAACAGCTTTGGCGGTTTGTTGTGGTTCGCGATCTCACTTTCCAAAAGTAGAAGATTATGGATACATGAGTCCTTTCCAGCAGTAAATGTAGAGAACTGATCTTCCATTTCTTTATAATTGATGAACTAAGACTAGGACAGATTGACTTATGTGATTGGACAAGCCGACTGGGTCAACCGTGCGATTGAGGGATGCGAATGGCTTCAATCGTGCGATTGGATTCAGTCATGCGAATGGCAATACGAATGGGATCAACCGTATGGAATAACTCAATCTTGCGAATGAACTGTGCGAATGAGTCCAGTCGTGCAATTGAAGGATGCGAATGGGATTCAGTCGTGCGATTGAGCTAATCGTGCGACTGAAGCTGCCGCTGCGGGAAAAATCGAATTTTTGAACACTTGACTCAAAATTACGAATTTTTACGAACCCTAATCTGTCGTATGGAAAAGGTCGAAACATTTAACACATAGACTCGTCAAAAAGAAGGTTTGAAGCACAAAAGTGTATTTTTTGAAAGAAAACGTTAGTTTTGACACTAAAACTAATGAATCCACGCAAAATCACGAGCCAAGGCTCTGATACCAGCTGTTAGGACAGTGTACGTATGGAGTACTAATGGATTCTGCGTGAAACAGATCAAATAGCGTAGAATTCTATTTGATTGGCGATCCAATAAGTGTGAACGAACAACCCGATCGAACAAATGAAGCAATAAACGTTAAGAACAGATTGAAAACGATCAGGAATGAACTATGAACTTGAATTTGTGACTTGGGATGCTCTGGATGGCTAGGGTATGAAGTATTATGAAGTGTTATGTTTTCCAAGATTTATGTGGTATTTATAGGTTATCAGTGTTCATTCGTATGACTAAACCATTAGCATGGTTCAGTCGTGCGACTGAATCATCCGATTGACTCATACGCATGACTGAAGGTTTAGTCATGTGATTGAACCAATCTTATGTCTCAATCATACGACTGATCTAGTCACCTGGTTTAGTCGTGTGACTGGTCCATAAGCATGGTTTATTCATGCGTATGGACCATAAGTATGGTCCATTAGGATGAATGTCCACATGACTATGTTAAACACATTTATAAGTTCTTATTGACTTAGAACTATGTAAAACCAACATCAAACCTATATATTTAGTTCATACATGTGAATAACATTCAATAAATATAACATCACATAATTAATCATATATAAACATCACAATGCATTTCATATATCATTCAATCAATTCATTACATTGGTTAAAAA
The DNA here is from genome assembly GCA_025506515.1 of Flaveria trinervia. Lineage (NCBI taxonomy): Eukaryota > Viridiplantae > Streptophyta > Magnoliopsida > Asterales > Asteraceae > Flaveria > Flaveria trinervia. The sequence continues at coordinate 71,912,995 of CM046455.1, forward strand.
AGTGTAAGACATGAAAGACTTTTACATTTGAGAACATAAACTAGGTACATCAATATGTATTAACACCACTTAATCATCGAGTAGTTATAACCTATAGGCCACCTCTCCTACTCGTGCGATGATTCGAAAAGGTCCTATATACCTCGGGCTCAACTTTCCCACTTTCTGAACGAATGATACCCTTTCAGGGTGAGACTTTCAACATGACTCTATCTCCCACCTGGAACTCAATCGGTCTACATCTCTTATCGGCGTATGAATTTGTCTATTTTAGCTGCCTCATAAAGGCTTTGATCTTTTCTAGCTTTTCGGTCGTAGCCTCAATCACTCAAGCTTCCAACTCATTCTGACCAATGTCACCAGCAAATAGGTTCCTGCAGCTCTCTACAATATAGCATCTCGTATGGTGGCATGCCAATGCTGGCATGAAAATGTTGTTGTACGAGATTGCTAATGGCAAATGATCATCCCAACTTCCTCAAAATCGATCACGCATGCTCAAAGATGTCCTTAGTGTCTGGATCGTCCTCTTAGACTTACCGTCTGTTAGGATCAGTAATCTACGTTTGATTGATTAGAGATTATTACAGCGGAAGTTTAACAAAACATTTAGCCAATTCACAAGATAATAATGGATATTCAACGCAAGAGCAAACGGTTATAGAAGAAATTCTGCGAATCAAGGATTTCATTCAAAACGCGCTTTCGTGGTGGCAAAATGTCACACTTACAATCAGGTCAATCATCCCTTATATAGGAATGTCATGGTGGAACATTCCTTATATAGGAGATGTGACGTCTGCTGATGTCACTCGATAGTGACATCTAACAGAATTATTTAAACAACTGAAACACAACTACTGAAGATGTCAAAACAGCTGACATCTTCTTACAAAAATACTAAGTGTTATCAGTTACTACAACTACTGAAAAGAAACTACTGAAACTACAACGACTGAAGAACATGCTCTTCAGTCGTTTTACAAATACTGAAACAAAAAGAAAACTACTGAAAGGAAACCATCACAACAACTGAAGAATGCTTCTTCAGGTTGTAACAAACTCTGAAGGCTTCAGTACTAGTACTTGAACGTCAACTGTTGTCATCAGCTGATGTCTTCAGCTGATGTCTTAGCTGTTGTCTTCAACTGATGTCTTCAGCTGTTGCTAATGTCTTCAGCTGTTGTCTTCAACTGATGTCTTCAGCTATTGTCTTCAGCTGATATGTCTTCAGCTGGTGTCTCAGACTTTAGTTATCAGCTGTTCACCTTCAGACTTTATGGACAGCTGAACCAGTCTTCAAAGTTGTTGTGATGTTTGTGGGACTTAGAATGATTGGTCTTTTTGTCTTCTAGATCAGCTCAGAAGTGACCCTTGTAAGCACCGCCTGGAAGTAGTCTCAAAAATTTGATTGGCAAAGTATGAATGGGAACTCTGTTTTGGGGAACTGGACACAGAGCTGTTACCCCATTCATGAGATCTACTTCCCAACAACGAGTCTGTATGACTCCCTGGTATAGGCCTCTAGGAAGGTGATCTGTTCCTCCATGGTCAGCTCTTCAGCACCTCCTTCAAATAAAAATTCCGGCCCATAGTACTCAGATAGGTATTTGGCCTGTTTCCCATTCTTTAGCTCCACAGTTGTTATTATTCTATAAGCAAACTCATCAGGGTGATTACCCTCAAGGAACAACTGGAGCTCATTTTTCCTGACTTCTTCAAGCCTCTTATAAACCAACCCCTTTTTCACCATTTTATTTTCAAGCATCTTCTGTGGGGTTTGGTTGGCTTTATAAGCTTTCTTGAAGTCTTCCAGGATTTCCCAGGGTGACACTACAAAGACCAGGGAGATCACTTCGTCTACAATCCTTTTCACCTGGCCCATGTATCTCTGTGGAATGTTATTGTGAATTCTGTGAGACACCCTGGGATCAGGCCAAATCCTCACTCTCTCCTTCTGATATTGAAAAGTCTGCCTGAGAGTGTATAATCTGAGTGCATGCTTCTTCATGTTGATGATGGAAGATGTGGCTGCATAAGCTTTATCAACCCTTCTCAACAACTCCTCATCATGCTGTTGGTGAAGTCCTTCTTCTTCTAGCTTCACCTTCACAGTTTGTCTCTGAGATTCAGGAGTAATTGTTGGAGGGTGACTTGTGGCCTTCGGCAACTGAATAACAGCTGAGATTGGCAGCCTAGCTTCTTCCTCATCATCATCTTCATCATCTTCTAGCCTCAATACCCTTCTCTTCTTCTTCTGGGGTACATCATCGGCTGTGGTTTTGAGGGTGAGGGAGTTGGTTTGGTGGGTGTGTTTTTGGTGGTTTTTGGGGGTAAAGGGATTGTTTTAGTGGGTGGTTGTTTGGTGTGGGAATGTTGACAGGCTGTTCTAGCATTTTTGAGGTGAGTGTGGCTTTAGATTGCTTGGCTAGCTCAGTCCTGCTCCAGCACCAGCTTCATTCAAAGCTTCAATAACTAGTCCCTTTGTGTATACTTCAGATGAACAGATCTTGGTGGTTATTGCCAAGATGCTGTCCCTGGACCAAGCTTTGATTTCGATCATTGATCTTCCAAGATATTTTGCAATAAATCTAATCATGATCTCCAGCCTTTCTCTTTCTAACACGTCATAACTTGCCCATCTATTCTGGATTTCTTCAATCTCTAATCTTCTAATCTCAGAGTCAAGTTTATCAGTGTCATGGCCTTGCCTAAACAGCTGATCAATGATGTGTCCATTGATCTGCTATGTTCGGCATCAGCCTCTTTTACATTATCTCCAAGGCTTTCTTTTTCATTCTTTCTTTTCTTAGATTTTTCCATGTCAGCTTCTTTTTCCTTCTCTTTTTCCTTCTCCCCATCCAACTCCTTCTCCTTTACCACTTCTGTTTCTTTCTCTTTTTCTGCACTCCTCTTCCTCTTTGCTTTCACTGACTGAATCTCCCCCTTTTTGGTTGCATTGGTTGCAAGGGTTTGATTGTCAGAAAGCTTCTTGCTCACAACTTCTTCAACCAAGGGTTGTATTACTGAGGGAAGCCTCTCATCAATGGTTTTGATCACTATATCAGTGATTATAGGGTGATGAGAGGTAGGGCATGTTGAAAGATAGCAGCTATTTGCTCAGGGGGTTCTGATCCTGAGAAATAGTGCCAGAAACAGAGGCTGGTGGCTGAATTGTGGGAGTGGCTCTGTGTTTGGGAGACCTTCAGATGAAGGTGCCATCTGTGGGGTTTGAGAGGCAGATGGTCTTTGATCCTCAGAAGTTTTGGCAAGCAGCTCTTTGAGTCTGCTCACCTCTCTTCCAGGATAGTGTTTTGGGCTAACACATCGTAGAAAAAGCCCAGGTCATCATCAGTGGTTACTGAATCACCTGACCTCCTGATGTAATCAGGATGAACATGCACTGAGTGTAGATCAGTTATTGCATGTGCCCCTTTGTCTTGGAACTGGGGACTGCCTGCCTCAGAACTAGGTCCTTCATCAGCAGTTGCCTCTGGTAAGGTCTTAGTACTGGTACCAACTACATCCTGATCATATGCTGAAGCAGGATGAGTGGCAGCCTTACCAGAAGTTCCAATCTCCTTTTCTACACTAGGAAATGAAACATTGTAACCCCTATGCTGTGGGTTATCAGATGCACTTTGATCCTCCCCCTCAATGGTAGAGGTATGCCAGTTGTAATTGGTATCTGGGGAGGGGTGAGGAGTGCAACTGACTCAGCACTTGTGCAACAATTAATGTAGGACTTTGGGGGGCGGTTGCCTGTGGAGAGTGGATAGAAGCGGATTGCACCGGGGTGAATGGTGCGCTTCAATGGTAACCCTCTCAAGTGAGACAGGTTCCAGTAGTGTGGTTTCCCCAATAAAGGTTGCAGCAGGATCCTGTTGAGAGGATACCTGTGCGGCTGTGGCTGGTTGAGTCTTGGACACAACTGGGGGGTTAATACCAGTATGTGTTTCCTGCGTTTGTGGTACAGGGGCATCCTCAGGGGACTCATCTCCCTGAGTAGCCGTTTTTGGCTTTTTGGATTTGGGTTTGGTGGGGACTCTGGTTCTGGAGGTGGTGGCTGTGGGTTCCAACTGCGTGGGTTTTCGCAGTTTGGCAGCCTGTTTCAGTGTGTGGTCAGAGTTGTGCCTGGAGTATACTTCAGGCAATACAGCCGTTGCAGGGACTCCAAGGCCAACAAGTCCCTCAGCTTTCAGCTGATTCTCTATTATAGCCATAATGAACCGAGGATATAATATCCAACGGTTAGAAATAGATTTTGAGGCCATATCCTTAAGTTCAAGAAAAATGATTTCAGAGAAGTTTAAGTTCTGTTGCTCAAGGATAGAGAATAGTACCTGCTGCCATCTGGTGGACATTTGATCCCAAGAGGATGTCTTAGGAGCTAAACACACATTTACCATGTGAAAGATAAGACGTTCTGCATCATGGAAATGTTTCTTCAGAATAGTAGAGGCACTAAGGTTTCCTGATATCCATGGTTGGCAAAGGATAAATCAGTTGTGCCCTTTGGATATCCTGCAGGAAAAGTGGCATCATCCAAGTTGAGGGTTTGTCGAATGATTTCCGGAGTGATGACCACTTGAAGGTTGTTAACGACCGACCGGAGAGACTCGGTGTTGTTCTCCCCAGTGGTAACGGTAATGTTCGTCCAAAACTGGTGAAGGGATTCGGCATGAATGATGGGATTTAGAAGAAATGCCGTTTTGTAGGGTGACTGGACCATAAGATCAATGGCGTTATCGAACTTTGTCCAGAAAGGCGATTTGGTGAGGTAGGCTACACAGTTATGTCGTGGTTTGAGCTGCATGGTCGCCATTAGTGAGAGAGAAGTTTTGGAGATTTGAACGTTAGGTTTGGAAAGGATGAAGTGCTGAAGGCTTAGGTATTGGGTATTTATAGGGTACGGTTCATAGAGCAACTGAAAGGTTTAATGTGAGTCATCAGTAGTTTTAACAGATTGATGACGTGGCAGAAACCTTCAGAGGTTGAAACAGCTGAAGTCTTGGTTTTAGGCATCAGTAGTTATAAAACTACTGAAAACTATGGTTTTGACTTCAGATGTTTGAAAACAACTGAAGACTTGTTTTAGTCATCAGTAGTTGTGAAACTACTGAAGACATGGTTTTGTCATCAGTTGTTGTAAACAGCTGACGACGTGGTGTTAGTCATCAGTAGTTGTGAAACTACTGAAGACATGGTTTTGTCATCAGTTGTTTAGGAAGCAGCAGCAGTTTTAGAAACGACTGAAGAGAAAATTATCTCATCAGTAGTTTTCGTCAATTCATAGCTTTCCAGCTGTTTCATACTGTCCTCAACACTTACTCATCAGTTTTGCTGTTTTCAGTTGTTTCATAGGACATCAGTACTTATCTGATTTTACTAACATCAGTAGTTATAACTACATCAGTAGTTGTAACTTTATCAGTTGAACAGAATCAGTACTTATATGTGATATGATTACTCATGAGCATCAGTACTTATTTACTGAGATCAGCAGTAGTTATCACTTATTCTAGCTGCAGCATACCAAGCCTTAACACAAGGTTTTGGAAAGTTGAACTATCCAAAGGCTTAGTAAAAATGTCTGCAAGCTCATCAGCACTAGGCACAAACTTAGGATCAATCAGACCTTTTTCAAAACAATCCCGGATAAAATGATGTCTGATCTCTATATGTTTGGTCCTAGAGTGCTGGACAGGATTCTTGACAATGCAAAGAGCTGAAGCACTGTCCATTAATAATGGAGTCTTAGTCTCTGCAATGCCATAATCCAAAAGTTGGTTCTGAAGCCAGAGTACCTGAGAAGTACAACTTGCAGCAGCAATGTACTCTGCTTCAGCAGTGGATGTAGCAACAGATGTTTGTTTCTTACTCTGCCAAGAAATCAAACAGTTGCCTAGGAATTGACATCCACCAGAAGTTGACTTTCTGGTTAACTTACATCCTGCATAGTCACTGTCTGAAAAAGCAACTAATTTGCAAGAGTGTCCAGTGGAATACCATAAACCTAGAGAGTGTACCTTGCAAATATCTAAAAATCCTCTTGACTGCAATCAAATGAGTCTCTTTAGGAGCAGCCTGAAATCTAGCACAAACACAAGTTGCAAACATGATATCTGGTCTAGAAGCTGTTAAGTACATTAAGGACCCAATCATACATCTGTAAAGTGTTTCATCAACAGCTTTACCTCTCTGATCTGCATCCAGTTGTGTGGTGTTGCACATGGGAGTAGAACAGGGCTTACAGTTTTGTAAATCAAACTTATTCAAAAGATCTTTTGTATATTTGGACTGATGAATAAAGGTTCCATCAGCCTTTTGTTTGATCTGCAAACCTAGAAAGAACTGTAATTCTCCCATTGCACTCATTTCAAACCTCTTTTTCATTAATTGGGTAAAAGCATCACACAACTGGGGATCAGAGGATGCAAAAATAATATCATCAACATAAATTTGAACAAGTAGCTTATGCTGACCTTCTTAATAAACAAAGTTTTATCAATGGAGCCTCTAGTGAAATTATTCTTAAGAAGAAAAGTGGAAAGTGTCTCATACCAGGCTCTAGGAGCTTGTTTCAACCCATAAAGAGCCTTATCAAGTTTATACACCCATTCAGGATGTTTATTATCCTCAAAACCTGGTGGTTGACACACATAAACTTCCTCTTTTATTTTACCATATAAAAATGCACTTTTGACATCCATTTGAAAAACTCTAAGATGGTGGAATGCAGCGTAAGCTAAGAACAATCTAATTGCCTCTAGTCTGGCTACAGGGGCAAATGTTCATCATAATCAATACCTTCTTCTTGTGAAAACCCCTGTACAACCAGTCTAGCCTTGTTCTTAACAATAAGCCCATTTTCATCTGTTTTGTTCCTAAATACCCATTTAGTGCCTATTGCACACTTACCTGGGGGTAGAGGAACCAGTTCCCACACTTGCTGCTTCTTGAACTGAAGTAGCTCAAGCTGCATAGCATCCACCCATCCATTATCTCTCAAAGCACAATGATAGTTCTTTGGCTCTTGCTGACTGATGAAGAGAGCATAGAAGCACAGGTTAGACAATTTGCTTCTAGTTGAGACGCCAGCATTGATACCACCAATGATTTGAGATATAGGGTGATCTTTCAGCTCTTGGTGCACAATAAGATCAGTGCAAGTGTTTGTAGCCGGTTCAGCAGCAGCAGATGTTGATTCAGATTCTTGAAACCAAGTATTGGATGGCAAATCAAATGATGTGGAGGAATCAGAAATCTCATCAGCATTTGTTGTGGATGGAGCTGCGGAAGGTACAGGAACATCAAGTTTAGCAGACTCAGGCAGTTGGTCACTAAACTTGAAAAGGTGAGTACTGACATCATCATCATCTTCAGTACCACCAGGTGGAAGACTTGCTGCAGAGGATGATTTATCCACATGATCTGCAACAGTTGGAGTTTGATAAGGAGCATATTGCAGTATGTCCAGATCAAACAACTCCACAGGGTTTTGTGGAATTTTATCCTTAGGTGATTCATTAAATTTCACATGCAGGGTTTCTTCAAAATTTTTGTTCTGCAGTTGAAGACTCTGTAAGCCTTGCAAGTGGTTGAATAACCAACAAAGTACCCTGCATCCACCTTAGGATCAAATTTGTGGAGTTGATCCTTTGTGTTGAGAATGAAACAAGGACATCCAAAGGCTCTGAAAAATGAAATCAAAGGAGCCAAATGGTGTAGAGCCTCATATGGAGTCTTCATCAACCTTTGATTTACTAAGGCTCTATTTGCACATAGCAAGCTGTGTTAACAGCTTCAGCCCAAAAGGTCAGTGGCAGACCAGAGTCAGCCAACATGGACCTTGCAGCTTCAATTAAAGTCCTGTTCTTTCTCTCCACTACTCCATTTTGCTCAGGAGTCCTTGGGATGCTAAACTGCCTTTTGATTCCTTTTGAAAGATAAAATTCATCAAGTGTATGGTTTCTGAATTCAGTACCATTGTCACTCCTTATACACTTGACTGATAGGGAATACTGCTTCTCAACATACAGCACAAAGTTGATAATCTTCTGAGCAACCTCATCTTTTGAATACAGAAAGAAAGTCCATACAAATCTGGAGTAATCATCCACAATTACCAGACAGTATTTCTTCTTTGCCATGCTCATCACTCTCACAGGACCAAATAGATCCATATGCAGTAATTGCAAGCAGGCAGTGGACTTAGGCTCTTCAATAGGAGGGAATGAGACTTTGTGTGTTTTCCTTTTAAACAAGCAGTACAGGTTTCATCACAGTGGAACTCTTTTGTTGGTAAGCCTCTCACTAATCTATTGTGGATCAGCTGATTCATGTTTTTGAAATTAACATGACCCAACCTTCTGTGCCACAGTTTAGATTCCTGAGAAGAGGCTTTGGAAAATAGGCAAGGATAGCCTCTGAGATCTATTTTCTTGGAAAGATCTAAGGCATACACTCTTCCTGTCCTGTTGGCCCTCAGGAGAGTGTGATCATCCAACACCTTATCAATCAAGTTCAGAACTTTAGATGACAGAATCCTGCAGTTCTGACTGGTGAAAAGAGCAGCATGTCCTTTATCACACATTTGACTAACACTCAAGAGATTGTACTTGAGATTTTCCACATGATTAACATCATCAAACTTTATTTCTCCATTGGAGACAAAACCTTTTCCAATGATGTAACCTTTAGCATCATTGCCAAAAGAACACAACCCCTTCTTTCCTTGAGAGTAGTCATGAAGAAGAGAGTTGTTCCCTGTCATATGCATAGATCCCCCACTGTCTACATACCAGATGCTACTATGGCATGTTGAAGAACCCTGCAATCATAAACACTTAGTTAGTTTTTGAGACCCAAACCTTTTTGGTTTTGGGTCTGTTCATCATCAGATGGTAAACTAACAGACTGTGTAAATAACAGCCTGAGGAGTTGGAGACGGTGAAGAAGAGGAATCCTTTGACTTGGATTTTCTTCTCTGTGGTTTTAACACAGGAGCATCTAATTGGTTAACTCTCCCCAATAGATGTTGAACCATCATAACAAGTTGTGTCTGATTTTGTGATAAAGCCTTCAGCTCATCAGACACATTAGTGCTTGAGTTTGATGGATTCCTGTGTTGTACCATCTCTCTTTGAGCAACCTCAGCTGTTACCTGTTTGACCCCTTTCTTTGTGGATTTCCTTTTGGATTTAGGGGTTACAGGTTTTGATGTTGCTGGTACAAACTTGATTTCAAACTCAGTTTTCATTTTGTCAATTTTCTCTTTAATGTTTTCATTATGTTTGAGTTTGGAGCCTTTTTTATACCAGCAATCATCAGTAAGATGATTGAATAAGCCACATATTTCACATGGTTTTCTTCATCTTAAGTTGATCATCTGCTGAAGAAGATGAAACTACTGAAGACTTGTTCTTCAGCAGTTTGCTATCAGTACTAGCAGTTTTCTTTGCTTTAGTACCTGCTTTCTTGATATCTTCTTCAGTAGTTTTCCCACCCTTTCTACTTGCAGTATTCTTTCCTTTAGTGCATGTAGTAGTTTGGGCTTGTTCTCCAGGTGTTATGACATCCTTTTTAGTACTTTCAGTACATTGTAAAATATCACCTGGAGTGATCAACTTTGTGATCATGTGAGTGTCAGCATTTGAGCCAACAACATCAGCATGTGAGGAATAATGCTGACTTCTACTTCTGATGGTGTTGTATCAGAAAGTAGATCACATGATGAAGAGGATTGGTTATTGCTTTCACCATCAGATTCTACCTCTGCTCTGGGAGTAAAGTCTGTAGGAGGAGCAGTGTGATTATAACCAATGCCAAACTTCACATTGGAAGCAGATTGCTTACTAAGAAGCATTTCAAAACCTTGCAAGAATTTACCCATCGATCACACTCTACCTGGGTAGTTGCAAGTGTTTCTTTGAGGTCTCTGTACTTCTCTAGAAGTATCTCTTCCCTAGCCTTAACATCAGTGATTTGACATTTAAGTTTGTAGATTTCATCATTCTTATCATTAATCACATACTCAAAATCAGCTTTGCTTTTGAAAATTGTTTGTTCTAGCTCAATGTTCTTGTTAATTAAAGCTACATTTGCTTCTCTAATAGATGCAAATGCGGCTATGCATGTTTCAGAACATAGTTTGGCTTTTGCCTCAGAGGATACCTGTTGTCATTGGAGGATGAAGTATCAGCAGACTCCAAAGCCATGAGGGCTAGATTTCCAAAGGGACTGTCACCACCATGTTGACCTGCACCAGAGAACAGTTGTTCATGACCAGACATCATCTGGTAAACTGCTCCAGTCAACAACTCCTGGGGTGAAAAAGCTGTGTTGTTGAGGTTGAGTTTGTTGATGAGATTGGGAAGGCTGAGGTTCAGGTAATGCATGTGGTTGTTGTGCAATTGGAGCTTGAACCGTATTTGCTGAGGCATGTAATAGCAGGGAAAAGGATATGACATTTGACCCTGGGGGACAAAATATGCAGGAGATACAGGGTGTGAGTGATGACCAGAACCAGCAGGATGTTGCCCTCTGTTTTGTAGACTAGTGCTAGGAAAAGTCACAAAGGGTGCAGAGGAATTAGATCCTGTTGATCTACATTCTCTTGCAAAGTGTCCAAGCCTTTGGCATTTGTGACACCTCAACTTACTCTTGTCAAAACCAACTTTGGTTTTGCCAGAGAGTCCAGGGAATTTCCTGCCAGTCTCTTGTAGAATTTCTGAGATCTGATATTAATCAAGGCCATTTGGCTCAGAATATCCATCTCTTCTAAATCATCATCAGCAATTTCCTTCAGATCATCCATGATGAAGCATAGATTGTCACTATTTCTGCCAGAATGACTGTCAATACCAACAAAAGCGTGATCAGGATTGTTTGAAGAGAAATCAATATGCTCATCATAATTGCTTTCAGATGCAGCATATTCTGACTCATGACCAACCAAGGCAGTGTTCCTGGTACAAAGTCATCGGTGAGCTTTCCTAATGATGATAGTTTCCTTTTCTGCTCTATCTCTCTTTCAAATGTGAGCAGTTTCCCATGAAGTTGGGTAAGAGATAGTTTATCCAGATTTGCACTGGAGCGTAGAACAATAGTATATGTGTCCCATGTTGGGATTCAACATGTTTATCAAAGTTCATATCATCCTCATTTATATGAAAAACGCAGCGGAATATAGTTTTAAAACATGTTAATTTGTTGATTATTAAACATTTTAATAAGCAAACCCCAAAGCCATGGATCAATATACGAAATACATACAAAGAGAAAACATAAGATGTAAAGAACACAACCTTTGGAGCAGATTAAAGACGAAAAACAAGAGGAGAAAGAAGGTGAAATCGTGGTGCTGAAACTTCAACAGGAAGTCCTCAAGAGGTGATACCCAAGCTTGTACAAAACACCTTTGATTGCTAGGCTTCTTGACACAAATTTCAGCTACAAAACCCTCTTTTGTGAGCTGAAAATTCTGCTCAAATGTTCCTCAAAACCGTGAGAGAAAGAGAGAATAGAGAGAGAGCTTTTGTGTGTGTGTTTGTTCTTGGATGTGATTGAAAAATCAATGTGTGTTCAAGTGTCCAAGACTTGCATGTCTTGGAACTAAAAATGGGACATCCAAGAAACACAAAGGGCGCCCGAATAGGTCCCTTTATGTTTCCCTCCCAATTCAAAACATTTATAAAATATAAAATCACATCCTATGATTTTATAAAATTAAAACCATTTTAATTTTATATTATTAACACACTATTATTTGCCATTGCTTAACCATATTAAGTAATGTACAAATAATCTTCTATGAACAAATTATCTATATAATGATGTTCATCTACAAAAGCAATAATTTAGAAAATCCAATTTTCTAAATAGGTGTCATTATTTATTTGTGTGATCTTATCAACAAATAAATTACCTTTTGGTGTTTGTTTGGCTTGTTATTGGGTATGACCCGACTTGGATCATATTACACTAGCCACATCAATTTAATATGAATCTTGGGCAGATCAATACTTTCAATCTCCCACTTGCACAAGATTTATAGAAGATTGATGCAAGCAGCAAATAACGCCTAGCAACGGTTTGCCCCTAATGTATATGACTAAGTGCCATTCAATAACACTATTCTTTTCAAGTACCTTACTTGAATATGTTTTAGGTGAATTAATCATCTATCCTTTTGTTGCAGATGTCATGTTAAATCCAAGAGACACAGAATTGTCATTCTCTGATGATTTAACTTTAGCAGGCCTTAGACATCTAACTCTCAACGAATAAGAGGAACAAATTCCATCTCGATTACATACGTCTCTCACAATCACCTCATGTTATACCTGAACTCAACCTTATGTACTGCCTTTTCAGAACAGCTAAGAACTAAGTCAAAGTACAATACTTGGTGAATATCAAGACCCAATATGTATCTCAGGTCTGAGGATACAATGATATTCGCCTTTACTCAAAATCTTTATGAAATCAGCAAGATTCCATGCAGAAATAATTGAGAGCGGGTCAGTCCAATATCTATATCCCATAGATATCAATGAACCTTGGTAGCAACCTCTTGCTGTATATTCATACCATATGAATATTAACCAATCCAAGTTCATTATAGTCTTATATTTATAGTTGTTCCCACAAGTTTAATCGACTGCGGACGTTTAGAATAACTTATTTATTCATGGATTTAAACATGCGAAAATAGAAGAACAAATGAAATTATAACTATATAATTAATTCAAATAACATTAGTTCCAATATCTATATGCAAAATACAACATCAAACCCAGTCACTTGAATATCTAAGTCCCATGGCACAAACATGACCTCATGCTTTGCCTTTTCAAGGAGCTTTGTGAGTGGATCCACAACTTTTATTAGTGTGAACTTTGCGAATACATATCTTTCCCTTTTCAACTTCATCCCTTATGTAGTTGAATCTCCGTTCAATGTGCCGAGTCTTTTGATGAGCACGAGGTTCCTTCAGCCATGCAGCTTCCTGCGCTGCCATTGAAGCGGCGACGTATTCTGACTCTGTAGTGGATAACGCTACGACTTCTTGCTTTGAGCTTTTCCATGAAATAGCTCCCCCGTCAGAATAAAGATGTACCCCGATTGAGATCGTGAATCATCTCGATCGGTTTGGAAACTCGCATCCGTGTAACCTCTTACAACGAGTTCCTCTTCACCAGACCCGTAGATCAAGAACATGTCCTTAGTCCTCCTTAGGTACTTCAGAATGTTTTTGACAGCCATCCAATGACTATCACCAGGATTTTGCTGGTATCTACTTGTCATGCTTAAAGCGCATGACACGTCTAGTCTAGTGCATATCATTGCATACATGATGGATCCTATAGCAGATGCATATGGGATCGCCTTCATCCTAGTTTGCTCCTCCTTGGAGCTTGGACATTGAGTCGTACTCAATATTGTCCCTCTTTGAATAGGTACGGTACCTTCTTAGAGTTTTCCATCTTGAACCTTTTCAAGATTTTGTCAATGTATGCACTTTGATTCAAACAAATTAGCCGTTTTGATCTATCACTATAGATCTTTATTCCAGAATATAGGCAGCTTCACCAAGATCCTTGATGGAAAAACAACTTCCAAGCCAGGTTTTACACCTTCCATGGTTGGAATGTCGTTTCCAAATAGTAGTATGTCATCACATACAATACTAGAAAGGTTATTGTGCTCCCACTAGCCTTTTTATACACACAAGCCTCGTCAGCGTTTTTGATGAAGCCAAATTTCTTTACTTCATCATCAAAATGGTGATTCCAACTTCTCGATGCTTGTTTCAATCCATAGATTGATTTCTTTAACTTGCATACTTTGTTAGGATGTTTTGGATCGACAAAACCTTCAGGCTGAACCATATAGACATCTTCCTCAAGATATCCATTTAGGAAAGTGGTTTTGACATCCATTTGCCAAATCTCATAATCATAATGAGCTGCTATGGCAAATAATATCCTTATAGACTTAAGCATTGCAACAGGTGAGAAGGTTTCATCATAATCAACCCTTGAGTTTGAGTGAAACCTTTTGCTACGAGTCTAGCTTTGTACGTATCCAAGTTTCCATGCATATCGGTTTTCTTTTGAAAACCCACTTACTTCCAACTATTTTGGAATTAAGAGGTGGCACAACAAGTTCCCAAACTTGATTGTCATACATGGACTGCATCTCCACGTTCATGGCCTCAAGCCATTTATCACAATCCAAATTGGATATTGCATCATGATATGTGGTTGGTTCATCTGAATCCACCACATAGCATCCATCCATGAAAAATCCGTATCTGTCAGGTGGATTACTAGTTCTACCACTTCTGCGAACGTTTTGTGTGTATCGATCAACCGCTTGATCATCCTCAACATCCTCATGTTGAGTCCTAGTTTCAACCAAACGTGTATCGGGCTGTGGTTCTTGCAGGTTATGATCCTCTTCAAGATCCATGTTCTACTGCTAGCTCCTTCATAAGGAACTTGGCTTCTAAGAACTCACCCTTTCTGGCAACAAATACCTTTTGTTCCAGTGGATTATAGAAATAATATCCCATAGAATCTCTACGATATCCAACAAAGATACACTTGGTGGATCGGACATCTAATTTGTTTGGGGTGAGTGTCTTAACATAAGCCTCACAACCCCAGACCTTAAGTACGATAAGGATGGAACTCTTCCATGCCATATCTCAAAAGGTGTCTTTTCCACCTTTTTGGTTGGAGCCATATTCAGAATACGGGCTGCAGAGAGCAAAGCGAAACCCCAAAATGATAGAGGTAATGTGCTTCTAGCCATCATAGATCGGACCATATCCAATAAGGTTCGATTCCTCCTCTCAGACACACCATTATGTTGTGGTGTTCCAGGTGGAGTGAGTTGTGAGACAATCCCACAACTCCTAAGATGATCTTGAAAAACATCACTTAGGTATTCGCCACCTCTATCGGTGCGGAGAATTTTAATTGACCTGTTGAGTTGAGTTTCTACTTCATTTTTGAAGATTTTGAACATTTCAAAAGCTTCATCTTTGTGCCTTAATAAGTACACATACCCATAGCGACTGTAATCGTCGGTAAAGGTAATGAAGTATCTTTCACCATTCCTAGCCACTGGCTTAAAGGGACCACATACATCCGAATGTATGATACTTAATAAATCTTTTGCCCTTTCGTTAGTTCCACTAAAGGGTGCCTTAGTCAATTTACCTTGTAAACAAGATTCACATACATCAAATGAATCACATTCATTTGTTTTTAAAAGACCATTCTTTTGAAGTGTTTGTATACGTTTCTTGTTTATATGACCAAGACGACAATGCCAAAGGTAGGTATCACTCAAATCTTGTTTGAGTCTTTTGGTGGTTGCTTGGTATATTGAGCTATCATATGTCGTGTTTTCATGAACCAATTCATAAATACCATTACAAGGTATAACCTTAAAATAAAATACATGATTTAAAGAAACATGAATATCATTGTTAACAAACTTGAAATCATAATCATATTGTCTTAAACGGGAAACAGAAATTATGCTCCTAGTCAAACTAGGAGCATATAATACATTATATAAAATAACTTCCAAACCACTTGGAAGCTTCAAAATGTAGTCTCCTTGGGCTGCCACGTGAACCTTTGCACCATTGCCTATGAAGAGACTTATTTCCCCTTTTGCATAATGTTCATTTCTTTTGAACCCCTGCAACAAATTGCAAATATGAGTTCCACATCCGGTATCTAATACCCATGTGTTAGAAGAAATAACATTTAGCTCAACATGTATCATATAAATTATACCTGAGGTTTGCCCCGCATCCCTCTTCTCTCTCAACTCTTTGAGATAGACTGGACAATTTCTCATCCAATGTCCTATCTCACCACACTTGAAGCATGGGTCGTTTAAAGCAACCTTTTGCTTCTTCTCCTTGGGCTTCGGAGGTTCGCCCTAAAAACCATCTTCTCCTTCCCTTTAACGTGCCCCTTTCCTTTGGCAACATTTGCCTTGGGAGGGGGTAGAGACCTTTTTCTTCTCCCACCTTCATTAATGGTGAGAACGGGTAAAACCCTTTTACCCATTCCCGCCTCAGCTGATTTGAGCATCAAATGAAGTTCATTTATGCTCTTGTCCCATCCGTTCATGTTGTAATTCATGATAAATGCCTCAAACCTTTTAGTTAGGCCATTAAGGATCAAATCCGTGGCCAATTCTTTTGAGACGGGACAATTTAGCCTTTGAAGGCGGTCGATGTGGCTTTTCATCTTAAGAACATAAGATGAAACTGATTGGGTTTCCTCCATCCGACATGCATGAAGCGCTCGAACCGTTTCAAAGCGCTCCACTCTAGCTTGTTGCTGGAACGTTTCCCGCAACTGAGTGATCATGTCATAGGCTCCATGGAGCTCATACTCCTTTTGGAGTTCAGGTGTCATACTTGCCAACATAAGGCAAGAGACTTGGACGGAGTCCTCTACATACTTTACCCAATTATTATAGGCCTCCACATCCTCCTCGCTAGGTTCATCAGGGATGGGATCATCAAGAATGTAGGCCCGCTTTTCTTGCTTGAGAACAATTCTCAAGTTGCGGTACCAATCCATGAAGTTGTTTGGTGTTAGACGATCCCTTTGAAGGATCGCCCTAAGAGATTGGTTGTTTTGGTTTGGTACATCGTTATTAGCGTTGGTGTGGTCGGCCATCTACAAGATTTTACAAAGTTCCATTTTAGTAATCGTTGATATAATCATATATTATTTATTAACACCCTTTATGTCTCATAGACTTATTAATAAATAATATTTTAGAATCCAACGTTATATTAAATATTGGTTAGGTGACCTTTATCCCATTATTTAAATAAACAAGGTAGTCATAAATGACAATTGCAACCTATTGCAACTTCTAGTGGTATGGGATCGTTTGAACATCTTTTGTTTATAACGGCATGTTTACCCCATCAACACCCTTTATAAAACACATTTTAGGTGATCCATTCAATATATTTTATAAATCAAGTCGTCCTACTTACACATACGTGTGAGTTTACAACATGAGTGGTTAGGTGACCTTCATCCCACAAACATGGTATTCTCACCTGAAGTCACAAGTTCCCTCAAAGTGGTTAGGTGACCTTTATCCCACTAAGAGTTTGCAAGTAACCTAAGTGTTGTGTAAAAGGATGGTGCTTACTTGTTTTCAAAAGGGATTTATAATGATACAATTCTAGTTTTAGAAAAGTCAATGTATCATATGATTGTATGCATTCAACCATATGGTATTCTATCGATTCCTTTTAAATAAAACTCATTTTATTTTACAAACCATTAATTCCTTTTATAGAACCATTCTATTTTGCTTAATGATTTGAGAACCAATTTTCTTGTTAATAGTTTGTATTAGTAGACGGTTTGTTAATCACATCCAAATAATCAAAACAAACATCATCATATGCAATCAACCAAACAAAACAAAGCATCCATATATGCATAACAAAGCATACTAAGTTGAGCACACTTGTTTAGCCAAAACAAGTGTGT
The DNA here is from genome assembly GCA_025506515.1 of Flaveria trinervia. Lineage (NCBI taxonomy): Eukaryota > Viridiplantae > Streptophyta > Magnoliopsida > Asterales > Asteraceae > Flaveria > Flaveria trinervia. The sequence goes on from CM046455.1 coordinate 71,930,553, forward strand.
CAAATGGTCTTGTCCTAAGCGTTAAGAATCATGATACATGGTTAATCAAAGGGACTCCCACTTGAATCCACATCTTCAAGCATCCTCTTTGTTTTATCTTTTCTTCAAGTCTTGATCTTGAGCATCCTTTACAAAATTATGTATCCTAATACATGTTTCTAGTAAAGAAAAAAAAACTCCTAATCTATTTATTACAAATCATATGAATGAATAGATTACAATACAAAACTTGAAACCCAAAATAAAACATTACATGCCCAAATGAATATGACTAAACAACCTATCAAACAAACCAAAAGGTCAAGGCTTTGTTATGCATAACCAAAACAACATATCCAAGAACTTATGTCACGAAATGGGGTAGCCCCTTTTAACCCATGTTCTTGGCCAACATAAACCAAGAACAAATGGGTTAAGTCCATACAAACAAACATCTTATGACAAGATTTTTTAAAGATCCTTTCATGCATAAAGTAGTATCTTTAAGAAATCAAAAGGGGTTTAAACAAAACAGCCCACAAACATACGGGTATGAGGTGTCAAACACCATAAAACCCAAGAACAAGCAAGGATAAAACATGTATGCTTTCGTATATGTGGCTCTTGATGCCATTGTTGGGATTCAACATGTTTATCAAAGTTCATATCATCCTCATTTATATGAAAAACGCAGCGGAATATAGTTTTAAAACATGTTAATTTGTTGATTATTAAACCCATTTTAATAAGCAAACCCCAAAGCCATGGATCAATATACGAAATACATACAAAGAGAAAACATAAGATGTAAAGAACACAACCTTTGGAGCAGATTAAAGACGAAAAACAAGAGGAGAAAGAAGGTGAAATCGTGGCTGAAACTTCAAAAGGGAAGTCCTCAAGAGGTGATACCCCAAGCTTGTACAAAACACCTTTGATTGCTAGGCTTCTTGACACAAATTTCAGCTACAAAACCCTCTTTTGTGAGCTGAAAATTCTGCTCAAATGTTCCTCAAAACCGTGAGAGAAAGAGAGAATAGAGAGAGAGCTTTTGTGTGTGTGTTGTTCTTGGATGTGATTGAAAAATCAATGTGTGTTCAAGTGTCCAAGACTTGCATGTCTTGGAACAAAAATGGGACATCCAAGAAACACAAAGGGCGCCCGAATAGGTCCCTTTATGTTTCCCTCCCAATTCAAAACATTTATAAAATATAAAATCACATCCTATGATTTTATAAAATTAAAACCATTTTAATTTTATATTACTAACACACACTATTATTTGCCATTGCTTAACCATATTAAGTAATGTACAAATAATCTTCTATGAACAAATTATCTATATAATGATGTTCATCTACAAAAGCAATAATTTAGAAAATCCAATTTTCTAAATAGGTGTCATTATTTATTTGTGTGATCTTATCAACAAATAAATTACCTTTTGGTGTTTGTTTGGCTTGTTATTGGGTATGACCCGACTTGGATCATATTACACTAGCCACATCAATTTAATATGAATCTTGGGCAGATCAATACTTTCATCCCATCTCTCAGGCAGTGATCTGAGGAATCTGTTATTCATCTGGCTATTGGTATATTCATGTGTGACCATCTTTAGCTCAGAGATCAACAAGAAAAACGCTCAAACTATTGAGTCTGTGTCTCACCCTTCTTATGAGAGAATGTTTCATATTGTTGGGCAAGAATTTCTCTATTGTTTGCTAAGACCTCATCAGTTCCACCGAATTGTTCCTTCAGTGCACTTCAGAGGTCATGAGAAGTTTCATGATGCATAAGCCCTGAATAAATTTCATTAGGCAGTGCCATGGCCAGAATTCCATGGGCTTTTGCATCAATCTCAAACAGTTTCCGATCTTCATCTGAGTATTGCTCCTTCTTCTTCAGAACCATTTGATTGGTTTCCGGATTGTTCACCATAGGCTTATGTGGACCATGTACCACTGATGTCCAACAACCTGAACTGTTAACAGACAGGTGATGAAGCATTCTTCGTTGCCATATGTTATACTCAGTCCTAACCAGCATCGGAGGCTTGGTTGAGGAACCGGTATTGTGAGGGTCATTAGAAGGAGTAGTCATTCTCAGAATCAACCAAAATCAATTAAGTTTTAATCGGTTTAGAACAAAACACAACAGACCAATTTGAACCAAGAGAGCACAGTGAGCAATAAAACGAAAGCGACAGAAAATCAATAATCTATAACCAGTTCTTGCAAATAAGCTAATTCAGTCAAATGCAGATATCGATTAGCAGTTTCAATGATCAATTGTTAGATCGATCAATGATTAACCTGCTCTGATACCAATTGTTATGATCAGCAATCTACGTTTGATTGATTAGAGATTATTACAGCGGAAGTTTAACAAAACATTTAGCCAATTCACAAGATAATAATGGATATTCAACGCAAGAGCAAACGGTTATAGAAGAAATTCTACGAATCAAGGATTTCATTCAAAACGCGCTTTTGTGGTGGCAAAATGTCACACTTACAATCAGGTCAGTCATCCCTTATATAGGAATGTCTTGGTGGAACATTCTTTATATAGGAGATGTGACGTCTGCTGATGTCACTCGATAGTGACATCTAACAGAATTATTTAAACAACTGAAACACAACTACCGAAGTTGTCAAAACAGCTGATATCTTACAAAAATACTAAGTGTTATCAGTTACTACAACTACTGAAAAGAAACTACTGAAACTACAACGACTGAAGAACATGCTCTTCAGTCATTTTACAAATACTGAAACAAAAAGAAAACTACTCAAAGGAAACCATCACAACAACTGAAGAATGCTTCATCAGCTGTTGTAACAAACTCTGAAGGCTTCAGTACTAGTACTTGAACGTCAGCTGTTGTCATCAGCTGATGTCTTCAGCTGATGTCTTCAGCTGTTGTCTTCAACTGATGTCTTCAGCTAATGGCTTCAGCTGTTGTCTTCAGTACTTTAGTTCTTTAGCTGTTCACCTTCAGACTTTATGAACCAGCTGATCAAGTCTTCAGTAGTTGTTGTGATGTTTGTGGGACTTAGAGATTTTTCTGATCCGGCTCATTGGTTCTTTTGGTCCAACACCGTCTGTCTGAGGATGATAAGTCATGCTGATGTGTAGTCTCGTCCCTATCGCATCGTGAAATTTCTTCCAAAACTTTGATGTAAACCGAGTGTCACGATGAGATACAATAGACACTGGTCCACCATGACGAGCTACAATCTCTTTGATAAATAGATCCGCGAGTCTCTTACAGGAATACGTCTCTTGGATCGGTAGGAAGTGAGCACTCTTCATTAAACGATTAACTATAACCCATATGGCATCATACCCTCTCAGGGTACGCGGTAACTTCATAATAAAGTCCATGGTGATATGCTCCCACTTCCACTAGGGTATATCCAAAGGTTGGATTTTCCTCTACGGATTCTGGTGTTCTGCCTTCACTTGTGAACAAATAAGTCACTTACTCACATTATCTGCTATGTTACGCTTCATACCCGGCAACCAATAATCCTTCGTTATATCATGGTACATCTTGGTAGCACCGGGATGAATGGAATATCGACTCTTATGAGCCTCATCCATGTTGTATTACCCTTCCATGTTGTATTAGCATGCAACCTAGCCCCGAATAATATGCATCCGAATACACCACTAAGTCCTCATTCCCTTCGGGAAATGTCAAGACAGAAGCTTGCGTCAACCTTTTCTTTAACTCCTCAAAAGCATCCTTCTGTTCTCGACCCCACATGAACTTCACATCCTTGAGAGTCAACTTTGTCAAAGGTGAGGCTATCTTGGAAAAGTCTTGGATGAATCTTCGATAATATCCCGCCAATCCTAAGAAACTACTGATCTCGGATGGCGTCTTTGGAGACTTCCATGGCCTCAACCTTTTCTGGTTCCACCATAATCCCCTCAGGATTAACCATGTGACCCAAGAACTGAACTTCACGCAACGAGAACACGCACTTGGAGAACTTAGCATACAACTTTTCCTTTCTCAATGTCTCTAACATCTCTCGAATGTGACCGGCATGCTCTTCTTTGCTCCTTGAATAAATCAGGATATCATCGATAAACATAATCACTGATTTATCCAACATCGGCCGACACACTCGATTCATCAAGTCCATAAAAGCAGCTGGCACGTTAGTTAAACCGAAAGACATAATGAGAAACTCGTAGCGTCCATAACATGTGCAAAAAAGCTGTCTTGGGAATATCTTGCTCCTTCACCTTTAATTGATGGTATCCAGCTTGAAGATCTATCCTTGAAAACCAACAGCCACCCTGAAGCTGATCGAACAAGTCGTCAATCCTCGCTAATGGATACCGATTCTTTACCATCAACTTGTTCAATTCACGGTAGTCAATACACATCCTCATACTACCGTCCTTCTTCTCCACGAATAAGAGCGGAGCACCCCAAGAAGAGATACTCGGTCTAATGAACCCCTTATCAAGCAACTCTTGCAGTTACTCCATCAATTCCTTCATCTCTTAAGGAGCCAAATGATACGGTGCCTTAGTGACAGGCTAAGCACCGGTATCAAGTCAATTTGGAGTTTGATTTCGCGGTCCGGTGGCACACCTGATAAATCCTCTAGGAACTCATTAGGAAAGTCACACACCACCGGTACATCAGACAATTGTGGTGTTGTCGTGTCTACATCATCTACGTAGGCAAAATAAGCACTACATCCACGCCTCATGCACTTTCCTGCCACCGCCATCGAAATCACCTTCAGTATCGTCGTAACTCGATCACCGTATATCGTCACTGAACTCCCGTTAGGCGCTGTCAATCTAATCATCTTCTTACGACACACAATGTTCGCCTCGTAGTCCGCTAACCAATCCATTCCGAGGACTACATCGAATCCGGCTAATGCCATCACAAACAGTCTAGCAGGAAACTTATGACCTTCTAGTTCTATATCACAACCATCAATCAAGTCAGAAATCCTGGTAGACTTACCTATGGCAGTTACTACATCAAATGGCTCATCAATACATCTACTACTAATAGACAATTTAGCACAAAAAGCAGCAGAAATGAAACTCCTACTAGCACCAGAATCAAATAACACAGAAGCAAGAGTTTGGTTTACATTAAACGTAGGTTACTCAACATCAGGGTCCGTCCTAGCCTTCTCCCTGGTCATTGTGAATATCCTTGCGCTTGCCCTTTGCTCCTAAGTTCTGGTCTTCTTCCCTGCTCTGGAACTTTCTGCCCTCGGCTTCTTGCACTCCCTGCTCAGGTGGCGTACTTCACCACAGTTGAAGCACATCGCTACTCTGCAATCTATAGAGATGTGGCCGGGCTTCCCGCACTTGAAACAAACATTAAGCCCCAGCCTGCACTCACCTACATTACCGCACTTCTTCGTCCCCGAGCCTATGGCAACCACCCGTCGATCATCCACCCTCGCCTTCTTGTTATTCGGGGTAAAGCTGCCACGCCCACACCGTTTCCTGTTCCAGTTCAGGTCATCGCCACCTGTCTTCTTCCCTTCGACCACCATCACCTCCCTCTCATCATACAGCCTCCCAGCCAAATCAACCACCGACCTAAACGTACTTGGTCGGGCAGCGATCATGTGCCTGCGGATATCCGCCGCAAGCCCTGAATGTATCTTTTGATCTTTCATGACAGGGGCGTCACCTGATCCGACACCAACCGTGCCATTTCGTTAAACTTGGTGGTGTACTGTTGATGCATCATGGTTCCCGCCTCCAGCTGCAGGAACTCTCTCTCCACCTTATCCAACTCCCGATGAGGACAGAACTCCTTGATCACCAACTTCTTCAGCTCACTCCACCTCATCCTGCTAATCACTCTACTACCCTCGGCTTGGACAATATTGTCCCACTAACATAGAGCGAGTCCACAAACGAATGAGTGGCAAACTTCACCTTCTGGTCTTACTGGCACTCACTGATTTCAAGGACAACCTCCATCTTCCTCACCCATCGGTGAGCGGCAGCAGCAATGCTATTACCATGAAAGGTAGGGGGCTTGCATCTTTGAAATGCCCCATAGTTACAGCCTTGTGCTACCTCCGGCACAAGCTCTTCTTCTTCCTCTTCCTCATCAGTAGGGATACCCCTCTCAGTCTCGGGTTGTTCTGCCCTTCCGGAGGACCTATTCCTCTCCTTCCTTTCTCTTTCCCTAATGGCTTTAATCACTTCGGTCACTACAGATTGGAAGATCGTCTGCATGACCTCATGAACCTCCTCCACCACGGCCTCCTTCACCGAGGCTCTTAATTAGCACTCTCATCCCCACCCTCCGGATGAGGGGTCTCAGGCTCCTCATGGGTCAACTTTTCAACCATGGGCCTTCCCCTTGTGACCCGTGGTCCAGCACCACGTCCACCATGTACTCCGCCTCGTGAAGCCTTAGAAGATCTACCTCTAGCCATCCTCTAACACACTATAGTAAGTCCCTAGTTATAGTGGCTAGTTGTGATTAGCCACTTACTTTACTCTTCATACCTTAAGCATTTCCTATCCTGACTACATTAGTATCCAAATCTACTAAGGGCAAACATATCAAAGAACATGCGCACATAATACTAGTTAACATTAAAGGAAAATACCTGATGGCACGTAGCTAGTCGGACTGGCACCCTGCCCTTTGTCCCATTCTTAGTTAAGTTTAGGTTTCTTTTGAAAATATTTACCCATTTCACTTAAACTTTAGCTCTGATACCAACTTGTAAGTCCCCGTTCCCAGGCACCTCACAGCTGGTCATTCATCGCACATAAAACACACATTTATTCAAAACATCACAGCGGAAATTAATTTAAACCATTTTATATATTAATGATAGCTTTTGCAAAGTAATACAATAGATTTAACTATTACAAAATATCATAGTTTCATTACATCATAAAAACGTCATTGTTATACTAATGGATGCCATCCTAAAAATGCCAAGTAGCTGCCCCGTGCCATCCTCAGCAACTTTTACCTGTCAACTGGAAAATACATAAAAGTCAGCGTTGTTGAGTGAGTTCTAGTTTTACAAAAATATAACATACTTTACTTTCGTTAAAACCCTTGTTTGCTTTCATACGCGATCATGCATCATACATACAAATAGATAATTTTGTTATTATCTTTCATTATCATACATATCTTTCCTCATCATATTCGTTCTTTTCATTCCATTTCATTTACATGCTCTTTCGTATACATTTTCATTTCATACTTTACATTGTGGCTTACTTTTGTTCTCATACTTTTGTAACATACTTGACATCGTTCTTTTACTTTCTATCTTTCTTACTTTCTTTTATATGTTATGTCATTCTTTTACTTTCATACGGATCGATGAACAATACCCCGAACATTGTGCACGAAGCTGATGCTAGGCCTGTGGTAATTAAGCCACGAACATTATGCACGAAGCTGACCTAGTCACCTAGGGAAGTCATCTCCCCCATTCATTGAAACGAATTGGCAATACCCCGAACATTATGCACGAAGCTAATGCTGGGCCTGTGGTAATTAAACCACGAACATTGTGTAAGAAGCTCACCCAGTCACCTAGGGCATACCAAAGGTCTTGTCAATCTTAATGACTGACCCTGTGTGAATCCTTTGGGGTAGCTAACCCGCATCACAGTTGAGCTAACGACAACATGGTCGTGCACCTCCTTTCTATTTGCTTGCAAGCCATACTTTCATTTATTACGTTTTACTTCTCCTCTTTGTTATCTTTCACTTTGTTACATTATTCTTTACATTCTTTCATACCTTTGTCATACTACGTAAAGTAATAACATAATATTTAACGTATTTTATAATGTAATGTATATACGTTTGAATACCATTAAAAGATAACACATTATACATACCATATATCAATCATACATTCTATAACCTTAAACCATCCCATAATCATTCTTAAAATGGGTAATCAAGCCCATAGGTCAAATCAGGTCAAACCTTACAAATTTTGGACTTTTCTAAAATTTTATAATATTTTTTAAGTGTCTAGGCGCATGGGAACTGTTTGGGCGTTTCTGCCCTGTTTAGGTGTTTTGCCACTATATGGGTGCCTGAGCTACACTTAGTCATTAACACTTAGGCGCATGGGCCTTTTGGGCGTTTGAACACTATTCAGGCACATGGGCCTGACTTAGGCGTATGGGCACTTAGGCAGTTGGGCACTATTCAGGCGTATGGACTTGGGGACGGTTGGGCACACTTAGGCAGTTTTTGACCGTTGAGCACATGGGCCACTGCTTAGGCACATAGGCAACCAACTTGCCCTATTAAACATAATTCAATCCCAGTCCAATATATATCATGATCTAAACTTAACACTACCATTCTAAGCATTATAACATGAACATAACTACAATTAAACCCAACTTACACCCACCCACATACATATTCATACATACACATACGAGTGAAAACCCCATTTTGTAAAAACATTCTTACATGTATTTCCAGCCCGAAAATCATTTAAAACATGTTAAAAAGGGGGTTCTAGTTGTCGATACATGTGTACCTAGTTTAGGAGCTTAATGTAAAATGTCTTTCATATCTTACATATTTGTAATTGAATGGGTATGAATGAAATACAATATGTGGTTGATGCTTATAATGTTTAATATTTCATTGTTATTATGGTGATAATATATATTGAACTAACTATATAGTTTGTGGTTGTTTGCAATATTCTTAGTCAAATATGGTTGAGAAACATGTTTAAACGTAACTGTATGAGTATTCATGCGAATGAACCATGCTAATGGACCATACGCATGAACACTTCACATGGACCAGTCGCATGACTGAACTAGGTGATTGGATCAGTCGCACAATTGGAACATGTGATTGACTCAGTCGCACGACTGGACCTTCAGTCGTGCGGATGGATCAACCGCATGCTTCAGTCGCACGAATGAAGACTCCAAACCTATAAATACCACTTAATTCGTGGAAAATGCAAGAATTCGAATACCTATGCACATACTCATACCCTAGTCATCCAGAGGCTCAAGAAAACCTGTTCCAACTTCATAGTTCGTCTCTAATCAATTCTCGTTCGTTCTTAACGTTTGTTTCATCGTAGGATTGATCAGACTGTCGTTCTCACTGATTGGAACGCCAATCAAATAGGATTCGCACTATTTGAGTTGGTATACACGCAGAATCAATTAGTACTCCGTACGAACACGGCCCTAACAAGTGGTTAAAATAGTGTTTTCGACGTCTCCAGATAAAAAAGTTCACGTTTTTCGTCATATGGCAGATTAGGGTTCGTAAAAATTCGTGTTTGTGAGTCAAAATCTTCAAAACCTCGAATTTTTCAAAACAACAGCCTTCAGTCACACGAATAGCTCATTCATACGACTGAACTCAATCGTACATCCCATACGCACGATTGAACTCAGTCGCTTATCCAATCGTACGACTGAGCACTCCATTCGCTTTGTCCAGTCGTCCTTGTCCAACTGCACGATTGATTCATCCGTATTGTTCAATGGCACGATTGAGCCATCCGCATTGTTCAATCACACGTTTGGGCCATTCGCACATCTCCATTCGCACTAGTGAATAAATCTTAGATTACAGCCTAAAGTTTATACAAATGGAAGATCAGTACTCAACTTTCACTGTCGGTAGGGATTCACGGATCCAGAGTCTTTTGCTTATGGAAAACGAAGTTGGTAATCACAATAAGCCCCTAAGCTCAAAACGTTGGACGATTACCCACAATGGAAGCAAAGGTTCGAGATATACTTAAATGGAGTTGATCCTAATCTATGGGAGTCAATCGAGACTGGGTATAGCATGTCGGTTGGTGCTGATGGAGTAAAACTTACCTTGGGTGGCATGACTAATAGCCAGAAGGTAAGTACAATGCAGACAATAAGGTGTATGCTTTGTTAACTTAGTCTATTCCTAAGGATATATTCCATTAGTTTTCTAAGAATAAACAAGCCAACAGGTTATGGGATGCTCTGGAAAAATGGTATAACGGGAATGCGACGTTGGAGGCATTAAAGGCAAAGGCTTTGAAAAAGGAGTTTGATAACTTCTCTTCAATAGGGAAAGAGAGTCTCGATGATGTTATCTATCGTTTCTACCACTTAATGAGTGAGCTTCACACTCATGGGCTTACCATGTCCATGGAAGACAAGGTGTTGAGTTTTGTAGATGGATTACCAGAAAAGTGGGTTTCGTTTGTTTCAAATCTCAGACAGAATGATATGCTCGCAAAGTTGGATATCAATGATTTCATTCTGAAGCTGAGAGAGGAAGAGTTGAGGATGAAGTACAGATCCTAGAAAGTTCATATGATCAGAACCCGTTACTTTACAACTCAACTCCTCAACAAAAAACTTCTGGAGCACCACTCCAAACAACATTCATCTCCAGTTCAGCTGCTCCTTCTCAAGCCATTACTTTAGGAACTGACACATCAGGGTCATCTTGTACCCAATACATAGCACCTGAAGCCAATGCTACAAAATTGAAGACAAAGAATCTCGGTAATGTGACTGTAGAGGTAGCAAAGGATCATATGGATCTTTTAGTAGTTATCGTTCACTCCTATGATGGTCTAGTTGCGGGGAAAATTGGAAACTGCCATCTCGGGGATGAAGACTATGAGCAGGTAGATGAAACTGAGCTCGAAACAATGGACATTATATGGGCACTGGCTAGTGCTGTCCGGAGGGCAAAGAAGTTTGTTAAGAAGACCGGACAGAACTTGATAGCCATAAAAGACACTACTTTTGGTTTTGACAAAACCAAAGTTACCTGCTTTAACTGTGGAGAAAAGGGGCATTTCAAACGTGAATGTGTAAAGTCCAAGAAGACAGGTAACGAGAATCCTTTCTCATCTTTCAATCGTCAAGATAAACCCACCAACGGGACTACATCTTCAAACTAGGATCCTAAGGCTTGACTTCCCAAGACGATGAAGGACAAGATTGGACCTTACGCTTTGTGTCTTCGGGAGAATTCAACATTGCAAGCGAAGGTGATATAGAAGTGGAACTTGTAATGTCAGATCATGAAGATACTGCTATTGTGGTCGCTCATCTAAATGAAGAAGGTCCCAGCACAACTTGTTCAGAATCACCAGCACCCAAACAATCAAACTCTGCGATGATGGCTGATTCAACCGAACCTTCTCAGGTAAATTCCACAGACCAACTCTTTGATAATCATGATTGTTCTGAATGTAATAAATTTAGGGATATTATAGATTCAAAATTTGCTAGGTTATTAGATCACAATAATAGCTTAGTAAATGATTTACAACTATGCACACAAGCAAACCGAATTTTAAAAGAAAATTAGCACAGTTATAAAGAGAAAATAGAACTGTTAAATAAACAACTAAGGGAAACTGAAGTTGTGGCCTTTAACCAAGCAAATGATATAAAGTTCTATTTAAACTCCTTTGAAATAACCAACAAAGAAAAAGCAGTTTTGGAAGTCGAAGTCAACTCACTAAAACAAACACTGCACAGTTGGACTAGTTCTTCTCACATAGTTCAACACTTAGTGAGAGAATGAAATCACGGGGAAGGGTTGGGTTACAAAGTTGTTCCACCACCACATGAGACCTTGTTGAATGCTAAAAGCAAACTAATTAATAATAACCCAATAAAGGATCATGTGGTGTCCACTCCTCTTGTAAGTTATCCAGATTCCACAAGTAAACCTATTGAATCTGTCGCTAAATAGAAGGAGACCACTTTGATGTCAAAAGGTAAGATGCCTATTGTTAATTTGGATGAACAATTTACAAAGGTTAAGGTGGAGTCAGGTTCAAACATGTCTAATTCAGAACCCAAAATGACCAAACAATTTAACCAATCTAGAGCACCATGTCTAAGTCCAAATAAACAAATGGGTAAAGATGTTAAATATGTTCAAACAATGAATTTTGTTAAAGAAGTCAAAACATCTAAACAAGAAGTGTCAAAACCCAAAGAAACTAAAGTCATACCTATGTCACATACTTCCAAATAGAAATAGTTTAACCAACATGTCGAAAGCAGATCTTGCTACACTTGTGGAAAGTATGAACACATTGCTTCTAAATGTTCTTATTATGAGACACCCAGAAAGAAGATTGAAGTTAATGATCCAAAACCTAGTTCTTCAAAAAACGAGGTCAATTACTCCACCAAAAAGAACCGTTGAACCTAAAGTTCAAACAATAAGCCAATCGTCTGTTTATCACAAATAGGTTTTACATAAAACTGGCTTATGGAAAGAAAAATCAAGTCCCGTGTCTGAAAAATGAGAACACGAAGAAGAATGATCTGCCCTTTTCCTCAAATGGACAGTGGGTAGAGTTTATGTTATGTGATTCCTTTGGGGCACCCAAGCCACTCAAGGCTTGGGACCCTAACCTAAACTAATCATTTCCTTTGAATGTGCAGGGTTCCGCTATAGTGCTTCTTTGAATACCTGGATTGTTGATAGCGGTGCATCAAGGCACATGACTGGAAACCTGCCTCTCTTGTCAAACGTCAAACAAATTAAAGGAGGACATATTTCATTTCGTGCTAATAAAGGATGTTACATCACTGCACAAGGAGAAGTGGGAAACCAGAAAGTGAAGTTTGATAAGGTAAACTATCTTCAACAACTTCAAAATAACTTACTTTCTGTTTATCAGGTATGCGACAAAGAGTTCAAAGTTGCATTTGACAACAAGAAGTGCTATGTTCTGAAAAAGGACTATGTCATTCCGGAGGACCAAGTGTTAATATCAGCTTCAAGATATAATGATTTGTATGTCTTGGACCTGTCAAAGGCCTCTAGAACTGATCATCAAGTACAATGCTTCTTGTCAAAGGCAACAGGAAAAACTCCATCTCCTGGCATAGGAGAATAGGACACAAAAATCCCCGGAAGATGCATCACTTGATCAAGAATGATCTAGTGCGTGGAGTAAATGTTCAAAACTTCCAACTACTGGATTTCTGTGTCGCATGTATAAAAGGGAAACAGACAAAGAAGTCTCACAAGGCAAAGTACATTCATTCAATTGACCTGCCTCTTGAGCTTATCTGTTTGGACCAGTCAGTACAAAGAGCATTGCCGGTGATTTGTACTGCTTTGTAGTTATGGATGATTACTCAAGATTTTCATGGGTGATGTTTCTGAAATCCAAATCAGAGACATTTGAATCATTCAAAGAGCTAGTAACTGCACTGGAGTCACCTACAAGCTGTAGGTAAGGCATGTTCGCTCCGACAACAGCACCGAGTTCAAGAACCAATGGATGGAGGAATTCTGCAAAGAAAAAGGAATTGTGCACCAATTCACATCGGCCTACACTCCTCAAATGAACGAGGTTGTTGAGAGAAAGAATCATAGCTTAATCGGATCACTCATGTACCTCACTGCCTCAAGACCTGATATCATGTATGCGACGTGTGTATGCTCCAGATATCAGGCAAAACCTAAAGTCAACCATCTCATAGGTGTCAAAAGGATATTTCGTTATCTGAAGGGTACTCGAACACTTGGGTTGTGGTATCCTTATGACGATGACTTTGAGCTTACAGTGTATAGTGATTCGGATTATGGCTGCTACAAAATGAACTACAAGTCCACTTCAGTAGGATGTCAATTCTTTGGGAGACGCTTAGTAATTAAATATCACTTTATACGTGATTGTTTTGAAAATAATTTAATCGATGTTGTTAAAATCAATACGGATTTTCAACGCGCTGACCTCTTCACAAAAGCTTTTGATAAACCAAGATTTTTATATCTGTTAAAGGTCAACAACGTGAAAAAGAAATGTGAAGTGATTCTAGAAGATGAAAATGCTTAGTCTGACAACCGTTTAGTTTTTATTTTCTTTTATTTTTCTTATTTTAATTTTCCTGTCTTAAAAATCCAAAAACACAAAAATGTTTTCGGTTTTAGAATTTTAGGAGGAGAATAGGTTAGTTTAGTATTAAATTAGTTATTTTATTTAATTACTTAAAAAAACAAGGGAGCAGGATAGTCTAGTGAATAGAAATTAGATCTTATCTGTGATATTGATTCAATGACTATAGAAAATGAAAGAACACAGGAATAAGGAGTTTGGGACTTCAAAATAATTTAACTGATTAAGATGCAAATTTCAAAGTATAAGTCTGAGAAGTCTAAGCAATATCAAAGGAAAAATGATAGTAAAACTAGCTACTACTAAGGTAACACAGAGAAAGTAGACCTAGAGGTTGCTAGATCACGAGATGATGTGTCGGTAGATTCAACACAATAGATAAGTAGACTTCATTGGTGAGTTCAAGCTCAAACTAAGTTGTTCAACAAGTTGTGGGTTATCATTTTATCCATGGTTAACACAATCAACGAAGTTCCAATAAGGGGTGACGAGCAAAATAAACGCCACAAATGTGTGTGGATGACTAGAAAAATGAGCAAAGCACATAAAAATGCAAAAAGCAATCAAGCTAATAACCTATGTTGTTGGTGAGATCTGTGCAAAAAGAATAAAACTGCTCAAACAAGAAGATAGGTTGTGTGCCTCTCTGCTATGCGGTAGCACTGACCTGAGGATAAGCATAACCTAAATATTCTAGAACTAATTGTTGTTTGCGCCTCTCTGCTGTGCGATGGCACTGACCTGAGGCTTTGCATCTCTATGAAAGCTCTTAGAATAGTTTCTTCTTGTCAAAATACACGTAGACCGCTCAAGAATCTCCTGAGAAATGTTGATTACCATATAAGTGTGGGATCCACAAATGCTGGTTGAAATAATTAAACCTTAAATCATCACCAATGTATGTCAAAAATTTGTGTATGGATTTAAGAGGAAAAGTATACTGGCAATCACCGTGAGCTGCAATTCTTGAAAGTCCAAATCATTATGGGTATCTTACAGCACTAGTATGATTTCCTAAACTTGCCAATGACTCTCAATGAAAACAAGAATCCAGCATCAAAAAGGCTTTGGTAAAATATCCTAAGTTATTTGATAAACCTGTATGATTCCACAATGAATCGTTCCAGTTATGATCAACGTAACTTGATACTATATTGTCTAGAAAGGAAAATATGGTAGATACTTATCTTAGGATTTCAACCTCACCTAAAATTACAAAAATAAGTTTTAGTTTTGTCTTTTAGTTCTAGTTGTTTAATTTGTTTAGTTTTTAGTCAGCTTAGTTATTAAACGTCGGACTATGCATTGGAATTCTATGTGGGATTTAATCACTTAAAAAAGATCACGTTTGAGGTGATCAACAGTTTTCTAAGTTAAAATGGTCATGTCTGAGATGATCAAATGCTCAAAATTTTTTATGAGTTGTTAATAGGGCTAAGTGTCAAATGAGCCATTCGCACGACTGGACCATGAGTATGGACCAGTCGTACGATTGAACCATACGTATGTGCCCAATCACACGACTAACCCACACGTATTGACCAGACGTGCGATTGGACCATAAGCATGAGTAAAGTCACATGATTGGATCACAAGAATGAACCAATCGCATGAATGGAGGTGACCGAATGAGTCAGTCGCACGACTGAATGTGACCGAATGAGTGAGTCGCACGACTAAAACCTAGTCGCACGACTGAATGTGACCGACTGAGCCAATCGCAAGATTGAAGAGTGCGAATGGATCCAGTCGCCCGGTTGAAGTATGCGACTAGGTTTAGTCGCACAACTGGAGGAAACCCTAGTATAAATAGAGGGGGAGTCGGTCGCAGAATCCTATTCACCCTCAATCGCCCCAAAATCGCACATAGCACTGTTACTCTGCCCGATTGTCTTTTGATTCAGTCTAAGCTACCGATTAGTGTGAACTAACGATTTCTAGTGATCATATAGGTAATGCATGATGATATACACTCCAAATTTCAGTCAATTCATGACCTAATGAGTGAATTTAAGCCATAAACTTAACCGATACTTAGTTGGCCTAAGAAACCTATAAAACTAAGTATATTGTTCAATAAAGGGTATTAGGTGTTATATTGGTCATGTGCGAGACAAATGAGCCAAACCACAAAGTCTAACATCAATTTTTGCTAAAAATTTGAATTTGAAAAACATAACAATCTGTCAACCAAATGGACACCCTGATGAACTTTAATCGCACGACTGAGCTGTATGAATGGCTCAATCGCGCGACTGAGCTGGACGAATGGCTCAATCGAATGACTGAACCATGCATATGAGCTCAGTCGTACGACTGATGTTAACGCATAGGATAGCATATGACTAAGCCCAGTTGCATGCTCAGTTGTATGTATGAGCTCATTCACACGACTAGTTCTCACTCGCACAGTTCATTCGCATGACAGGACAGAAGATTTCAAGTCCAATGAATCAAATTGTTACTTATTGACACACACTAACATTTATCTACTTTGTGTAACAGATGGCGAGTCGTTGGACTATGAGCACAAAGCATAACTTTTGTGCTCATCTGGATCTGACCTCCCGGAACACAGCTGAGTTCTCGGGCATTATCACATTCTTACAAAGATCGAGGATCTTCCGTGCGATCTCGACTCCGTGCACTCCATACTGCTTAGTTTAGCAGGCTTTCTGGGAAAGCGCTACTATCGACAGGTCCTCGGAGCCCTAGTGTATCAGGAGCTCCATTTTTGGTTAGCCTATAGAGATCACTAAGGAAGATCTCAGGACAGTCCTGGAGTTTAGGGATGATACTGACTGCCCTACTCGATTACACCCGCTGACAATACGAGGCTGCTTTTTGCGGGCTAAGTACTCGAGGGATATCAACGCATGTGTGCTGAACAAGAGCAACCTGTGCCCCCAATTCAAGTACTTAGCCCATGTGCTGCTAAAGTGCATTGCTTCAAGGAAGGGAGGCTTCGACGAGATGTCGGACCAGATTCAGAACGCCTATGTGGTGTTGGTACTGAACAATCCGTTCAGCTTCTCGAGGATGATCTTCACCTACCTGGTAGAGACATCGAGGCGAAGGGAAAGAGAGCTTCTGCATGTACCCTTGCTTTATGCAGATGATTATCGATTAGAAGCTCACTTCACTGCCAAAGGATAAGGTGGATGCTATGGTACTAGAGGTGATGGACGATACCACCCTCGGATGGATGAGGTTTACCGGGACAAGCAGGTGAAGCCCCCGATAAGGAGGTTGTTTGGGCATTTGGCTCGAGAGGACTACATGGCGCCTGTAAAGAGGAAGTGGCACCACGATGACAGTTACTCGGGTGTTGAGCAGATTACTCTACCCTCTGATGACTCCGACGGTGATGATCATGATACTCATCAGGGAGGGGATGGTCAGGGTGGACCCAAACCAGCTCCTATTCACCCTGACTTCCAGATGGAGGAGGAGGAGGAGTCTGGTGAAGAGCCTCTGGTGTGAACGTAGGGAGCCGGGTCGTAGCCACTAAGAGAGGTGTTAGAGCGGTTGGTGGACACCAGGGTGAGTCTGGGGAGGCTACTACTCATCCACCTACACCCCAGACAAGCCCAATAGCCAAGGGGGAGCCTCTCTCTCCAAGGGATCGAGGAGAAAGAGAATGGCTTAACCCTACAGGAAGAAGGGGAAGAGGCCCAGGTTTACTTTGATCACCACCACTTCTACCACTCCACCCACCACTTCTACCACACCACCCACCACTACTATCACACCACCCTCCACCACTACTACTACACCTCCACCTTCCACTACTACAGCCTACCATCCACCACCCACTCACATACCACCACCCATATTCACCACAGCCACCACTACTACCACCAGCCACCAAGTCGGTCCCTCATCACACACCACATTCACTACAGGATCATCTCTACCTCCCATTAGAGTAGAGGAATAGCTATCAGCACTAAACGTATGGTGCTGAAGCTGTTAGCTGCTGATGAAGAGAAGGCTGCCCGACTACATCAGCTTAAGGAGCTCAACACTACTCAAGCATAGCAGATTTCACAACAAGCTCAGCAGATTGCCCAACTCCAGGAGCATAACTTCCAATCAGCAAAGAAGATAGAGGAGTTGGAGGCTTCCAACAAGACCATCATGCTCAAGCTCAAGGGATCAAAGGAGGAGCCACTTAAGATAAGAGAAGGAGATGATGATGATAATGATGGAGAAGATGATAATAGTGACGATGATGAGGTTAGTGATGATGGAGAAACAAGAGGAAGGCGGGATAATGATGATGATGATGATGATGATGATGAAGGAGATGCAGCTGCATCTGCCTCAGCTCAGGGTTAAGAGAGAAGAACAAAGCGAAAGCAAGACCAAGAAGCATCACCTTCTACCCCACCTACTGACGAGCCCGCTATTCAAGAAAAAAGTAATGCTTAGATATCATGTATTTGAAAACTTTTGTACTTGAATCATGTATTAAACTTTATGTAATTAATGTTTATATATATTTGATATTTAACTGTCTTGATTATTTACTAATGGTTGATGTATTTACATGTTTAAATCAAGCAGATCAATCATCTCGGCAAGACGAGTATGATGTTACTCCCCTACAGCAAATCAAGTCTCAATTAACTATGATACTTGATTTGCAAAGGATTGTCAGGAGGTCTGTGAGTTATATTCCCGAAGAAGGAGAAATAATTCATGACCTTACTGATGAGCAACTTGTTGAGATGTTCCGGCTCAACCGGATGAGATTGTCAAGGACGCTCCTACTGTTGATGTGGCTAGTAAAGACGAGCTTAATAATGTGGATGAAATAGAGATTGAAGACGTCACAGCCCAGCATCATCTAGAGTAAACTGACCGAGAGGGAAATGTGGTTCCTAATTTGGGTTATACTCTCGGTAGTGATACATTTGATAAGCTGGATCAGATGGAGAAGGAGGCAGAGAAGTCAGAAAGCCAAGCCCAAGCCTCGGACGCCGATATGGACATCAAAAAGGCTGAATGGCGGCTTGTGTTGAGAGATCTGAGCCCAGCGCACTGCTCAAAGCCGAGTGCCTACACCAAGCTCTAAAAAGTAAATAAGCATCTAAAGGTGTCAGGAAAGATCATAGCGTGGGTATACTTTGAGGATCTGAGTGTTTATGCAGTCATGTCACACCCCCGCTGAGAGCGGAAACACGGGGATGTAATGAGACGGGATCGTCATAACACATGGTAAACAATAGAGATGCAATATAAATAAATGATGGTAAGCGTGTCATGACGACACCCAACACAAAGGAGACTTGTGTAGTGTTTAGTCAATATTCACGACAACATAGCCATAAACATAAACTTGTACATCAATCATATAATCAACAATAGTATCATTGTAATGTAAATCCCACAACCCGGGAGCAAGTCTCCAAAAGAATAATTGTATGTAATCAGACCAACAATGTTTCAAAAGAATGTTTGTCAAGTATGGTATAGTCTCAAAATGCATCCTAGGGTCTCCACTAAGGCAGCACACCTAGATCTTCAATTAGCAGTGTCACCTGAAAAGATATGCTTAAAATGGTCAACAAAATTGTTGGTGAGCTCGTAGGTTTAATAGTAAGTAAATTGATGTTGCATAATAGTTTTGCGGAATACCAACAATAGAGGGTGGGGGTGTCAACCCACTAGTACTACCAATACCTATCCATCGGTTCCAACATCGGAATTAAATGGTTGTAAAGAAAGTACCACAGAGCGAACTCATGTATGTATCAGATAAGTACTCAAAAAACAGTAACATGTTGATTCCAAGAATGTAAGTTGTACAGCGTAAAAATGGGTGAGCATACTTTTCCCCCAAGTTTGTAAATGATTGAAGTATTGAATAAGCATAAAAAGGGGCCACGAAACTCACTTGTTTGGTGGTAAGTATGAATGATCAAGTTTCCAAATGATGTAAGCGATAAACGGTCAAACACCTATTATCAGTTATTGTTAAACATTAATGATACGTTAAAGAAAATAGTAATGTTCGGTCGGTTCGGGTTGTATCGGTTCGGTCACGCGGAACACACACCAATAGACCTAAGTATTAGATCTTATATAGATCCAAGTACTTGCGATCGTCGCCATTGCCGATGATATTAGTGTAAAGGTTTCATTGTTGTTAGAGAAGTACTTAGTAAATTTTAGTGGTTACAATCAGTTCTTGATAATTGTAATAATGTTACAGTTGTGTTGGTTTGTGATAATATTAGTAATTTTTATAGCGTAAGCGTTATTAATTTCATTAGCAATGGTAACCATGTCTATGTCACCTTAACATCATGCGACATACACACACCACACCCATAAGAAGGGAATGCACACACAAATAACTTAAGTCGCACGACTCAACGTTCCATCCGCACGAATCAACCTCCATTCGTACGAATCAGCTTCATTCATATGAATGAACTTTCATTCATGCGACTCAGCCTTCGGTCGTACCACACAGCACTCAATCACACGACTCAACATCCATACGCACGAGTCAACCTTCATTCGCACGAATCAGCTTCATTCATACGAATGAACCTCCATTCGTGTGACTCAGCATTCAGTCATGCGATAAACGCACATTCACAAGTCAATCTTCGAATAATAGCTTGATCCCTGAAGCTGA
This sequence comes from Flaveria trinervia, assembly GCA_025506515.1. Taxonomy (NCBI): domain Eukaryota; kingdom Viridiplantae; phylum Streptophyta; class Magnoliopsida; order Asterales; family Asteraceae; genus Flaveria; species Flaveria trinervia. The sequence continues at coordinate 71,951,106 of CM046455.1, forward strand.
TGAAACAAGTCGTCGATACAAGGTAAATGTATTGATTCTTGACTGTTACTTTGTTTAACTCCCTATAATCGATGCACATCCGGAATGTGCCATCCTTCTTCTTAACAAAAATGACAGGGGCTCCCCAAGGTGATGTGCTAGGTCGAATAAAGCCCTTATCTAAAAGCTCCGGAAGTTGTGCTGATAACTCTTCTAGTTCGTTCGGTGCTAATCGATAAGGTGCCCTACCAATCGGGGCTGCACGGGAGTTAACTCGATTTGGAATTCCACTTGGCGATGAGGTGGTAGTCCAGGAAGATCCTCTAGAAACACCTCAGGATAGTCACGCACTATGGGAATGTCCTCCATTCTTCTTTCTTCCGCTTGCTTATCGGTGACGAGTGCTAGAATAGCCAAACGACCTTTTCGTAACAACTTTTGGGCTTTCAAGTATGAGATGATGCCTATCACCGCACCACTCCTATCACCTCTGACTGTAAGGATTTCGTCACCAACCAGAATCCGTATGATTTTCTCATGACATATGACTTCCGCTTGCTTGCTAGAGAGCCAATCCATGCCTATCACTACATCAAAACTCCCCAGTGTAACAGTCATAAGATCTATAGCGAAAGTATGACCGGCAAGCTCTATCCTACAATCTCTAAGGATATGCGTTACATGGATCTGTTTACCGTCAGCCAATTCTATGGTGTATTTAGATTCTAAGGCGGAGGGTATATCACTTAAAAGACTATAGAACTTTAAGGACACGAAGCTCCTATCGACTCCATTATCGAATAATACTATAGCAAAACACCCATTAACAGAAACCTACCAGATGTTAGGTCATTTAGAGCCTCACCTGAGCCAATGATGAAGGCTCTCCCTTTGGCTCCATTGTTGTTGCCTCCATTACCAGTACCATTTCCACCATTGTTGTTGTTACCGTGGTTGTTGTTGTTGTGGCCATTGCCGTTATTTCCATTACCATTCTTCCGCATTGTGGGCAGTTTCGCCTGTAATGCACTTCCTTCCCACATTCAAAACAACCTTTGGGAGTCTCCTGAGGTTATTGTGGCTTCCTTAACAGTTCACAACGACAATCCTTAGCAGCATGTCCAATCTTACCATAGCGTTGGCACTTGAAATTATCACACCTTCCCACATGATGGTAATTACACCGAGTGCACTTCGGATGTTTACCACCATAACCACTGGGTCCTTGATTGTTTGAAGCTGTCTGGTTGAAGTTACGATTATTATCGAACCACATAGTCCAAGTCATATATAAAGGAAATCAATTGATGACATCCAACCCATCGCTATCATCTTTCGTCTTCACTGGTTCCTCCTCCCCGGGTTCCTCCTCGGGATCCTCATCCCCAGGGTCCTCTACAGGAGCAGGAGCTACTGCAATCTGAAGCGCTGCCAATTGGGCTTCTAAGGTAGCAATTCTGTTATCGGCTACTGCATCCCGCTGTTCACGAGCAGTTACGCATCCTCTAAGTGCTATAAAACCATCTTCCATGTGGTGACACCCATTTAGGGTCTTCCCGTGTCACTGCTCAAGTTCATCCACTTGATGCCATAGTTTGCACACCTCGTGCTGCAGTGTACAAACATCACCCGTGAGTTACCTGACTCGTTGCTGCTTAGTATCCAGTGCAGCCACCAGTGCAGCAATCAATTAGTCATTGGACAACACCATCCGTGGGAGTGAAGGCATTGGTTGATCAGCGTTGCTCCTAGTCCTGGGCCTCGGAACAGGTACGCGCTCCCTATACATTATGTGATTAACGAACTTGGGGTAGAAACTCTAGTCTCGCGGGGGGTCACGCTCCATCAATGAAAAAGGTTGATCCCAATCAATCTCCCCTCAAGGATAAGCTAGACGGGGCCAGTCAGGTCCATTGTCAAGTACAAGTGTGGGAGGTGGGGACTCAGATCGTGTAGGTGATGCAGGTCGCTTACCCGGAGTTCTCGATGACGATGCCATGCTGCAGAGAGTGTGACGTGTATGCCAATGAGTATGCAGTAGATGAAGTAAGGAACAGGTAACTAACTAACTGTGTGCGGTTATAGTCTAGTGTGTATGCAACCTAGTTCCCTATAACCAAAGGCTCTGATACCAATCTGTCACACCCTTAAATTCCACATGCGGAGTTTTACCGCGAGGCGTGTAAACAAATCAGGATCATAGTCAATAGTTACTCAGAACGACTCTATTTGCCACATTTAAAATAAAATCAACCAAAGTTCAAACTTTAAAACCATGCGGAAGCGTTTTGTAAGTAAGGAAACCCAAAGTATATAAATGCATAATATGGCGAAACACGCGCCAACCCAAATGAGTAAACATTAATAAATAGAAACCAACAAAGATGTCTTTAAAAATAGAGTCTTAATATGCATGATGAACCCTAATGGCAAGCGAAGTTAACGACCTGATAATAGCATACTAAAAATGTCAACACAATGGTTAGTGAGTTCAAGAGTTGGCATTTAAATATAAAGAATTTAACAGTTGTGATATATAAGCAGTGTATTGTAACAGATAGCTAGTCTATTAACAATAAATATTAATTCATAGTGATTTCGCAATTGAAGCTGACTGTGATAAGTTGTTGCCTCCTGTCACGACTTACCAGGTCATGACAATGTTCAATAGGACAAATTGCGCGCAGTTGACCTCGAGTCACACAGGTAGGGCTCGTCAGACCCAGTAGTACTACCCAAGTTTCCCCGCTATTCAATATTAACAATTCGAAAGTGTGAGGACTTTTCCATAGTAAACAGCACTATATTAATATTATACACAACTCAAATATATAAAGCGTTTGTAAATTACCTGTATGCTATCTCCACCAAAAGAGATTAAGTAAAGAGTGGGGCATGAACTCACCTGATATGCGTAACAACTACTTAGGGTTTACTTTGGAAGAAAGAGTGGACAGACAACCTTTAGAGGTTACCTAGATCATGTAAGTACATAAGTACGTGTAAACAGAGAACATGTGGAACCCTAAGCACACTACAACCAAAGACTCAAGGTTTCAGAAAATAGACACGTTTGACTCAGTTGACCCGTTTGACCCATTGGTGACATCATGAGTTATAATTCAATTAAGCAAACATGAACATATAACATACATGGTTAACATTCAACTGGATCACATGAGGTGCTACATTACCCAATGCATAACTTAGATCATCATACCACTAAATATCATACAAGTCATGCGAATCTAAAACATTAACATGCCCACCAGTTACAACATAACTAACATGCCACACAAAGATCAAATCATGCACTTCATGCCATGTGAAGCCACTCACGACTTCAAATCCTAAACCCTACCAATCCTACTAAGTAGGGGCCTCAGATTCGCACGCGTGTATGATGATGACAATCATATTCATTAACCATGTTCATTGCATTTAACATACACCACAATAATTAATTTCCAGTCCCAAACATGATGTCTTAATTACTAATCAACCATCAACATCATACATGATCATCAAAGTCCATACATCACCCATGATCATCCAAGCATTCCATACAACTAAATTAACATATTCTATCATATTAGAAATCATCCATGAACGTACTAACATGCTCCTAATATCCCAAACATGCTCAAACTATCATCTTTCAAACTTTGTGCAAATAAAGTTTCCCTTTTGGGAAAGCACGTCCCGAAATCTATCAAACACCGAATGTATTCTTAAATTCATTAATAATTCACCAATTCAAGTTCATATCAATATCTAAGCATGATCAACAACATCCAAACATCATAATTCACTATCCTTCATGATCAAAAGTTTCTACTTATGGAAATATATGAACTACATACATCATCGTAAACCCTTCAACAACATCAATTCATCATCAGATCATCATATCATGAAATATAAAGTTACTATTCTTAGTAACGTATGAACAACACATCAAAAACGTAACTTTCTTGCATAATCGACGTTAACTAACATGTATACAATTTTACTAACATGATAGCATCATCAATTGACCAAAATTCGACATCATGAACACCTATACATGAATTAGGGTTCGGCCAAATAGAAAACTCCCCAAAACTTGTAAAATTTTAACCTTTAAACGTGTAATGGCTTGTATTTGATGATTCTAACTTGTTGCAACCCTTGAAATCAATCAAATCCGATGCTTTCTTGCTTGTTCTAGTTTTGCATAATTACTATTAAGCCCTTGTTGTTTGTATTTTTATAAAAATTAGCTTTTAACTCCCTTTTAAAAGTGTTTTTAACTAAGTTATTTAGCATATAGACTCATAGTCATAATTATGTATTTTATTTTTATAAAACTAAACACATACGAATTAATACACATGTTTCCACGTTATGCGATTAATTTCCACAATGAACATTTAAATCGCGTAAACACATAAACATAAAACAACAATCACATCATCAGTTAAATTATCATTAATTTAACATTATTAATTATTATTAGGTCACCAAAGTTAAACGACAACTAGTGCATGCTCAAGACACGTGTATGCAAGACGTAACGAAACTAACAGAGTTTGGTAACGTAAAATTACCGGATGTCACAAACGGAATGAACATCCATGCTTAAATTAGACCTCCACTTTTTTATTTAGTCTGTAAAAACATTGAATGATTTAATTTTAACACAAAGAAAGGTATATGTTATTTTTTTCTGAAAAAGTAATGTAACTTTTTTACCCATTTGTAATTTCAAAGCATATTTCACATTTAATATTTTTGTATATATTTATTTTACTTTTTCATGAACTTATAAATATAAACACTTATTGAAGTATTAATTATTATTAATGAATATTTATGGGTGGTGTGTTATGTTAATTAAGATTAAGAATTATGATAATCAAGTCTAACTATGATATTTAGAAATTAGACGACTAAAATTTCATACTTGGAACATGTATAGATTTGGTTGAACTTGAGCAATTATTTATCGTTATGTTTGTATGTAAATTTTGATGAAGTACTTTTAAGTAAACCATATGATAAATAATAAAACTTATTGAAATATTAATTATTATTATTATTAATTAATTAATATTTGGACATGTGTGATGTTAATGATGATTAAGAACTATGATAATTAAGTCTGATTATGACAATTAGAAATTAGTTGAGCTTGATCAATTAGTTATATTTAAGTTTGTATATAGATTATAACCAAGTACACTAATCAGAAACTAATTCATGAATTGATTTCTTTTTGTAAAGTCAATTGACATTGATACTACATTTAGTAGATATTAAAGTGTAACTTTGAGTATTAGCTTTTAAATTGTTTAAATTAGAGTGTCATCATTCACCTTCCTATTTGATAACTTGTATGCAACTCAATATACAGGGTTTAGACTTCTGATGGAAAACACGAAATGCACATCAAGTAAGGATTGGCACATTGAAATTTATAATAAAAAGATCTTCACAGATTACACTTGAATACAGGGGTGTTTTCTATGGTCATCCAAGCTTTTAAAAAAATTAAATGAAGAATAGACTGCACTAAGTCCCCAGCCCCTCATCATGTTTATAAATGAACAAAGAAACATCAATTCAATAAATACAACTACAAATGACATCAAGCACAAACAAACTCGTATAAACTAACAAGATAAATCCAAAAGGATTAAGCATTTGTAGGCTGACTGATGTAACCACATATGCAGATTTATGTTTCATACGCCAAGAAAACAAGTAGGTATTTTAGACTGTAAGACTAAGACGATGACAGAGTTTAAAGTCTTCTTTTCACCAAGATTGATGAAATACGCTATTCTGACTATTCGGAATTCAAAATGCACATGATCATAAAAGTTAAACATATCTTTTGAAAAAGAGATATCTATGTAATCCTAACTGCAGATTCACATTCTCCCTTAAATGATAATCACCAAACTTCCCGTATGTACAAACATAAGTGATCTCTACCAACATCTAGTTTCAAAGAAAAACCCAAACGGAAACCATACTGAGGTTAAATATTCAATAAGATGATTGTACAACTTTGCAAAGCCCTAGAATCCTTAAATCAGTAATCACCGCAACAAAGTTTTACAAGGCAATTATGATATAAGAAAGGGGGATTCGTGTTCATTTTTCAAAATTTTGGCTTCTTGGTATCCACCAGTCCACCTCTTACTATAATAAATCTATGCACTGTGATTAAGAAAACCTTGTTATGCAGAGGAAATTCAATAGTTCAGTGAAGCGCTAATTGCTTGACAGCAAAATGAATCATTAAACAGACAGTTTAATAAAATTGAACTTACCTGAACAATTGCTTCCTTCAACTGAGAATGTAAACGGGATCCTGAGTCTTTAACACTTTTACTCAAGCTATCTTCAAAATCAAAAACACAAATTTATCAAAAACAACTAAAAATCAATTAGAAATTGCACAGTGAACAGAAGAACAAGCGAGAAGAATCTTACCTCCAAGAAGTTGTAGTAGGTTGAAAAACAACTATGTTACAACTCTAGAAGATTAACATGTTGTCTTTATGTGTCTTTTTTCTATTTGTAATAGTATAGGGACTAGTTTTGTAATTGTTAGTTCCTTGTGTTTCATTATAAATAGCTTAGACTTGTAGCAGTTAGAAGAGATCAGAACAACAGTTTTGGAACAGATTTAGAACTGCTTACTTACTTTGTAATTGTCTTTGCTTGATATTAATGAAAATATAAATTTTGTTGATATCTTGCTTGATTTGATTACTTTGTTTGTATTACTTTGAATTGTGTTCATACATCATCACAGATTGGTACATTTCATCCTATCAAATGGTATCAGAGCTGTTGGTGAGTGATTTTTAAGGATTGTCAAACTTTCAAACTCAAAAAGTTTACTGAATCTGTGATTGATAGAAAATCAATTGAAAATTTGTGGATTTCACATGTGTTTCATCATCAGAAACATGTTTTAAACCATAATTAGCATTTAAATTCATCAAATTCGAGATAATTTGTTGAATTTTTGTTCAAAAAGTTCACTATTTTTCAAACTGAAAATTACAAAATTGATTAATTTGTTGTTGATATTGAAAGAAATTGATGTTAGAAGAATGATTATTGGTATAAAACATGTCTAATTGGAAAGTTTCAATCCAATTCATCATCTTTTGAAGAATTTCAGAAGATTTGAGTTAGTTACATTCATATGAACATGATAAATGTGGCGCATTAGAGTTGAGGTTTGCTGAAAATTTGTCTAAGTGTTAAACGCTTGACTACTGTTTAGTCACATTAACACTGCTTAGGCATTTTCAGTTCAGACATTTGGGTACTGTTGAAGAGTAAAGGTCCAGACGTATCATCACTGTTGAGGCGTATTAAAACTGTTTAGACGTTTGACAACTATTGAGGCGCATTACAACTGTGTAGGCGCATCACTGTTGAGGCGTATTAAAACTGTTTAGACGTTTGACAACTGTTGAGGCGCATTACAACTATGTAGGCGCATTACAACTGTGTAGGCGTATCATCAATGTTCAGGCGTTTTACTAGTGTTCAAACGCATCAATTTGGGCGTTTTGGAAAATTTTTCTAAGGCATTCCCTTAGACGTCTCTCAACTTAGGCGCATTAAATGTTGGGGCGTTTGATTACTGTTCAGGCGCATCACCCTTGACACTTAGAATTTTTTTTAAGAAAATTTTTCAAAAACCTTTTCATTTCTTTTCTTAATTCAAAATCTAAGATAAACAACAAAAACATAAGAATGGTGAAATCAGAAGATTCTGAAAATAGAGTTCCAAAACTTAAAAATAGAGCTGATTTCAAAAATTGGTCTCTTCGGTTAAAACATCATTTAAATTCCATTGACACTAATCTTTGAAAATCTATAGAGAAAGGATCATACATTCCTATAATCACCGATGGGCCTGACATAGGGTTTGGTTATACTAAAGATTCTCAATAACCCTATCCTAAAGATGGTCTTCAAGGAGATGATTTGAGAAGAGTAAAGAATGATATCAAAGCATATTCCTTGATGTGTAAAGGACTACCTCTGGAAGTTCTTGCAAGGCTTGATGGATTTCAAACTGGATACACCATGTATAAAGCCTTAAAGACCATTTGTGAAGGAGGTGAGGAGATTCAAAATCTCAAGAAACAAAAGTTGAAAAGGCAATTAGAATTGTTTCAACATTTGTCTGGAGAAACCATAAATCAGATGATGAACAAATTTGTTCAACTGATAACTGAGATGTCAATTGTTAGGATGAGTGATCTAAGTTTGATCAATTAGAGTAGATTGCAGTGGAATTCGAACAATGAATTAGACAATTTTGAAAGAACTCAATTGATATTCAATGGAATAGTACACGGTTATAGAGAGAGAGAATTCTACAAAAGGAATATTTCATTCAAATGCTTTCGTGGTGGCTGAAAGTCACACGTTACAATTAGGTCAACATTCCTTATATAAGGAATGTGACGTTTGCTAATGTCACTTGATAGTGACATCTAACAGAATTATACAAACAACTGAAACTATGCAAACTACTGAGAATGTTCTCAACAACTAATCACATCTCAGAGAATGCTAAGTACAAGAACATAAAACTACTGAACTAAAACTACTGAACTAAAACTACTGAACTAAAAACTACTGAAAGGTAAATTACAAGTCCTGAAAAGGAAAACCATCATAACTACTGAAGTTAATAACTTCAGCTGTTGTGACAACTACTGATCACTCTGGTCTTCAGTCTTTGTCTTCAGTCTTTGTTCTTCAGACTTCTATTTCAGACGTTGTCTTCAGCTGATTACTTTAAACTTTGTCTTCAGTACTTCACTTTCAGACTTTATCTTTAGTACTTTTCTTTCAGACTTTGTCTTCAGTAGAAATCTTCAGATCTTGTCTTCAGACCTTGTAATCAGCTGATGTCTTCAGCTGTTGTGATCTTCTTCAGTAGTTGTAATGTCTGTGGGACATGGAGGTTTTTCTAATCAGGCTCATTGGTTCTTTTGGTCCAACAAACTCCCCCTGAACCAATGCAGCCAAAACCTCTAAGTTTATTGATGATCCCACTTATTCTTTGGCAGAAACACCCTCTTGATCAGCTTCAGAGGTAATCATGTAAGCACAGGCCGAGAAAAGGTTTCTGATCTTTTGATTGGCTAACTGTGGAAGGGAACTCTGTATTGGGGAAACTGGACACAGAGTCTTGTCCCAACCATGAAACCTAATTCCCATTGATGAGTCTGTAAGACTCTCTTGCATAGGCCTCAAGAAGAACAACTTGTTCCTCCTTGGTGAGTTCTTCTGCTTCTCCCTCAAAGAAGAACTCTGGGCCATAATATTCAGACAGATACCTTACTGTCTTCCCATTCTTCAATTCAACAGTTATGATCTCTCTGTATGCGAATTCATCTGGATGAGAGCCTTCTAGCAACAACTGGAGTTCACTCTTTTGAAGATCTTCAAGTCTCTTGTATAACAGCCCCTTCTTGATCATTTTGTTGTCAAGTAGAGATTGAGGGGTTGTCTTTGAGTTGTGTGCTCTCTTGAATCTTCTATAATCTCCCAGGGTGAGACTACCATAGCCAACATAATTGTAGCATTCAAAGTCTTTTGCACTTGGCCATGATATCTACTTGGTATGTTCTTCTTGTGTATTCTGGAACTTACCCTGGGTTCTGGCCAAATCCTCACTCTTTCTCTTTGATGTTGGAATGTATGCCTAAGAGTGTACAGCCTCAGAGCTTGTTTCTTCATTGCTTGAATGGATGAGGACTGAGGGAAGTCCTTGTCAACCATTTTGAGAAATTGCTCATCATGCTACTTCTACTGTTCTACTTCTTCAATCTTCACTTTCACCATTTGCATTTGCAAGTCAGAGGTGATCATTTGTTGACTTCTGGGCTCAGGTGTTTTAAGTTTGAGAACAGCAGAGATTGGCAGACTGTCTTCATTCTCATCCTCTTCTTCTTCTTCTTCTACCCTCAACACCCTTCTCCTCCTTCTGGGTGTATCACTAGGTGTGGTTTGAGATGGTTTTTGGGTAATGGAATTGGTTTTGTGGGTCGAGTTGTGGGTGGTTTTGGTTTAGGGATAGAATTGGCAGATTTTAGAGATGATTGCTTTGAGGGTTGTTTTTGAGTGGGAGTATGAGAAGGCTGATCTAGCAATTTAGTGGTGAGTTTGGCTTTTAAGAGCTTTGCCATCTCATTTCTCTTCCCAGCACCTGCTTCATCCAGTGCTTCGATGATCAACCCTTTGTTGTAGCTTCCAGCAGAATAGATTTTCTTGGTTATCTCCAAGATACTGTCTTTGGACCAAGACTTATCTCTATCAATGATCTTCCTAGATATTTGGAAATAAACCTAATCATAATCTCCAACCTTTCCCTATCCATCACACTGTAACTAGCCCATCTTGCTTGAATTTCATTTATCTCCAGCCTTCTAATCTCAACATCTAAGGAGGCTGTGTCATTACCCTGTCTGAAGAGCTGATCTATTATTTTGTCCATAGATCTGCTGTGAGCTTCATCAGCTTCTTTGACTAGATCTTCTAAGGACTTTTCTCCATTAGACTTTGACTTAGCACTTCTCTTCCTTTTGTAAGTGATTAGCCGATCTTTCTGCTCTTTGTCTATGCTCAGCTCTTGCACTGTGATCAGCTGTTTCTCTGAGATCAGTTCTTGTTCTTTTTCTAACTCCTTTTCTTTTACGGGTTCTTTCTCATCTTCTACTCTCTTCCTTTTCCTTTCTTTCACTGCCTTAGACTTAGTAGTCTCCCTCGTTTTGGGTGCATTGGGATTAGGGGCTTGAAAGGCAGAAAGTGACTTGTGAACAGCATCATTAAGGAGTGTTTGGAGATTTGAGGAGATCCTCTCATCAATGGCTTTATATACTATCTCAGTGATGATGGGAGTGATGAGAGGTAAGGGGCTTTGAAAGGTTGCAACCATCTGCTTAAAGGGGTTCTGTCCCTGAGAGGTGGTGCCAAAAGCAGTGGCTTAGTTAAGTGTATTGGTTGTATGTTTGGTGAACCTTCAAATGAAGGTGCCATCTGTGGGTTATTGGGGCAGATGGACTTTTATCCTGAGACATTTTGGCTAGCAGTTCTTTGAATCTGCTCACCTCAGTCTCTAGGATTGTGTTATGGGCTAAGACATCAAAGAAAAAGCCTAGGTCATCATCAGTCTTTGCTGAATCATCTGACCTTCTGATTAAATTAGGATGTACATGCCCTGAGTGTAGATCAGTATATGCATGTGCCCCTTGTTCTTGGTTCTGGGGACTTCTTGCCTTTGGACTTTGTCCTTCATTGGCAGTTGCCTCTGGTGAGGTCTTATATATGTTACCAACTTCATCCTGTTCATTTGCTAAATCAGTAGAAGTGGCAGCCTGACCAGATGTTCTAACCTCCTATTCTACACTTAGAGATTGAACATTATAACCCCTGTGTTGTGGTTATCAGCAGCATTTTGGTCCTCCCCCTCAATTGTTGAGGTATTCCCAGTGTTAGTTGGTTTCTGGGGAGGGGGTGAGGAATGCAGCTGACTCAGCACTTTAGCAACTATAAGGTTGGGCTTTGAGAGGTGGTTGCATTTGGAGATTGGTCAGAAGCAGCTTGCACCCGGGGTGAGAGATGCTCTTCAATGGTAACCTTCACAACTGAGATAGGTTCCAGTAATGTGGTATCCCCAAATTTGGTTGCAACAACATCCTGTGGAGAGGATACCTGTGCGGTTTCAGCAGGTTAAGTCTCTAACATGACTGGGAGGTTAGAACCAGTATGTATTTCATGTATTGGTGGTACAGGGGCATCCTCAGGGGACTCATCTCCCTGAGTAGCCTTTTTGGGCTTTTGGGGTTTGGGTTTGGTGGGGACTTTGGATCTAGAGGTGGAGGCTGTGGGTTCCCTCTACTTGGGTTTGAGCAGTCGGGCAGCCCCTTTAAGAGTAAGGTCAGAGTTATGCCTAGAGTATACCTCAGCTAGGACAGCTGGAGCAGGAACTCCAAGACCAACAAGGCCGTTAGATTTTAATTGATTTAAAATTATGGACATCAGAAACCTGGGATATAGTAGCCATCTTTTTGTCATAGGTTTCTGAGCCAAATCCTTAAGTTCCATAAACACTATCTCAAAAAAATTTAGAGTTTGTCGTTCAAAGATAGAGTACAATACCTATTACCATCTTGAGGACATCTGATCCCATGAAGATGTCTTTGAAGCAAGGCAGACATTCACCATGTAGAAGATAAGTCTTTCAGCATCATGGAAGTGCTTTTTGAGAATGGTTGTAGCACTTAAGTCTCCTTCATACCAGTTGTTAATGAAAGAAATATCAATGGTGCCTTTCAGGTATTCTATAATATTGGTGGCATCATGCAAATTTAGGGTTTTGCGAATGATGTCAGGGGTGATTACCACCTGTTTCTGGTTGACCAATGACTGGAGAGTGATTTGGCTATCATTTTCACCGGTTGTGACAGAGACGTTGGTCCAGAATTGGTTTAAGGAATCGGGGTATATGGTAGGATTCAAAAGAAAGGCGGTTCTGTATTGGGAATCTACCATAAGATCGATGGCATTATCAAATTTGTTCCAAAAGGCCGATTTCAAGAGGTAGGCGACACAGTTGTGTCTGGGTTTGAGTTTCATGGTCGCCATTGTTGAGAGAGAAAAGGATAGAAAACGGCTAATGAAACGTTCGGCTATAAGTGCAAGTATTTATAGGTTAAGAAAAGGCTAAAAAGAAAATGACTGAAAGTGTTGGTGTTGTCATCAGTTGTATGAAAACAACTGAAGACTTGGTTTTAACTATCAGACATTTGAAACAACTGAAGACTTGGTTTTGGTCATCAATAGTTATGAAACTACTAAAAACCTTGGTTTTGGCTTCAGGTGTAGGAAACAACTGAGGACTTGGTGTTAGTCATCAGTAGTTGTGAAACTACTGAAGACATGGTTTTGTCATCAGTTGTTTAAGGTGAAACAGCAGTTTGTGGAAACGATTGAAGAGAAAATTCTCATCAGTAGTTTTCGTCAATTCTTAGCTATTCAGCTGTTTCATACTGTCCTCAACACTTACTCATCAGACTTTTAGCTGTTTTCAGTTGTTTCATAGGACATCATTACTTATCTGTTTTTACTAACATTAGTAGTTATAACTACATCAGTAGTTTTAACTGTATCAGTTTCTTTTAACAGAAAGTATAGTACTTTTTAAGTAATTTAGTCTTCAGTAGTTATGAAACCAACTGAGAATAAAACTTATCAGTACTATTTGTGACATGTTTACTAATGGTCATCAGAACTTGTTTACTGAGATCATCAGTAGTTGTCACTTATTCTAGCTACAGCATACCAAGTCTTAACACAAGGTTTTGGAAAGTTGAACTGTCCAAAGGCTTAGTAAATATATCTGCAAGCTCATCAGCACTTGGCACAAACTTTGGATCAATCAGACCTTTTTCAAAACAATCCCTAATAAAATGGTGTCTGATCTCTATATGTTTGGTCCTAGAATGCTGGACTGGATTCTTGACAATACACAGAGCTGAAGCACTATCCATTAACAATGGAGTCTTAGTCTCTGTAATGCCATAATCCAAATGAAACAAATCCCTTCTTTCCTTGAGAGTAGTCATTAAGAAGAGAACTGCTCCCTGTCATATGCATAGATCCTCCATTGTCTACATACCAGATGCTTCTTTGGCATGCTGAAGAACCCTGTATTCATCATAAGGAACTAGTTAGGTTTTGAGACCAAACCTTTTTGGTTTTGGGTCTGTTTTCATCAACAGATTTAACCATAACTTGTTTCTCATGATTAACAGCTGATGAAGGTGGAGATGGTGCTGAAATGGATTCCTTGGATTTAGGCTTGGAATACCTTTTCAGTGGTTTGATCACAGGTGCATCTAGTTGGTTAACTCTCCCTAACAAATGTTGTACCATCATAACAAGTTGTGTCTGATTTGTAGCTAAAGCTTTCAGCTCTTGTGACACATCAGTACTTTTTTTTGATGAGTTCTTGTGGCCCACCATTTCCTCCTTGAAATTCACAGACTTAGTCTGATTTTTATCATGAGGAACACTATCAGCTGTTTTATGATAAACCCTATCCTTCTTTTTGGATTTGGGTGAAGCCTTGAGTTTATCACTTTGGGATGACTGTGGTACAAACTTGGTCTCAAACTGATTTTTCATTTCATCCATCTGCATTTTAATGAGCTTATCTCTGTTGAGTTTGGAACCCTTTTTGTACCAACATTCATCAGAAAGATGATTGAATTTACCACATATGTCACATGACTTATTCTTCATCTTGGATTGATCAACTGCTGAAGTGGAAACTACTAAAGGTGTGATCTTCAATACTTTCCTTCTTTCAGTACTTGTGTTAAGTACAGAAGGATCTGTAACAACTAAAGACTTGTTCTTCAACTGTTCTGTATCCGTCCTGAAAGACCGTATGATAGATTCCTCAGCAGTTGTTAATCCTTTTATTTCAGTTGATTTGAAATGCTTTTCAGATGTTATGACTTTCCCTTCAGTACTTGAGGTACTTTGAGGGACAACATCTGAAGTACTCAGCTTCATGTGCTTATCAGTAGTTAACCCATCAGGCAATTGATTTGCTGAGGTATCAACACCGATTTCATCTTCTGATTTTGGGTAATCTCTTGAAGATGATACACATGATGATGTGGTTTGGAAATTACTTTCACCTTCAGGTTTTACTATTGATTTTGGAGTAAAATCTATAGGTGGTGCAATGTGATTGTAACCTATTCCAAACTTCACATTCGAAGCTGTTTGCTTGCAGTGAAGCATTTCAAATCCCTTGCAGGATGATACCCAGCGGTCACACTCAACTTGGGTAGCTGCAAGTGTTTCTTTGAGATCTTTGTGCTCAAGAATGACCTCAACCTTAGCCTTTTCATCATTTAATTGGCATTTAAGCTTATAAATCTCATCATCTATATCTTTAAGGACAGACTCATACTCAACTTTTCTTTTGGAAAGGGTTTGCTCAAGCTCAAGATTTTGATTTATTAAAGCTACATTTGCCTCTCTAATAGAGATAAATGCAGCTATGCAAGATTCAGAACATAGCTTGGCCTTAGCCTCAGAGGATACCAGGGTTACCTGTGATGAAGATGCATTGGAGCATGAACCCTCAGTAGACTCCAGGTCCATGAGAGCAAGATTCCCAAAAGGATGTTCACCACCATGTTGACCATCACTAGCAAATAATTGCTCATTTCCAGAAAGATCATCTGGTAAACTGCTCCAGTCAACAGCACCAGGGGTGAAGAAGTTGTGATGAGGTTGTGATTGAGATGGTTGAGGCTCAGGTAAGGCTTGAGGTTGTTATGCAATAGGAACTTGAACTTGATTTGGCTGTGGCATGTAATAGCAGGGATATGAATATGGCATTGGACCCTGAGAGACAAAATATGCAGGAGAAAGAGGTTGTGAGTGATGACCAGAACTAGCAGGATGTTGCCCTCTGTTTGTGTGAACTATTGCTTGGAAAAGTCACAAAGGGTGCAGAGGAGTTAGATCCAGTTGATCTCACTCTCTTGCAAAGTGCCTAAGCCTGTGGCATTTGTGACACCCCAACTTACTCTTGTCAAAACCAATTTTGGTTTTGCCAAAGAGTCCTGGAAATTTCCTACCAGTTCTCTTGTATAACTTTTGAGATCTGATATAATCAATGCCATTTGGCTCGGAATATCCATCTCTTCTAAGTCATCAGCAATACCTTTCAAATCATCCATAATGAAGCACAAATTGTCACTATTACAGCCTGACTGACTATCAACACTAACAAATGCATGATCAGAACTGTTTGAAGAGAAATCTATATGCTCATCATAATGGCTTATGATGCAGCATATTCTGACTCATGACCAACCAAGGCAGTGTTCCCTGGTACAAAGTCATCAGTGAGCTTTCCTGATGATGCCAGTTTCCTTTTCTGCTCTATCTCTTTCAAATGTAAGCAGTTTCCATGGAGTTGGGTGGAGATAGGCTATCCAGATTTGCACTGGAGCGTAGGACAATGGTATATGTGTCCCATCTCTCAGGCAGTGATCTGAGGAATCTGTTGTTCATCTGGCTATTAGTGATTCATGTTTGACCATTTTCAGCTCAGAGATCAAACAGGAAAAACGCTCAAAGTTGAGTCAGTGTCTCACCCTTCCTATGAGAGAATGTCTCATATTGTTGGGCAAGGATTTCTCTGTTGTTTGCTAAGACCTCATCTGTTCCACAAATTGTTCTTTCAATGCATTCCAGAGGTCATGAGCAGTTTCATGATGCATAAGCCAGAATAGATTTCATTCGGCAGTGCCATGGCCAGAATTCATGCGCTTTAGCATCAATCTCAAACAGTTTTCGATCCTCAGCTGAGTATTGTTCCTTCTTCTTCGAAACCATTTGGTTGGTTTCCGGATTGTTCACCATAGGCTTGTGTGGACCATGTACCACAAATGTCCAACAACCTGAACTGTTAACAGACAGGTGATGGAGCATTCTTCGTTGCCATATGTTATACTCAGTCCTAACCAGCATCGGAGGCTTGGTTGAGGAGCCAGTATTGTGAGGGTCATTAGAAAGAGTAGTCATTCTTAGATTCAATCAAATTCAATTAAGTTTTAACTGATTTAGCGCAAAACACAACAAACTCAATGTGAACCAAGAGGAATCTCAAAGCAAATAACCGAAAGCAGCAGGAATTCAATCTCTATAACCAATTCTTGCAAATATGCTAATTCGATCAAACTTAGATATCGAAAGAGCAGTTTCAATGATCAATTATTAGATCGATCAATGATTAACCTGCTCTGATACCATTTGTTAGGATCAGTGATCTAAGTTTGATCAATTAGAGTAGATTGCAGCGGAATTCGAACAATGAATTAGACAATTTAGCAAGAACTCAATTGATATTCAATGGAATAGTACACGATGATAGAGAGAGAGAATTCTACAAAAGGAATATTTCATTCAAATGCTTTCGTGGTGGCTGAAAGTCACACATTACAATTAGCTCAACATTCCTTATATAAGGAATGTGACGTCTGCTGATATCACTTGATAGTGACATCTAACAGAATTATACAAACAACTGAAACTATGCAAACTACTGAGAATGTTCTCAATAACTGATCACATCTTAGAGAATCCTAAGTACAAGAACATAAAACTACTGAACTAAAACTACTGAACTAAAAACTACTGAAAGGTAAATTACAAGTCCTGAAAAGGAAAACCATCATAACTACTGAAGTTAATAACTTCAGCTGTTGTGACAACTACTGATCACTCTGGTCTTCAGTCTTTGTCTTCAGTCTTTGTTCTTCAGACTTCTATTTCACACGTTGTCTTCAGCTGATAGCTTCAGACTTTGTCTTCAGTACTTCACTTCAGACTTTGTCTTCAGTACTTTACTTTCAGACTTGTCTTAAGTACTTTACTTTCAGACTTCTCTTCAGTAGAAATCTTCAGATTTGTCTTCAGACTTTGTCTTCAGACCTTGTAATCACCTGATGTCTTCAGCTTTTATGATCTTCTTCAGCAGTTGTAATGTCTGGGGACTTGGAGGTTTTTCTGATCAGGCTCATTGGTTCTTTTGGTCCAACATCAATAGCTTGTATTAAGCCTAATCTTGAAGATCTAAATCTTAGACTACTCAATGCTTTACCCTCATCATGGAAACAAACAGTAACCTTACTAAAGCATACTTAGAAGTTCCCTATGGATCTAGATCTACTCATTGCCAAGATAGAGTCAGTAGAGATTGATGAAAGCTCAAGGAACAATGATAGAGCAGCATCAATGTCTCAGTATCAGTTTGTTGCTTCTCCTGCAAACACTGTTGAAAATGCATTCATGGCGAAAAGTGAGAAATTTACAGAAGAAGAGGGAGATTTATTTGTTGGAGCAGGATTTTTCGCTGACTTATCATATACTAGTGCTCCTGCTTATACAACACAGTCTCATTCTTAATCTCCTTCTAAATCTCAGTCTCAAACATCTAATGTTCAAACAAAGACTTCTTCGTCTAAATCTGCTAAATCTAGCAAAGTTAAAGATGTGATAAACATCTTATTAGAGGATGAAGAGTCTAAAACTGCATGCACTGCATTTATGGCTAGTTTTCAAGCATATCAAGGTAGCCATTTAACTCAATTAGACCTTGTTTTGCAAGATTTGTTTGAAATGGATCCTGTAGATGTTGAAGAGATGGACTTAAACAGGGAGATGGTGATGATTGCTTACAGGACACAAAAACACTCATATGTCAAGAGGAAGTACAAGCCAAGTGCTAACAAGACTATTGGGTTTGATAAGTCAAAATCAAGGTGTTTTAACTGTAACAGTTATGGACATTTCTCCAGAGAATGCAAAGCTCCAAGGAATAATGGAGGAAACGCTCAATCAAGTTCTAGCAATCAAAGGTTTCAACCAACTCAGAAGACTTTTCAAAAGCCTTATCAAAGTCTTCATATGCCTGAGCTTAAAGATGAAACAAAATCATCTGATGAAACCAAGAAAGCTTTAGTAGTCAACATTAAAGATGGTTATGATTGGAGTGCATATGCTGAACAGTTTACTAATGATTTAACATCAAGTTTATCTCTTTTTGCAGAAATCCAGGGAGAAGATTGCTCAGAAAATAATGATCCAAAGTTGGAAGGTGAGAATGAAGAAGATGACTATGATTGGAGTGAAAAATCTGATCCTAAGGAGGATACAGATAAAGTATCTCCAAAATTCCCTGAAATCCCATCTGAAGTGAGAAAAAAACTCTACACAAAATCATGCTATGAACATGTTGAATACTATAGAAACTACTCATATAAAATCTGTGAGAAACTATATATATACATATATACGTATATATATACGTACATATTTACACGTATATATGTATAGATATATATGTATATATATATATGTGTATATATATATACATGTGTATATATATGTGTTATATGTATATATACATATATATATGTGTATATATATATATACAATATATATATGTATATATATGTGTTATATGTATTTATATGTATATATATATACATATTTACATTTATCTATACATACATATATATATATATATGTATATATATATATAATGATACATATATATGCATTTATACATGTGTATATACATATGTATATAATATATCTATATATACATATGTTTATACATATATATATATATATATATATATATATATATATATATATATATATGTATGTATATATATATATATATGTATGTATATATATATATACATATATATATATTTACATATATATATATACATATATATATGTATATACATATATATGTATATATAGTATATGTATATATATGTATATACATATATAATATATATATATATACATATATATACATATATGCATATACATATGTACATACATATGTATATACATATATATATACATATATAAACATTGTATATACATATACATATACATGTATATACATATATATATACATATGTATATACATATACATATACATATGTGTGTATATATATATATATGTGTGTGTGTGTGTATACATATATATACATATATGTATTGTAGGCCCCGTTCCCGGGACGCTTACAGCTGGTAAATCATCGCACCTAAAACATATACTTTACATTTAATCATTTATAAAACATTGCAGCGGAAACATAAAACTGGCTTTTTATATCAATACAAACGCTTTTGCAAGTTAATACAAGCGTTCATTTCAAAACATTATTCGTTCGCATTACAATGCAAAAACATTAACAAAAGAATGCCATCCAAAAGAGCTGAGTAGCCGCCTCATGCCATCCTCAGCAACGTTACCTGCCAACTGAAAACGTATAAAAGTCAGCGTTGCTGAGTGAGTTCTAGTTTTATAATAAATATACATTACGTCGATAAAATCGTTATATATTTCTTTCAGAGTCATACTATACATTTCATTCGTTCGTGATCATACATCATACGTACATACAGATAATATCATTATTATCTTCCATTACGTTCGTTAACCTCGTTTTCATTACATCTAGTGACATGTACATTACCCCGAACATTGTGCACGAAGCGGGTAACTAGGCTTGAGGTCTTTCATAGACCTCGAACATTATGCACGAAGCTGACTCCAGTACCTAGGGCAGTACATTCACCATACATCTTTTCTTTTCATTCTGGATCAATGCCATATGCTATACCCCGAACATTGTGCACGAAGCTGGTTACTGGGCCTGAGGTCTTCATAGACCTCGAACATTATGCACGAAGCTGACTCCAGTACCTAGGCCAAGCGGCAAGGATCACATACATATGGTCAATCACAAGGATTGGACCCCAGTGTGCATCCTTCTGGTAGCTAACCCGCACACAGTTGAGCTAACACCTTCATTGGGTGTGAACCTCCATACATTTGCTTGCAAGACTTTTTACGTTCGTTCATTAGTTAATGCATGCATTCATTCATCATGTTCCTCTTTCATTGTCTTTTACTTTACGTTACATAATACTTTCGGTTCATTCATTAACATAACACGTTAAAGCCATGGAAAGATAAACATTCATCATCATAGGAGCATAAATAACATATCATTCATACATCATCATACCGGGCATCATAACATACATCATGCATAACCATGCAACATCATCACCATCTCATCATAAGCATCAATCACAATACTTAACATGCCCATCATACTATCTATGATCCCCAAAAGTCAACTTTTATAGTTCCCTGGGAATCTCCAAGTCAAAGCCTACTTTACACATTTTCCCCAAAAATCAGAAAAATTATTCTAAGTCCTAGGCGCATGGGCACTATGTAGGCGCATGGACACTATTCAGGCGCATGGGGAACACTAAGGCGCATGGGCCACTTTCAGGTGCATAAGCACTATGCAGGCGTGTGGGGAAACACTTAGTCAAATCCAGCCTAGTTTCTGGGCGCATGGGTACTATTCAGTCGTATGAACACTTAGGCGCATGGGCCACTTGGGCGCATGGACACTATTGGGGCACATGGCCCTACACTTAGTCATCCGACTAACATTTCTAGGCGCATGAGCTACTGTTCAGGCGCATGGCTTACACTTAATTCTTTCTAAGGCAATTTCAGCGTCATGAACAGTTATCTAGGTGCACGAACATTCTGTAAAACATATCCCTAGGATGTTTTCAATCCCAATCACTAAACCCATCTGTTCTAAGCATAATGTGGTCATTCTAAACATGAATAAACTATAATCATTCAAGAATCAACGTCCAACATACACAATACACACGGGTATTCATACATAAACTTTGTAAAATCATTTTAATACGTTTTCAGCCCCCAAAGATAGTTTAAACACATAACCAGGATAAAACCCGTCATAAAAACATAAAAAACTTGAATTCAATTTTCTTCTTCTTCTACAAAATCAAGAGTTTCTCTGCTCTCCCTCTCTAAAACAAAGAAGATGATGATGTGAAAAGAGGGTGGGCGGCCATGCCCACCTTTACACCAACTTTTCAAAGATTTTTGTCCTTTTTACACTTTTAGTCCCTCCACTTGGACCTTATTGCCTTTCTTGCTTTTATTCTTTTTATCTTGACTTTTATAAATAACCAGGTGTTACAAGTCCACCCCCCTTATATAGGTTCATCCCAAAACCTGTTATTCCTCGAACATATGAGGATAATGCTGCCTTATCTCCTCCTCAGTCTCCCATCTAGACTCTGATCCCTTCTTGTGCTTCCACTGTACACGCACAAGAGGAACCACTTTATTTCTCAGTCTTTTCTCCTTACGATTGATGATTGCCACTAGTTGCTCCACATAATTAAGCCTTTCATCTACTTTGATATCCTCTAGTGGAACAATCATGTCTTCATCAGCTAAGCACTTTCTCAAATGAGATACATGGAATGTCGGGTGAATTCCACTTACTCATCCGGTAACTCCAATCTATAGGCCACCTCTCCTACTCGAGCAATAATTCGGAAAGGTCCTATGTACCTCGGGCTTAGCTTACTCGTTCCTGAATCGGATATTCCCTCCAGGGTGGGACCTTCAACATAACCGGTCACCCACCAGAAACTCGATCGGTCTGCATCGTTTATCGGCATACGACTTCTGTCTATCTTTAGCTGCCTCATGAAGGCTTTAATCTTTTCGAGCTTCTCAGTCGTAGCCTTGATTACCTCGATGCCCCCAAATTCCTTTTGACCAATATCCCCCAAAACAATGGGTGCTCTGCATCGTCTACGTATAGCATGCACCTCAAAATCCACTTGCGGAGTTTTACCGCAAGGCGTGTGAACAAACCAAGATCACAGTCAATAGTTACTCAGAACGACTCTATATGCTATAATTTAAACAAAATCAACCAAAATACAAACTTTAAACAATGCGGAAGCGTTTTGAAAAACAACCCAAGGCAATGAAAGTATAACTATGGCAAAACAGGTGCCAACAAAAAGAGTAAACCATAATATTAAAATGCTAAAATGTCTTGAAGATCGTGTCTTAGAATGCAGTGAACCATGCAGTGCTCCTATGGCAAGCAAGCTAATGACCTGAGAATAGCATACTAAAAATGTCAACACAATGGTTGGTGAGTTCAAGAGTTTGAGTTCAATAAACATATATAAACAGTTGTGATATATATAAGCAGTGTATTGTAATAGATAGCTAGTCTATTAACAGTAAATATCAATACATAGTGATTTCGCATTTGAAGCTGACTGTAATAGTTGTTGCCTCCTGTCACGACTTACCATGTCATGACAATGTTCAATAGGACAAATTGCACCCGGTTGACCTCGAGTCACACAGGTGGGGCTCGTCAGACCCAGTAGTACTACCAAAGTTTCCCCGCTATTCAATATTAACAATTCGAAAGTGTGAGGACTTTTCCCATGGTAAACATCACTACATTAATATTTTACACAACTTAAATATTAAAAGCGTTCGTAAAAATACCAGTATGCTATCTCCCCTAAAAGAGATTAAATAAAGAGTGTGGCATGAACTCACCTGATGTATGTAAAGAGTACTTAGGGTTACTTGAGAAACGAGAGGATAGAAACCTTCAAAGGTTACATAGATCATGTGAGTACATAAGTACGTGTAAATGAAATACATGTGAAACCCTAAGCATAACAAAACAAAGACTCAAGCTTTCAGAAAAATAGACACGTTTGACCTAGTTGACCCGTTTGACCCGTTGGTGACATTATGAGTATAATTCAAATAAAGCCAATGAGCACATACAACATACATGATTAACATTCAAATAGTATCATACATATGCTACATTATCCATACATAACACTTAGATCATTAGCCATGCCCATAGCATACAACATACACCATAATCATTAATACCAAACCCAAATATGATGTCCTAGCAACTAACCAACACCAACATCATACATGATCAGAAAGCCCAAATATCACCCACGATTAACTAAGCATCCCATACAACTAATTTACCATGTTCTATCAAATTAGAATTCATCCGTGAACTTACTAACATGCTCCTATCATCCCAAACATGTCATATCATCATACTTCAAACTTTACACAAATAAAGTTTCCCTTTGGGAAAGAACATCCCAAAATCTATCAAACATCCAAAGGATACATGAATTCATCAATAATATACCAATTCAAGCTCATACTAACACCTAAGCATGATCAACCACATCCAAACATCATAACTCATCAATTCATATCCAAAAGTTACTATCTTTAGTAATGTATGAACTATAACATGTGTTCTTGAATTCCCAATGATCAAACATCAATCTAACATCTAATCATCACCATGAGCACATCCATAACATCAATTCATCAATAATTCAACGTTACACGCAAGATAAAGTTACTATTCTTAGTAAGCTATGAACATCAACACCAAATCATCAATTTCTTGCAAGATCCATGATTCCTAACATTCATACAACTTATTATCATCACACATTCATCAAACAATCGTCATCATCCATAATCATGCCCAAAATCGAATTAGGGTTTGACTAGAATCAAAACCCATGATTAAACCACTAAAAACATGTAATTCATCCATGATCGACGTTAACTAACATGTATTCAACCTAACTAACATATAAACATCATCAATGATCAAAACTCAACACAAGAACACCAATTTGTGATTTAAGGTTCGGCCATAATGAAGAACATCACAAAAACATGAAAAATCTAACCTTTAAACGTGTAATGTAACAAAATTGAAACTTGTAATGCGTTGTATGCCTTGAGATCGATCAAATCCAATGTGTTCTTGCTTAATCTTGATCAAAATCGCAGGTTTGAGAGGGGATGAGGGGAGGTTACGGTCGCACATGGGGGGTGGGGGCTAGGGTTATGTTTTACTTAATTTAATTTACATATTTACCCTTTAAACCCTTGTGTTTTGGTATTTTATAAAAACTAGACTTAAACTCTTTTTAAAATGCCTTTAACTTAAAAATATAAAGATATGAACTAATAATATTCATTACATAATTATCTTTGCAAAAACACAAGACATACGAACAAATAGGCACGTTTCCGCGTTACGCGATTAATTTCTACAATCAGCAACTAAATCGCGTAAACACATAATTTTACACAATACTCACATAATCAATTTAATTATCATTAGTTTAACATTATTAATATTATTAAGTCACCAACATTAAACGACAACTAGTGTGTGCTCACGACACGTGTATGCAAGACTTAACGGAACTAACGGAGTTTGGTAACGTAAAATTACCGGATGTCACATATCCCCATGTTGAAAGAATTTTCGTCCCGAAAATTGCGTTACATGGTGAAAGTGTTCTATCACTGGTCTACTGCATTGGCACACAGAAATCGAAATCGGGTGAGTTTTGGATGAGTTGTCACATCATCCCCATGTTGAAAGAAATTTCGTCCCAAAATTTAAATCAATACCTTCGTCTGCTGGCATCATCCCTTCGAATAGTTGAGGGTACTTAAGCTTCATTTGATCTTCCCGTTCCCATGTGAATTCGGTCCACGTCGCAAATTCCAACGGATTTTAACAATAGGTATCTTGCTTTGCTTAAGTGTTTTCACCTCACGATCCATCACCTCATTGGTTCTTCAACAAAGCGTAATTGTTCATCCACCTGAATTTCCTCAATGGTACGGCATTGTTCATCAACTATACACTTCTTTAAGTTTGAAACGTGGAACACATCGTGGATCCGCTTAACGAATCGGTAAGGCTAGTCGATAGGCCACTGGACCTATTCTTTCCACTATTTCAAATGGTCCAACGTACCTCGGATTTAGCTTTCCTCTCTTGCCAAATCGAACTACGCCTTCCATGGTGAGACTTTCACACAAAACCTTGTCGCCAACCTGAAACTCTAAAGGTTTTGTCTCTTGTCAGCATAACTCTTTTGTCTATCTCGCGCTGCAGCCATACGCTTCCGTATCTGCACAATCTTCTCCGTTGTCTCATGAATCAACTCAGGACCTGTTATCTGACTATCACCAATTTCTGCCCAGCAAACCGGTGATCTACACTTTCTCCCATACAGCGCCTCGAAAGGTGCTGCCTGTATACTGGTGTGATAACTGTTGTTATAAGAAAACTCCACCAATGGCAGGTGAATTTCCCAGTTACTCCCGAAGTCAATCACACAGGCACGTAGCATATCTTCTAACGTCTGTATGGTACGCTCACTCTGGCCACCGTCTGTGGGTGATATGCAGTACTCATATCCAATCGTGTACCCAAAGATTTCTGCAAAGATTGCCAGAAATGTGACGTGAAACAAGCGTCACGGCAGAGATAATTGAGATCGGTACACCGTGTCTTGAAACGATCTCCTTGAGGTACAGGCGAGTTAATTTCTCCATCTTGTCGGTTTCCTTTATTGCAAGGAAATGAGCAGACTTGTCAATCGATCCACAATAACCCATATCGTGCACAACCAGTACTAGTCCGGGGTAGCTTAGTAATAAAATCCATGGAGATTGTTCCCATTTCCACATTGGAATCTCGGGTTGTTGTAACAGTCCGGATGGTTTTGATATTCTACTTTTACCTTCAAGCAGGTCAAACACTTGCTCACATACGTAGCTACATCCCCTTTCATGTTGGGCCACCAATAGTGAGCCTTTAGGTCATGATACATCTTGTCGGATCCAGGATGTATAGAATACTTAGATTTGTGTGCCTCGCATAACTAAATCTCTCAGATTTCCATGAACAGGCACCCAAAGTCTATCCATGAAATACTTAATTCCATCCTCTTTCACCACTAGTTGTTTATCCATTCCTCTTAACAATTCAGAACAATATTTTCTACTTTTAAAGCTTCTATCTGTGCCTCCTTAACTTGTTCGGGCAGTGGGTACTGATAGTAAACTGTAAAGCTCGCACCATCGGGGTTTAGCTGTTTGCTTTCTGCTTAAAGCATCGGCAACTACGTTCGCCTTTCCCGTATGATACTTAATTGCGCAATCATAATCATTAGTAGTTCCACCCAACGTCGCTGCCTCATATTCAACTCTTTTTGCTCAAAGATATGTTGAAGACTCTTGTGATCGGTGTAGATAGTGCACTTGGTACCGTACAAATAATGTCTCCAGATCTTTAAGGCAAAAACTAATGCACCCAATTCTAAGTCATAAGTGGTATAGTTCTTCTCATGAACTTTTAGTTGTCTCGAGGCGTAGGCTATCACCTTATCTCGTTGCATCAAGACACAACCCAATCCTTGAATGGATGCATCGCAATACACCACAAAGTCATCTGTTCCCTCTGGTAATGCTAATATTGGGGCAGTACAGAGTTTTGTTTTAGTAATTGAAAGCTGATTCTTGACTCTCAGTCCATTTGTATGTCGTTCCTTGTGAGTCGAGGTGTGAGAGGTTGTGCGATCTTAGAAAATCCTTCTATGAATCGGCGGTAATATCCTGCTAATCCTAGAAATTGTCTTATCTCGCTCGGCGTTTTGGGTGTAGTCCAATTCCTTATTGCCTCAATTTTGGCAGGATCAACGTGATTTCCTTTCTCATTAACAATATGACCTAGGAATTGTACTTCTCTTATCCAAAAGTCACACTTTGAGAATTTAGCATACAGCTGCTCATTTTTCAACAGTTCCAAGATCATTCGTAAGTGCTCTTCATGTCTCCCTGGTCCTAGAGTATATCAGTATATCGTCGATGAACACAATGACAAACTGATCTAGATAAGGTTTGCACACGCGGTTCATGAGGTCCATGAACACAGCAGGTGCATTAGTCAACCCAAAAGGTGACCAAGAACTCATAATGACCATAACGAGTACGAAATGCAGTCTTGGGAATGTCTTCTTCTCGAACTCTGAGTTTATGATAACCAGATCTCAAGTCAATCTTCGAGTAATAGCTTGATCCTTGAAGCTGATCGAACAAGTCGTCAATACGAGGTAAAGGGTATCGGTTCTTGACTGTTACTTTGTTTAACTCTCGATAATCGATGCACATCCGGAATGTGCCATCCTTCTTCTTAACAAAGAGAACAGGAGCTCCCCAAGGTGATGTACTAGGTCGAATAAAGCCTTTATCCAAAAGCTCCTGAAGTTGTGACGACAACTCCTGTAGTTCGTTTGGTGCTAATCGATAAGGTGCTCTAGCAATCAGAGCTGCGCCGGGAGTCAATTCAATCTGGAATTCCACTTGGCGGTGAGGTGGTAATCCAGGTAGATCCTCTGGGAACACCTCTGGAAAGTCGCGTACTACGGGAATATCCTCCATTCTCTTTTCTCCTACCTGCTTGTCGGTTACAAGTGCTAGGATAGCCACACGGCCCTTTCGTAACAACTTTTGAGCTTTCATATATGAGATGATGCCTATCACAGCACCACTCCTATCACCTTTGACGGTAAGAATTTGATCACCAACCGGGATCCATATGATCTTCTCGTGACATATCACTTCCGCTTGCTTGCTAGAGAGCCAATCCATGCCTATCACAACATCAAAACTCCCTAGTGTAACAGGCATGAGATCTATAGCGAAAGTATGGCTAGCAAGTTCTATTACAATCTTTAAGGATATGCGTTACATGGATTTGTTTACCGTCGGCTAATTTCCACAGTGTATTTAGATTCTAAAGAAGAGGGTATATCACTTAAAAGACTACAGAATTTTAAGGACACAAAACTCCTATCGGCTCCAGTATCAAATAGTACCGTAGCAAAACAACCATTAACAGGAATCTACGAGTAACAGTTGTGGGATCATTTAGAGCCTCACCTGAGCCAATGACGAAGGCTCTCCCCTTGGCTCCATCTTTATTGCCGCCATTTCCAGTGCCATTTCCACCATTGTTGTTATTATTACCATTGTTGTTGTTGTTACCATGGTGGTTGTTGGTATGTGTTGTTGTTGCCATTTCCGTTCCTCCTTAGTGTTGGGCAGAGTTTCGCTTGTAATGCCCTTCTTTCCCACATTCAAAACAACCCTTGGGAGTTTCTTGAGGTTGTTGTGGCCTCCTCATTAGTTCACCACGACAATCCTTCGCAACGTGTCCAATTTTTCCAACATTGACACTTGAAGCTATCACACCTTCCCACATGATGGTAATTACACCGAGTACACTTCGGATGTCTCCCACCATAACCACTGGGTCCTTGATTATTTGCAGGCATCTGGTTGAGTTACGGTTATTGTCAAACCCCCGTTGCTGCTGAACCGGCTGTTGCTGCTGCTGAGATTGAGGTTGACCACTGGAAGATGATGATGATTTGGTGTTGTTGGCATTGTCCCACTTTCTTTTGTTGTCGGGCACGCTTGCCACAGCGCCCCGTTTAGGTAGACGTCCTTGCTCCACGGCTTGGTCCAATTTGCTTGTGTGCTAGCTGGATGGCTTGCTGATTGTGGCTGGGTTGGAAGCAGTTACCATACTTTGGATTTCAGGTACATCCCCGTATGTAATGCTCTATCCTTTTATGCACCTCATTCACCATTCCCGGCACAAAGTTGCTAATTCATGGGTTCTGGTGGTGTAAGCCTCAATTTCCGAGCCCTACATTTTCAGTTTCCAGAACTCCATTTCTAACTTCTGTACTTCGCTGCGAGGACAGTACTCCTCGGTCATCATTGCTTTGAACTCATCCCATGGAAGTCCATTCGCCATCGCTTGTCCAAGCATCTGGACTTGCGCGTTCCACCAAGACAGAGCAGCACCCTCCAAAGTCCCGGTGGCATACTTTACTTGATCCGGGTGGACAGTTACATTTGGAAAACGGACTCAGTCTTCTCGAACCAGCGTACAAGCCCTACAGCACCCTCTGTACCGCTGTAGGTGTGTGGTTTACAGTCCATGAAGGACTTGTATGTACACACTGGTGGTCCTGTTTTAACACAACACACATTAATCAGACATCCCCTACAGTTATAAAGGATATCAGATTTGTCTTTCTGTCATTGTTTACCTGCTGGCTGACCCGCGTGGGCAGCAGCCACTGCCGCCTGAACATGCTCATTAATTAGAGCAGCCAATTCTGCGGGAGTCATGTTAATAGCACCACCACTCTGTTCTCCGGTGCCACGTCCACGTCCGCGTCCACGACCACGTCCACGTCCACGTCCACGGGCGTCCATTCTTTTCACTTTACATTCACAAATACATTAATGAGTAACATCAAACGTATTTAACTCATTGAAGCATAGTAAACAGTAAACAAAAGAAATAACGATTCATCACAACCACAACATTCATAACGAAAATAATAACCAAGGTAAATAAATTGCAATGAGTCACAATGTATTTAGCAATGTCAAAATTGAAGTTTGTCGTTCGTGTGGGGAAACAACCCTTCCCACATAGGTTTCAAAAATAAAACACTACGTAGTCTAAGTCATATAAAGAAGTCAATCGACAACATCTGACCCATCACTATCATCCTCCATCTCCTCCGGTTCCTCTTCCTCAGGTCCCTCCTCGGGATCCTCCTCATCCTCAGGGTCTGCTGCAGGAGCAGGAGCTATAGCAATCTGAAGTGCCTCTAACTGGGCCTCTAAAATAGCAATCCTATTATCGGCTACGGCGTCCCGCTGTTCACGAGCAGTCATGCGTCCTTGGAGTGCCATAACACCATCTTGCATATGGTGACAACCGTTTAGAGTCTTCCCGTGTTCTTCCTCGAGTTCATCCAATTGGTGTCTCAGGTTGTACACCTCTTGCTGTAGTGTACAGACATCACCCGTGAGTCACCTTACGCGATGTTGTTCAGTATCCAGTGCAGCCATTAGTGCAGCAATCAGTTGCTCGTTGGACTGCGCCGTTCGTGGGAGTGAAGGCATGAGTTGATTAGCATTGTTCCTAGTCCTTGGCTTTAGGACAGGTACGCGCTCCCTAAACGTGATGTGGTCAACAAACCTAGGATAAGAACGCCAGTCTCGCGGAGGGTCACGCTTCATCAATGCGAATGGTTGATCCCAGTCAATCTCCTCTCGGGGATAAGCCAGTCGGGGCCAATCGAATCCATCATCAGGTACAGGTGCGGGAGGTGGGGATTCAAATCGTGTAGGTGATTCGGGTCGTTTACCCGGAGCTCTCGAAGATGATGCCATGCTGCAGAGAGTGTGACGTGTATGCCAATGAGTATACAGTAGATGAGATAAGGCACAGGTAACTAATTAACTGTGTTGGTTATAGTCTAGTGTGTATGCAACCTAGTTCCCTATAACCAATGGCTCTGATACCAATCTGTCACACCCTCAAAATCCACTTGCGGAGTTTTACCGCGAGGCGTGTGAACAAACCAGGATCACAGTCAATAGTTACTCAGAATGACTCTATATGCCATAATTTAAACAAAATCAACCAAAATACAAACTTTAAACAATGCGGAAGCTTTGAAAACAACCCAAGGCAATGAAAGTATAACTATGGCAAAATAGGTGCCAACCCAAAAGAGTAAACCATAATTATTAAAATGCTAAAATTGTCTTGAAGATCGTGTTTAGAATGCAGTGAACCATGCAGTGCTCCTATGGCAAGCAAGCTAATGACCTGAGAATAGCATACTAAAAATGTAAACACAATGGTTGGTGAGTTCAAGAGTTTGAGTTCAATAAACATATAAACAGTTGTGATATATATAAGCAGTGTATTGTAATAGATAGCTAGTCTATTAACAGTAAATATCAATACATAGTGATTTCGCAATTGAAGCTGACTGTGATAGTTGTTGCCTCCTGTCACGACTTACCATGTCGTGACAATGTTCAATAGGACAAATTGCATCCGGTTGACCTCGAGTGACACAGGTGGGGCTCGTCAGACCCAGTAGTACTACCCAAGTTTCCCCGCTATTCAATATTAACAATTCGAAACTGTGAGGACTTTTCCCATGGTAAACATCACTATATTAATATTCTACACAACTTAAAATTAAAAGCGTTCGTAAAAATACCAGTATGCTATCTCCCCCAAAAGAGATTAAATAAAGAGTGGGGCATGAACTCACCTGATGTATGTAAAGAGTACTTAGGGTTTACTTGAGAAACGAGAGGATAGACAACCTTCAAAGGTTACCTAGATCATGTGAGTACATAAGTATGTGTAAATGAAATACATGTGAAACCCTAAGCATAACAAAAACAAAGACTCAAGCTTTCAGAAAAATAGACACGTTTGACCTAGTTGACCCGTTTGACCCGTTGGTGACATTATGAGTATAATTCAAATAAAGCCAATGAGCACATACAACATACATGATTAACATTCAAATAGTATCATACGTATGCTACATTATCCATACATAACACTTAGATCATTAGCCATGCCCATAGCATACAACATACACCATAATCATTAATTACCAAACCCAAATATGATGTCCTAGCAACTAACCAACACCAACATCATACATGATCATCAAAGCCCAAATATCACCCATGATTAAGCAAGCATCCCATACAACTAATTTACCATGTTCTATCACATTAGAATTCATCCGTGAACTTACTAACATGCTCCTATCATCCCAAACATGTTATATCATCATACTTCAAACTTACACAAATAAAGTTTCCCTTTTGGAAAGAACATCCCAAAATCTATCAAACATCCAAAGCATATATGAATTCATCAATAATATACCAATTCAAGCTTACTAACACCTAAGCATGATCAACCACATCCAAACATATAACTCATCAATTCATATCCAAAAGTTACTATCTTTAGTAATGTATGAACTATAACATGTGTTCTTGAATTCCCAATGATCACAACATCAATCTAACATCTAATCATCACCATGAGCACATCCATAACATCAATTCATCAATAATTCAACGTTACACGCAAGATAAAGTTACTATTCTTAGTAAGCTATGAACATCAACACCAAATCATCAATTTCTTGCAAGATCCATGATTCCTAACATTCATACAACTTATTAATCATCACACATTCATCAAACAATCATCATTCATCCATAATCATGCCCAAAATCGAATTAGGGTTTGACTAGAATCAAAACCCATGATTAAACCACTAAAAACATGTAATTCATCCATGATCGATGTTAACTAACATGTATTCAACCTAACTAACATAAAAAATCATCAATTGATCAAAACTCAACACCAAGAACACCAATTTTGTGATTTAAGGTTTGGCCACAATGAAGAACATCACAAAAACATGAAAAATCTAACCTTTAAACGGTAATGTAACAAACTGAGACTTGTAATGCGTTGTATGCCTTGAGATCGATCAAATCCAATGTGTTCTTGCTTAATCTTGATCAAAATCGCAGGTTTGAGAGGGGAGGGAGGTTACGGTCGCACATGGGGGGTGGGGGCTAGGGTTATGTTTACTTAATTTATTTATATATTTACCCTTTAAACCCTTGTGTTTTGGTATTTTATAAAAACTAGACTTTAAACTCTTTTTAAAATGCCTTTAACTTAAAAATATAAAGATATGAACTAATAATATTCATTACATAATTTATTTTTCAAAAACACAAGACATACGAACAAATAGGCACGTTTCGCGTTACGCGATTAATTTCTACAATCAGCAATTAAATCGCGCGTAAACACATAATTTTACACAATACTCACATAATCAATTTAATTATCATTAGTTTAACATTATTAATTATTATTAAGTCACCAATGTTAAACGACAACTAGTGTGTGCTCACAACACGTGTATGCAAGATTTAACGGAACTAACGGAGTTTGGTAACGTAAAATTACCGGATGTCACATAGCCTCTCGTATGGTGGCATGCCAATGCTGGCATGATAGCTATTGTTCTACGAGAATTTAGCTAACGGTAAATGGTCATCCCAACTTCCCCCAAAATCAATCACACATACCCGAAGCATGACTTCCAGTGTCTGAATGTTCCTTTCTGACTAACCATCAGTTTGGGGATGATAAGTCGTGCTAATATGTAACCTCGTTCCCATGGCATCTGTTGATACATGTATGTCCCTAGATCGTGATATGTGATGTAATAGATCTTGTTTGATATGATTAATGAACTGATATTGATAGTCTGTTGGTTATAGTGTTTAATAGTTCATTAATGAGTCGTGACTGAATTGATTGGGTTGATGATTACTTGAATGATTACATATAATATTATATTAATTAACTAAAACATTCAAACTTAACTTAATGAAGTTCCCATGCGAATGGCTCATGCGAATGAACCATACACATGAAGAACTTCACACGATTGACTCAGTCACACGATTGAACCAGGAGACTGCATCAGTCGTAGGACTGTAACATAAGATTGGCTCAGTCGCACGACTGAACACTCAGTCGCACGAATGAACCAACCGCATGGTTCAATCGCACGACTGAACCAAACTAATGGTTGAGTCGCACGATTGAATAGTGCCAACCTATAAATACAACTCAATTCGTGAAAAACAGTGACACTCGATCAAGTACAATTCCAGACGAACCCTAGCCGTCCAGAAACCTTCCAAATCGTTCTCCAAGTTCATAGAACACATTAGATCGATTCTTTATCGATTTCTAACGTTAGTTTCAATCCTTGATTGATTCTTCGTGTGTTCTCACTGATTGGATCGCCAATCAAATAGGATTCCGCACTATTTGATCTGGTTTACACGTGATCTCTAGGTATTTCCGTCAAATACCAGGTCCTAACAAGTGGTATCAGAGCCATTGGCTCTTGATTACGTGTTGATTCAATCAAGATTGCATAAAAGTTTGTGTTTTTACACTAAAAACGCAATCTTTGGCATCAAAAGTGATCTTGGAAGTTCCCTGCTCATCGACGTTTGGTTTCTACGGACTTAGGCGATTAGAACTTGTGAAATTTTGAATTTTACGGCTGAAACCCGTCAAACCTAGAAATTTTCGCAAAACAGCAGCTTCAGTTGCACGAGTGACTCATTCGTACGACTGGACTCCATTCGCATTGCTCATACGCACGATTGGACCTAGTCGCACCCTAATTCGGCCGACTGAACCGTTCGTTCGCATAGCTCATACGCACCAGATTCATTCGTACGACTGAACCAATTGCCCAGTTCATTCGCACGATTGAACCAACCGCAGAGCTTATACGCACGATTAGCTCATTCGCATCCTTCAGTCGCATCAGTGAAAGTTTGTTTGATTAGATTATAAGTTTATTCGTCATGGAAGATCAGATGTCAACCTTTACTGCTGGGAAGGACTCAAGGATACAGAAACCTGTGTTGCTTGAGAGTGAGGTGGGGAATCACAATAAACCACCAAAGCTTTTGACTTTAGATGAGTTCCCCACTGGAAACAACGTTTTGAGATCTACCTTAATGGAGTAGATCCTAATCTGTGGGAAGCCATTGAGATAGGCTATAGTACACCGGTGGGAGCTGATGGAGTTAAACCAACATTAAGCGGGATGACAGACGCACAGAAAGTAAAGTACAATGCAGAGAAAAGAGTTTATGCATTGATCACTTAGTCTATCCCCAAAGACATATTCCACCAGTATTCAGAGAACAAGCAGTCCAAGAAACTGTGGGATGCGCTAGAGAAGAGATATGATGGTAATGCATCATTGAAGGCAATCAAGGCAAAGGAGTTAAAGAAGGAATTCAATAACTTCTCATCAATTGGTAATGAAAGTTTGGACGAAGTCATAGACAGATTCTACCACTTGATGAGCGAATTGCATACACATGGAGTGGCTACTACCATGGAAGAGGAAGTAAGCAACTTCGCAGACGGGTTGCCTGATAAGTGGGCTACATTCGTGTCTAACCTGAGACAGAATGGAATCCTTGTAAAGCTGGATATAAATGACTTCATTCTTAAGTTGCGAGAAGAAGCACTAAGGATAAAGTATAGAGCTCAGAAGTCTTCGTACACACAAAATCTAGCTTTATACAACGCCACGCCTCAAGCTAAGACATCTGGAGCACCCCTCCAGACTGCTTTTGTGTCTAGCTCGTCAGGTCCCTCACATGCTTCTCCTTCTAGATCAGACACGTCTGGGTCATCATGTACCCATCATATGGATCAGAAGCAAACGCTACCAAACTGAAGATCGAGAACCTCGGTAATGTGATCGTGGAAGTAGCTCGAGAGCATATGGATCTTTTAGCAGCAGTGGTTCATTCGTATGATGGACTTGTTGCCGGGAAGATTGGCAACTGCCATCTGGCAGATGAGGACTACGAGCAGGTGGATGAGATGGAGCTTGAAAGAATGGATATAATGTGGGCCTTAGCAAAGTGTGTCAGAGGGTGAAGAAGTTTGTGAAAAAGACTGGACAGAACTTGGTTGCTACTAAGGACACCACCTTTGGCTTCGACAAGAGTAAAGTGACCTGCTTTAACTGTGGTGAGAAGGGGCACTTCAAAAGAGAATGTGTCAAGCCAAAGAAGACGGGGAATGGGAACCCGTTCTCATCCTTTACTCGCCAAGACAAGCAAGCTCTAGTTCTACTTCATCAAACAAGGATCCAAAAGCCTTAACTGCTCATGATGATGAAGGACAAGATTGGAGTTTCAGGTTTGTCTCACCAGGAGAATCTAACATTGCCAGTGTTGAGGATATTGACGATGATTCTGCGAGTGAAGCCAGAATCACCAGAACCGGAATCATCTGATGCTGCACTGATGGCTAACTCTTCTGACCCAACTCAGGTAAGTACCACTGACCAAATATTTAATAACCATGCTTGTTCTGATTGTGACACTTTTAGAAATAGCATAGATGAAAAATTTACTAGGTTATTAGATCATAATGATAACTTCGTAAAAGATTTACGTCTGTGCACTGAGGCTAATAGAGTACTAAAACAAAATGAGCATTGTTATAAAGAAAAGATAGACCTATTGACTAAACAACTTAGGGAAACCAAAGTAGTGGCTTTTAACCAAGCAAACGACATTAGGTACTATCTAAACTCCCTAGAAGAAACTAAAAAGCAAAAGGCAGTTCTAGAAGTCGAAGTTAATTCATTAAAACAGAAACTGCATAGTTGGACTAGTTCTTCACACATAGTTCAACACTTAGTGAGAGAAAGGAATAACGGGGAGGGATTAGGCTACAAAGTGGTTCCACCACCACCTGAGACCTTGATGAACACTAAGTCTAGACCAGTAAATAATAACCCCATCAAGGATCATATGGTGACCACTCCTCTTGTTACTGAGCCAGACACTCATGTTCATCTACTGAATCTGGTCAGAAACAAAAGAACTCCACTTCAAAGGCAAAGGGTAAATTGCCTTTGTTAACCTGGAAAATGAATTTGAAAAAATTAATTAAAGTCAGGGTCAAATAGAGTCAAATCAGAACCTAAAAGGACTTCAAATGTTCTTTTTCACATACTTCAAGTCAAAAACCAGTTAACCGAAAGGTGAAACAGGTTAAAACAGTAAATTTTGTTACACCAGAGAACACATCAAACATCCAAGAGTCAAAAACTAAAGTGATTGATGTTACTAGAGTGTCACGCACTTCTCCACAAAGAAAGTCTACTCATAACATTGATAGCAGGTCATGCTACAACTATGGAGAATGTGGACACATTGCTTCCTACTGTCATGTCTATCAGACACCTAGGAAGAAGATTGATCTTCTGGACTCTAGACCTAGGTCTTCTAAGCGGAGTTCTCTAACTCCACCTAGAAGAGCTAGTGAACCTAAAGTCCAACCTGTAAGCCAGACGACTGTTTATCATAAACAGGCATTGCACAAATCTGGCTTATGGAAAGAAAAGTCAACCCTCGTGTCTGATATTGATAACAAGAAGGAACCTGAGCTACCCTCACCCTCTAAGGGTCAATGGGTGGATTTTATGATGTATGATACCTCTGGGAAACCCAAGACAGTCAAAGCTTGGGTTCCTAACCTAAACTGATTCATTTACTTTGTATGTGCAGGGTGTTCGATATAGTGCTGAGACTAACACGTGGATTATAGACAGCGGAGCATCCAGGACATGACAGGAAATAGAGCCCTTTTATCTAACGTCAAACAAATAAAAGGAGGGCATGTTTCCTTTGCAGGAACAAAGGAGGCTATATCACAGCTCAGGGAGAAGTGGGAAATCAGAAAGTTAAGTTGATAAAGTGAACTACGTTCAACAACTTCAGAATAACTTACTTTCTGTTTCCCAAATCTGTGATAAGGATTTAAAGTCATCTTCGATAACCAGAAGTGTTACGTGCTGAAGAAAGAATATATGATCCCAGAGGACCAAGTTCTGATGACTGCTTCAAGATATAAAGACCTTTATGTCTTGGATCTGTCCAGCTGCCACAACGGATCATGAGGTTCAGTGTTTCTTATCTAAAGCTACTGAGAAGGATTCCATCTCCTGGCATCGGAGAATGGGACACATTAGTCAAAGGAAGATGAATCATTTGATTCAGAAGGATTTCGTTAGGGAGTGAATGTCAAGAACTTCCAACTTCCTGACTTTTGTGTAGCTTGCAAGAAAGGCAAACAGACAAAGAAGTCTCATAAGGAAAAGAAAGTTCATTCAATAGAACTTCCTCTTGAGCTTCTTCACATAGATCTGTTCGGTCCAGTTAGTACAAGGAGCATTGCAGGAGACGTGTACTGTTATGTGGTCACTGATGACTACTCAAGGTTCACTTGGGTAATGTTTCTGAAATCAAAATAAGAAACTTTGGAGACATTCAAGGAATTAGTAACCACACTGGAATCACTCTACAAGCTAAAAGTTCGAAAAATACCCTCAGACAACGGGACAGAATTCAAGAATCAAGGGATGGAGGCATACTGCAAGGAAAAGGGAATTTTGCATCAATTCACTTCTGCCTACACACCTCAGATGAATGGCGTTGCTGAGAGAAAGAATAGGAGTTTGATAGAGACAGCCCGGACTATGCTGGCAGACTTGAAACTGTCTATCCAATTCTGGAACGAGGCAGTGGCAAATGCGTGTAATACATTGAATCGAGTCCTAATAGTCAAGCGCCACGGAAAGACATGTTATGAGCTACTTCAAAGACGCGAACCGAATTTGGAGTATCTTGAACCTTTTGGTGCACCGTGTACACTTCTGAAGAAGACACAAGAAGGAAAATCAGCGAGAAGGCAGTTGAAGGAATTTTTCTAGGATACAACATACGAACAAGCGAGTTTACAATAACTCAACGGGTCTTGTAGAAGTGTGGTGTAATGTCGACGTTCAGAGATATACGACACCACCTACAGGCAAAGGACCTGCATACTCTTCGATTATGATGGATTCTTCAATCCTTCAACATCCCTCTCTCCCTCGGATGATGAGTTAGCTACTAGGATGATGTATGATATTCTAAATACACCATCTAGCACACAGGGAGAATCATCTACTCAATCAGAAGGGGTAGTCGATGAAAGTGACTCCTCGTCTGAAGATGAAACTGAAGCAGATGACCAGAACAGTCAGGAGGACCAGGTTCCAGTTCCTGAAAGTCCACAAGCATCCACAAGTGATGCACCCTCGACTTCGGAACCTCAAACTCAAACCTCCTCAGATGCAGACCAAAATGTTCACAATCTTGGTTCGGAGGTGACTGTGCCGACTACTCCAGGATCACGACTAAACATCTATCATCCCCTTGACAATGTTATTGGAGATGTCCGATCAGGAGTACAAACCCGAAATCAGCTATCTCAGCTCATTACGCCTCAGTTATGGAGAAGGGTTACATTCATGATGGTGCTTATCGATGTGTTGTCTCGCAGGTTGAGCCAAAATATGTCAGTGAAGCACTAAATGATGAGGCCTGAGTGAGTGCCATGCAAGAAGAACTTCTGCAGTTTAAGAAGTTAGGTGTATGGACTCTGGTTGATAGACCTAAAGGTGCTAAAGTCATTGGCACCAAATGGGTACTAAAATGTAAGAAGGATGACCAAGGAGTCATTATCAGGAACAAAGCTCGACTGGTGGTTCAAGGTTTTCGCCAAGTCGAGGGGATTGACTATAATGAGGTGTTTGCACCCGTGGCAAGGATGGAAGCTATTCGTATCTTCCTTGCCTATGCCTCGTACATGAAGATTAAAGTCTACCAATTAGATGTGAAGAGTGCATTCCTTCATGGGGAAATCAGGGAAACAGCCATGTAAGTCAACCCGAAGGATTTGAAGACCCTTATCATCGGGATAGAGTTTACAAGCTCGACAAGGCGTTATATGGGCTTCATCAAGCTCCTCGAGCTTGGTATGAGAAACTCTCGACTCATCTTGTGAAACACGACTTTCGCAGGGGAGTCATTGACTGTACACTGTTTATTAAAGAAAAGGATGGTGACCTACTGCTTGTCCAGATATATGTTGATGACATAATCTTCGGGTCAAAGAACGAAGAATTATGTAAAGAGTTTGAAGCAGTGATGAAGAAAGAGTTTGAGATGAGTGCGATGGGGGAGATGAAGTTCTTTCTCGGGTTACAGGTGGATCAACACCTAATGGGATCTTTCTACATCAGACCAAGTATGTAGGAGACATTCTCAGTCGCTTTGACATGGAGAATGCTTCTGCTGCTGGGACTCCACTTGCTACGAATCATGATAAGCACCTGATGAGAATGGAGATCTTGTAGATGCCCTATGTATGTCTTGGATCTGTCCACAGCTGCCGGATCATGAGGTTCAGTGTTTCTTATCTAAAGCTACTGAGAAGGATTCCATCTCCTGGCATCGGAGAATGGGACACATTAGTCAAAGGAAGATGAATCATTTGATCAGAAGGATTTAGTTAGAGGAGTGAATGTCAAGACTTCCAACTTCCTGACTTTTATGTAGCTTGCAAGAAAGGCAAACAGACAAAGAAGTCTCATAAGGAAAAGAATGTTCATTCAATAGAACTTCCTCTTGAGCTTCTTCACATGTCTGTTCGGTCCAGTTAGTACAAGGAGCATTGTAGGCGACGTGTACTGTTATGTGGTCACTGATGACTACTCAAGGTTCACTGGGGTAATGTTTCTGAAATCAAAATCAGAAACTTTGGAGACATTCAAGGAATTAGTAACCCACTGGAATCACTCTACAAGCTAAAAGTTCGACAAATACGCTCAGACAACGGGACAGAATTCAAGAATCAGGGGATGGAGGCATACTGCAAGAAAAGGGAATTGTGCATCAATTTACTTCTGCCTACACACCTCAGATGAATGGCGTTGCTGAGAGAAAGAATAGGAGTTTGATAGAGACAGCCGGACTACTATGCTGCGACCGAAACTGCCTATCCAATTCTGGAACGAGGCAGTGGCAAATGCGTGTTATACACTGCATCGAGTCCTAATAGTCAAGCGCCACGGAAGACATTATGAGCTACTTCAAAGACCGAACCGAATTTGGAATATCTTGAAACTTTTGGCGCACCGTGTACACTTCTGAAGAAGACACAAGAAGGAAAATTCAGCGAGAAGGCAGTTGAAGGAATTTTTCTAGGATACAACATACCGAACAAGCGAGTTTACAATAACTCAACGGGTCTTGTAGAAGTGGTGTAATGTCGACGTTCAGAGATATACGACACCACCTACAGGCAAAGGACCTGCATACTTCTTCGATTATGATGGATTCTTCAAATCCTTCAACATCCCTCTCTCTCGGATGATGAGTTAGCTACTAGGATGATGTATGATATTCTAATACACCATCTAGCACACAGGGAGAATTATCTACTCAATCAGAAGGGGTAGTCGATGAAAGTGACTCCTCGTCTGAAGATGAAACTGAAGCAGATGACCAGAACAGTCAGGAGGACCAGGTTCCAGTTCCTGAAAGTCCACAAGCATCCACAAGTGATGCACCCTCGACTTCGGAACCTCAAACTCCAACCTCCTCAGATGCAGACCAAAATGTTCACAATCTTGGTTCGGA
This sequence comes from Flaveria trinervia, assembly GCA_025506515.1. Lineage (NCBI taxonomy): Eukaryota > Viridiplantae > Streptophyta > Magnoliopsida > Asterales > Asteraceae > Flaveria > Flaveria trinervia. The sequence continues at coordinate 71,992,525 of CM046455.1, forward strand.
GGTGACTGTGCCGACTACTCCAGGATCACGACTAAACATCTATCATCCCCTTGACAATGTTATTGGAGATGTCCGATCAGGAGTACAAACCCGAAATCAGCTATACTCAGCTGATTACGCCTCAGTTATGGAGAAGGGTTACATTCATGATGGTGCTTATCGATGTGTTGTCTCGCAGGTTGAGCCAAAATATGTCAGTGAAGCACTAATGATGATGAGGCCTGAGTGAGTGCCATGCAAGAAGAACTTCTGCAGTTTAAGAAGTTAGGTGTATGGACTCTGGTTGATAGACCTAAAGGTGCTAAAGTCATTGGCACCAAATGGGTACTAAAATGTAAGAAGGATGACCAAGGAGTCATTATCAGGAACAAAGCTCGACTGGTGGTTCAAGGTTTTCGCCAAGTCGAGGGGATTGACTATAATGAGGTGTTTGCACCCGTGGCAAGGATGGAAGCTATTCGTATCTTCCTTGCCTATGCCTCGTACATGAAGATTAAAGTCTACCAATTAGATGTGAAGAGTGCATTCCTTCATGGGGAAATCAGGGAAACAGCCAATGTAAGTCAACCCGAAGGATTTGAAGACCCTTATCATCGGGATAGAGTTTACAAGCTCGACAAGGCGTTATATGGGCTTCATCAAGCTCCTCGAGCTTGGTATGAGAAACTCTCGACTCATCTTGTGAAACACGACTTTCGCAGGGGAGTCATTGACTGTACACTGTTTATTAAAGAAAAGGATGGTGACCTACTGCTTGTCCAGATATATGTTGATGACATAATCTTCGGGTCAAAGAACGAAGAATTATGTAAAGAGTTTGAAGCAGTGATGAAGAAAGAGTTTGAGATGAGTGCGATGGGGGAGATGAAGTTCTTTCTCGGGTTACAGGTGGATCAAACACCTAATGGGATCTTTCTACATCAGACCAAGTATGTAGGAGACATTCTCAGTCGCTTTGACATGGAGAATGCTTCTGCTGCTGGGACTCCACTTGCTACGAATCATGATATAGCACCTGATGAGAATGGAGATCTTGTAGATGCCACTATGTATGTCTTGGATCTGTCCACAGCTGCCGGATCATGAGGTTCAGTGTTTCTTATCTAAAGCTACTGAGAAGGATTCCATCTCCTGGCATCGGAGAATGGGACACATTAGTCAAAGGAAGATGAATCATTTGATTCAGAAGGATTTAGTTAGAGGAGTGAATGTCAAGAACTTCCAACTTCCTGACTTTTATGTAGCTTGCAAGAAAGGCAAACAGACAAAGAAGTCTCATAAGGAAAAGAAAGTTCATTCAATAGAACTTCCTCTTGAGCTTCTTCACATGGATCTGTTCGGTCCAGTTAGTACAAGGAGCATTGTAGGCGACGTGTACTGTTATGTGGTCACTGATGACTACTCAAGGTTCACTTGCGTAATGTTTCTGAAATCAAAATCAGAAACTTTGGAGACATTCAAGGAATTAGTAACCACACTGGAATCACTCTACAAGCTAAAAGTTCGACAAATACGCTCAGACAACGGGACAGAATTCAAGAATCAGGGGATGGAGGCATACTGCAAGGAAAAGGGAATTGTGCATCAATTTACTTCTGCCTACACACCTCAGATGAATGGCGTTGCTGAGAGAAAGAATAGGAGTTTGATAGAGACAGCCCGGACTATGCTGGCAGACTCGAAACTGCCTATCCAATTCTGGAACGAGGCAGTGGCAAATGCGTGTTATACACTGCATCGAGTCCTAATAGTCAAGCGCCACGGAAAGACATGTTATGAGCTACTTCAAAGACGCGAACCGAATTTGGAATATCTTGAAACTTTTGGCGCACCGTGTACACTTCTGAAGAAGACACAAGAAGGAAAATTCAGCGAGAAGGCAGTTGAAGGAATTTTTCTAGGATACAACATACCGAACAAGCGAGTTTACAATAACTCAACGGGTCTTGTAGAAGTGTGGTGTAATGTCGACGTTCAGAGATATACGACACCACCTACAGGCAAAGGACCTGCATACTTCTTCGATTACGATGGATTGTTCAAATCCTTCAACATCCCTGTCTCCCTCGGATGATGAGTTAGCTACTAGGATGATGTATGATATTCTAAATACACCATCTAGCACACAGGGATAATCATCTACTCAATCAGAAGGGGTAGTCGATGAAAGTGACTCCTCCTCTGAAGATGAAACTGAAGCAGATGACCAGAACAGTCAGGAGGACCAGGTTCCAGTTCCTGAAAGTCCACAAGCATCCACAAGTGATGCACCCTCGACTTCGGAACCTCAAACTCCAACCTCCTCAGATGCAGACCAAAATGTTCATAATCTTGGTTCGGAGGTGACTGTGCCGACTACTCCAGGATCACGACTAAACATCTATCATCCCTTGACAATGTTATTGGAGATGTCCGATCAGGAGTACAAACCCGAAATCAGCTATACTCAGCTGATTACGCCTCAGTTATGGAGAAGGGTTACATTCATGATGGTGCTTATCGATGTGTTGTCTCGCAGGTTGAGCCAAAATATGTCAGTGAAGCACTAAATGATGAGGCCTGAGTGAGTGCCATGCAAGAAGAACTTCTGCAGTTTAAGAAGTTAGGTGTATGGACTCTGGTTGATAGACCTAAAGGTGCTAAAGTCATTGGCACCAAATGGGTACTAAAATGTAAGAGGATGACCAAGGAGTCATTATCAGGAACAAAGCTCGACTGGTGGTTCAAGGTTTTCGCCAAGTCGAGGGGATTGACTATAATGAGGTGTTTGCACCCTGGCAAGGATGGAAGCTATTCGTATCTTCCTTGCCTATGCCTCGTACATGAAGATTAAAGTCTACCAATTAGATGTGAAGAGTGCATTCCTTCATGGGGAAATCAGGGAAACAGTCTATGTAAGTCAACCTGAGGGATTTGAAGACCCTTATCATCGGGATAGAGTTTACAAGCTCGACAAGGCGTTTATGGGCTTTCAAGCTCCTCGAGCTTGGTATGAGAAACTCTCGACTCATCTTGTGAAACACGGCTTTCGCAGGGGAGTCATTGACTGTACACTGTTTATTAAAGAAAAGGATGTGACCTACTGCTTGTACAGATATATGTTGATGACATAATCTTCGGGTCAAAGAACGAAGAGTTATGCAAATAGTTTGAAGCAGTGATGAAGAAAGAGTTTGAGATGAGTGCGATGGGGGAGATGAAGTTCTTTCTCGGGTTACAGGTGGATCAAACACCTAATGGGATCTTTCTACATCAGACCCGTATGTAGGAGACATTCTCAGTCGCTTTGACATGGAGAATGCTTCGCTGTTGGGACTCCACTTGCTACGAATCATGATATAGCACCTGATGAGAATGGAGATCTTGTAGATGCCACTATGTATGTCTTGGATCTGTCCACAGCTGCCGGATCATGAGGTTCAGTGTTTCTTATCTAAAGCTACTGAGAAGGATTCCATCTCCTGGCATCGGAGAATGGGACACATTAGTCAAAGGAGATGAATCATTTGATTCAGAAGGATTTAGTTAGAGGAGTGAATGTCAAGAACTTCCAACTTCCTGACTTTTTATGTAGCTTGCAAGAAAGGCAAACAGACAAAGAAGTCTCATAAGGAAAAGAAAGTTCATTCAATAGAACTTCCTCTTGAGCTTCTTCACATGGATCTGTTCGGTCCAGTTAGTACAAGGCATTGTAGGCGACGTGTACTGTTATGTGGTCACTGATGACTACTCAAGGTTCACTTGGGTAATGTTTCTGAAATCAAAATCAGAACTTTGGAGACATTCAAGGAATTAGTAACCACACTGGAATCACTCTACAAGCTAAAAGTTCGACAATACGCTCAGACCACGGGACAGAATTCAAGAATCAGGGATGGAGGCATACTGCAAGGAAAAGGGAATGTGCATCAATTTACTTCTGCCTACACACCTCAGATGAATGGCGTTGCTGAGAGAAAGAATAGGAGTTTGATAGAGACAGCCCGGACTATGCTAGCAGACTCGAAACTGCCTATCCAATTCTGGAACGAGGCAGTGGCAAATGCGTGTTATACACTGCATCGAGTCCTAATAGTCAAGCGCCACGGAAAGACATGTTATGAGCTACTTCAAAGACGCGAACCGAATTTGGAATATCTTGAAACTTTTGGCGCACCGTGTACACTTCTGAAGAAGACACAAAAGGAAAATTCAGCGAGAAGGCAGTTGAAGGATTTTTCAAGGATACAACATACCGAACAAGCGAGTTTACAATAACTCAACGGGTCTTGTAGAAGTGTGGTGTAATGTCGACGTTCAGAGATACGACACCACCTACAGGCAAAGGACCTGCATACTTCTTCGATTATGATGGATTGTTCAAATCCTTCAACATCCCCTCTCCTCGGATGATGAGTTAGCTACTAGGATGATGTATGATATTCTAAATACACCATCTAGCACACAGGGATAATCATCTACTCAATCAGAAGGGGTAGTCGAGAAAGTGACTCCTCCTCTGCAGATGAAACTGAAGCAGATGACCAAACAGTCAGGAGGACCAGGTTCCAGTTCCTGAAAGTCCACAAGCATCCACAAGTGATGCACCCTCGACTTCGGAACCTCAAACTCCAACCTCCTCAGATGCAGACCAAAATGTTCACAATTTTGGTTCGGAGGTGACTGTGCCGACTACTCCAGGATCACGACTAAACATCTATCATCCCCTTGACAATGTTATTAGAGATGTCCGATCAGGAGTACAAACCCGAAATCAGCTATACTCAGCTGATTACGCCTCAGTTATGGAGAAGGGTTACATTCATGATGGTGCTTATCGATGTGTTGTCTCGTAGGTTGAGCCAAAATATGTCAGTGAAGCACTAAATGATGAGGCCTGAGTGAGTGCCATGCAAGAAGAACTTCTGCAGTTTAAGAAGTTAGGTGTATGGACTCTGGTTGATAGACCTAAACGTGCTAAAGTCATTGGCACCAAATGGGTACTAAAATGTAAGAAGGATGACCAAGGAGTCATTATCAGGAACAAAGCTCGACTGGTGGTTCAAGGTTTTCGCCAAGTCGAGGGGATTGACTATAATGAGGTGTTTGCACCCGTGGCAAGGATGGAAGCTATTCGTATCTTCCTTGCCTATGCCTCGTACATGAAGATTAAAGTCTACCAATTAGATGTGAAGAGTGCATTCCTTCATGGGGAAATCAGGGAAACAGTCTATGTAAGTCAGCCCGAGGGATTTGAAGACCCTTATTATCAGGATAGAGTTTACAAGCTCGACAAGGCGTTATATAGGCTTCATCAAGCTCCTCGAGCTTGGTATGAGAAACTCTCGACTCATCTTGTGAAACACGGCTTTCGCAGGGGAGTCATTGACTGTACACTGTTTATTAAAGAAAAGGATGGTGACCTACTGCTTGTACAGATATATGTTGATGACATAATCTTCGGGTCAAAGAACGAAGAGTTATGCAAATAGTTTGAAGCAGTGATGAAGAAAGAGTTTGAGATGAGTGCGATGGGGGAGATGAAGTTCTTTCTCGGGTTACAGGTGGATCAAACACCTAATGGGATCTTTCTACATCAGACCAAGTATGTAGGAGACATTCTCAGTCGCTTTGACATGGAGAATGCTTCTGCTGTTGGGACTCCACTTGCTACGAATCATGATATAGCACCTGATGAGAATGGAGATCTTGTAGATGCCACTATGTATGTCTTGGATCTGTCCACAGCTGCCGGATCATGAGGTTCAGTGTTTCTTATCTAAAGCTACTGAGAAGGATTCCATCTCCTGGCATCGGAGAATGGGACACATTAGTCAAAGGAAGTGAATCATTTGATTCAGAAGGATTTAGTTAGAGGAGTGAATGTCAAGAACTTCCAACTTCTGACTTTTGTGTAGCTTGCAAGAAAGGCAAACAGACAAAGAAGTCTCATAAGGAAAAGAAAGTTCATTCAATAGAACTTCTCTTGAGCTTCTTCACATGGATTTGTTCGGTCCAGTTAGTACAAGGAGCATTGCAGGCGACGTGTACTGTTATGTGGTCACTGATGACTACTCAAGGTTCACTTGGGTAATGTTTCTGAAATCAAAATCAGAAACTTTGGAGACATTCAAGGAATTAGTAACCACACGAATCACTCTACAAGCTAAAAGTTCGACATTTACGCTCAGACAACGGGACAGAATCAAGAATCAGGGGATGGAGGCATACTGCAAGGAAAAGGGAATTGTGCATCAATTCACTTCTGCCTACACACCTCAGATGAATGGCGTTGCTGAGAGAAAGAATAGGAGTTTGATAGAGACAGCCAGGACTATGCTGGCAGACTTGAAACTGCCGATACAATTCTGGAACGAGGCAGTGGCAAATGCGTGTTATACACTGAATCGAGTCCTAATAGTCAAGCGCCACGGAAAGACATGTTATGAGCTACTTCAAAGACGCGAACCGAATTTGGAGTATCTTGAACCTTTTGGCGCACCGTGTACACTTCTGAAGAAGACACAAGAAGGAAAATTCGGCGAGAAGGCAGTTGAAGGAATTTTTCTAGGATACAACATACCGAACAAGCGAGTTTACAATAACTCAACGGGTCTTGTAGAAGTGTGGTGTAATGTCGACGTTCAGAGATATACGACACCACCTACAGGCAAAGGACCTGCATACTTCTTCGATTATGATGGATTCTTCAAATCCTTCAACATCCCTCTCTCCCTCGGATGATGAGTTAGCTAGTAGGATGATGTATGATATTCTAAATAGACCATCTAGCACACAGGGATAATCATCTACTCAATCAGAAGGGGTAGTCGATGAAAGTGACTCCTCCTCTGAAGATGAAACTGAAGCAGATGACCAGAACAGTCAGGAGGACCAGGTTCCAGTTCCTGAAAGTCCACAAGCATCCACAAGTGATGCACCCTCGACTTCAGAACCTCAAACTCCAACCTCCTCAGATGCAGACCAAAATGTTCACAATCTTGGTTCGGAGGTGACTGTGCCGACTACTCCAGGATCACGACTAAACATCTATCATCCCCTTGACAATGTTATTAGAGATGTCCGATCAGGAGTACAAACCCGAAATCAGCTATACTCAGCTGATTACGCCTCAGTTATGGAGAAGGGTTACATTCATGATGGTGCTTATCGATGTGTTATCGATGTGTTGTCTCGCAGGTTGAGCCAAAATATGTTAGTGAAGCACTAAATGATGAGGCCTGAGTGAGTGCCATGCAAGAAGAACTTCTGCAGTTTAAGAAGTTAGGTGTATGGACTCTGGTTGATAGACCTAAAGGTGCTAAAGTCATTGGCACCAAATGGGTACTAAAATGTAAGAAGGATGCCCAAGGAGTCATTATCAGGAACAAAGCTCGACTGGTGGTTCAAGGTTTTCGCCAAGTCGAGGGGATTGACTATAATGAGGTGTTTGCACCCGTGGCAAGGATGGAAGCTATTCGTATCTTCCTTGCCTATGCCTCGTACATGAAGATTAAATTCTACCAATTAGATGTGAAGAGTGCATTCCTTCATGGGGAAATCAGGGAAACAGTCTATGTAAGTCAACCCGAGGGATTTGAAGACCCTTATCATCAGGATAGAGTTTACAAGCTCGACAAGGCGTTATATGGGCTTCATCAAGCTCCTCGAGCTTGGTATGAGAAACTCTCGACTCATCTTGTGAAACACGGCTTTCGCAGGGGAGTCATTGACTGTACACTGTTTATTAAAGAAAAGGATGGTGACCTACTGCTCGTACAGATATATGTTGATGACATAATCTTGGGTCAAAGAACGAAGAGTTATGCAAAGAGTTTGAAGGAGTGATGAAGAAAGAGTTTGAGATGAGTGCGATGGGGGAGATGAAGTTCTTTCTCGGGTTACAGGTGGATCAAACACCTAATGGGATCTTTCTACATCAGACCAAGTATGTAGGAGACATTCTCAGTCGCTTTGACATGGAGAATGCTTCTGCTGCTGGGACTCCACTTGCTACGAATCATGATATAGCGCCTGATGAGAATGGAGATCTTGTAGATGCCACTATGTACCGAGGAATGATTGGATCTCTCATGTATCACACTGCCTCAAGACCTGATATCATGTATGCTACATGTTTATGTTCCAGATATCAGGCTAAACCTAAGGTCAATCATCTGATCGGGGTCAAAAGGATCTTTCGCTATCTAAAGGGTACACCCACACTGGGGTTGTGGTATCCTCATGATGACGATTTGAGCTCACAGCGTATAGTGACTCGGACTATGGAGGCTGCAAAATGAACTACAAGTCTACATCAGCAGGGACCATTAAACTTGAGTTTAATAGGTTATTAGTGACAAGTAGACGAGGCTAATGGACCATTAAACACTATTAAATGACTTAGATTGGTCAAGATTCGACCACAGGCGATCGAACAGTGGGGCAAGCGACTGGTCGTTCGAATGAACTCCAATCGCACGATTGAACTTGCGATTGGATCATTCGACCGACTGAACCACCCGAATGAGTCCAGTCGGCAGATTGAACTCAATCGCATGTCTCAATCAGCCGATTGAACTCAATCGCATGTCTCAATTAGCCAATTGAACTCAATCGCATTCCTCAATCAGCCGATTGAACTCAATCGCATGTCTCAATCAGCCGATTGAACTCAATCGCATGTCTCAAACAGGCGACTGACTTCAGTCGCATGATTCATTCGCACGAATGAATCAAAATGACTTTCAACTTTACACTTAGAACAGAAGTTTTCATGTCTTATGTACTAATGGTTCTATGTCTTATGTGTTTCAGAAAAATGACTGACCGATGGTCTCTTAATCCAAAGCACAACATATGTGCCCATTTGGACCACACGACACGGAACGGGGCCAAGTTCTCTGATATTTAGCCTTCCTCAAACGTTCACGGATACATAAGGCTATATCTACGCCCTGCACACACCTTACAAATCACTACACCAGCATTCTGGGAGAATGCCTCAGTGGATCGTTCTCGTGAGCCATACAGCATCAGAAGCACCATTTTGGGTCAAGCTATCGATATTACCGCCACGGACATCCAAAGAATCCTTGAGTTTGGGGATGACTCTACTCACCCCACTAAGTTACATCCATTGACTGTGAGAGGGTGTTTTCTCCGAATCAAGTATGCGGGGGACATTAACTCAGGGGTGCTAAATAAGAGCAACCTGTGCCCACAATACAAATATCTGGCACATGTGATTCTTAAGTGCATCGCTTCGAGAAGGGGTGGCTTCGATGACCTATCAGATCAGATACAGAATGCCTTCGTGGCTCTGGTGCTGACCACCCTTTCAGCTTCTCTAATATGATCTTTGCTTATTTGGTAGAGAACATTGAAACAAAAGGGAAGAGGTTTTTGTATGTATCCACGATTTCTTCAGATGATATTCAATGAGAAGCTGCCTCAGCTCCCCAAAGAAAGTCACGATGTAGTGACTTTGGAACTTATGGATGACACTACGTTGGGTAGGATGGTGGTCTACCGGGGCAAGCAAGTAAGCCCCAGGAAAAGAGGCTGATTGGCCACTTAGTAGATGAAAGTTATGTGGCACCGGGGAGACGCCAATGGCGTCACGAGGACAGTGACTCCGACGTGGAGCCAATTGTCCTCCCTACTGATGATTCAGAGGAGGATGACAGTGGGGATGATGCTATTCCATCCAGAGGCAATGTGTCTGACTATGTTCCCTCTGTGTTTGTCTCACCGGCTGAAGTAACTTAGTCAGCAGGATTTCATCAAGATTTGGTTCTTAACGATGAAGATGAGGTTGAATCTGATGAGGAACCACTGACTCGAACTGTGGAAGGAAAGTTGTTCCCACAGAACATGGGTTGAGGGTTGTTGGTGAAAACCGAGAGGCTCCGGAGATACAGAAACTGATCCAACTTATGCTCCGGGGTCCTCAGGCGGGATTGTAGGGGGCATCCACCTCGAAGGAACGAGGAGAAAACGGATGGCTCAACCCCATGGCCAGAAAAAAAGAAGCGTAGGGTAACCTTTATCACTACCACATCCACCATACCTTCCACCACTACCACTCTGCGACACACCATCCACCACCATACCTTCCCCCATAGCGACACCATCCACCACCATACCTTCCCCACAGCGACAACAGACACCACCATACCGACCACCACAAGACAGAACACAGCCACCACTACTCATTCACCCCACACTCACCATCACTATCATCCAGACCTGACCCGATATTCACCACCTCCACCACCACCACTAGCCACCAAACCGAGCCCTCAGCCTACCCCTCACACACCTATAGATCTCCTCTACCTCCAATCGGGTAGAGGAACAGCTGTCAACTTTAAATAGAATGGTGTTGCTTGCTGGCGACTGATGAGGAAAAGACCACTCAGATCCGCCAGCTACCGACCTGACTGCTGCACAATCGCATAAAATTGCAGAGCAGGATCGAGTAATTGAGGAGCAGGCCCAGCAATTGGCTGCTCAGAACACTCAGATGGACCAACTCCGAGCTCAAAGTGTCACAGCAGGCAAGCAAATAGAGGAGTTGGAAAAAGCTAAGAGGACCATTTTGCTAAAATTGAAAGGATCAAGGAGGAAGCTCTAAAGATAAGGGATGGAGACAGAGATAATGAAGATGATGATGATGATGATGATGACAGTGATACTGATGAAGAGAAAACCGAAGAGTGGTGTGCAGATGAAGACACTAAAGAAGGAGAAGTAGCTGAATCTGTCTCAGCTCCAGGGCAAGAGAAGAGAACAAAGACAGACAAGATCAGTCAGCTTCTGCTTCTGCACCTTCACAAGAAGAGTCTAGCATTCAGGATAAAAGTAATAGTGGATGTTTATGTATTTATTTACTTTTGTATTCTGTATTGAAAAACAATGTACTAAATGTTTATATTAAGTTAATGCATTTTGGTTTGATATATTACGAATGATTTGAGTGTGAAATGTGTATATCAACAGATCCAAAGTACCATAGAGATGAGTTTGATATGCTCCCCTTCAACAGGTCAAGTCTTAACTCACAATGATTCTTGATCTGCAAGGGATTGTCAGAAGGTCAGTGAGTTATACCCCTGAAGAAGGTGAAATAATTCACGACCTATCTAACGAGCAACTGGCAGAGATGTTCAGACTCAATCCTAATGACATTGTCAAGGATGCTCCAACAGTTGATTCAAACAGTGACGACAAACTACATGACGTTGACGAAGTTGAGGTTGAAGATATTGCTGCTAAAGAGTACCCTCAGTACGCTGACAACGAGGGTAATGTGGTCCCCAATCTGGGTGAGTCCCTAGTCAGTGATATGTTTGAGGTACTAGACAAGATGGAGCAGGAAGCTGGAAAGACCGAAGGAACAGCCCAAGCCTCAAACGATGACGTATACATTCGAAAGGCTGAGTGGGCTGAATGTTTTAAAGAAGTCAGAGCCCAACGTGCTGCACCAAAGAGGGATGCCTACACCAAGTTCTACAGCGTCAAGAAACATCATACGGTGTCAGGCAGGATTATAGCATGGGCATATTTTGATGATCTTAACGTTTATGCCGTTAAGAGGGAAAAGGGCATAAAGTACTTTAGATTTCCACATGATCTAAAGACTCTACCAGGATTTGAGCTCAACCAGCTGGCCAAATTGAAGTTGTTGTATGCTGACCCAAGAAAAATGTCAGGCTGGTTTGAGGCTGCCTTAAAGAAAGATACCACACCAGGTGGATTAACTTCAGACCTCAACAACCTACAAGGTATATTAGAAGGTCTGAGATGGATGCCATTACTGAAAAACCTAAGATTGTGTTGAAGTGGAGTCCTCCTCGCACTATGTCGAGAGTCCCTCTCAGGGAAATGCCACAGGACTTCACTCCACACTTCAAATGGTGGTACTATGATTGGAGAACTGCTGAAGCTGTCATAGTTCTGAACAAAGGGGATCAAATGGATACTGTCAGGGTATTCGACCCAATGTGGCTAACTAACTTGTCTGCTAATGATGTCCATACATTATACAAGTGGCCACTGTTCTATGACACACAAGACATTGTACAAGCCCTCCAGTTCCAAAATGTTATACGACTTTGCTTCGCGTTTGATATTCACGCGGGAGTCACACAAGAGGAAAAGCACAAGAAATATGAGGAGGTAATGAAGAAAACAAGACATTAGAGAGATCTAGGTCCAAGGGGGAGTTTGTTGATACATGTATGTCCCTAGATCGTGATATGTGATGTAATAGATCTTGTTTGATATGATTAATGAACTGATATTGATAGTCTGTTGGTTATAATGTTTAATAGTTCATTAATGAGTCGTGACTGAATTGATTGGGTTTATGATTACTTGAATGATTACATATAATATTATATTAATTACTAAAACATTCAAACTTAACTTAATGAAGTTCCCATGCGAATGGCTCATGCGAATGAACCATACACATGAAGAACTTCACACGATTGACTCAGTCGCACGATTGAACCAGAGACTGCATCATCGTACTGTAACATAAGATTGGCTCAGTCGCACGACTGAACACTCAGTCGCACGAATGAACCAACCGCATGGTTCAATCGCACGACTGAACCAAACTAATGGTTCAGTCGCACGATTAAATAGTGCCAACCTATAAATACAACTCAATTCGTGAAAAACAGTGACACTCGATCAAGTACAATTCCAGACGAACCCTAGCCGTCCAGAAACCTTCCAAATTGTTCTCCAAGTTCATAGAACACATTAGATCGATTCTTTATCGATTTCTAACGTTAGTTTCAATCCTTGATTGATTCTTCGTGTGTTCTCACTGATTGGATCGCCAATCAAATAGGATCCGCACTATTTGATCTGGTTTACACTGATCTCTAGGTATTTCCGTCAAATACCAGGTCCTAACAGCATCGTTGAATTTCTTCCGAAATTAGAGGTAAACCGGTGTCACGATCCGATACAATAGACACCGGCACACCATGACGAGTTACAATCTACTTGATGAAGAGGTCAGCCAACCTCTCGGATGAAAATGTGTCACGGATCGGTAGGAAGTGAGCACTCTTCGTCAGACGGTCAACTATGACCCATATGGCATCGTACCCTTTCGGAGTACGAGGCAGCATCGTAATGAAATCCATGGTGATGTGCTCCCACTTCCATTCTGGTATATCCAAAGGTCGGATCTTCCCATATGGCTTCTGATGCTCGGCCTTCACCTGTAAGCAAGTAAGGCACTTACTCATATACCCCACCACATCACGCTTCATACCCGGCCACCAATAATCTATCTTCATATCTTGATACATTTTCGTGGCACCAGGATGAATGGAGTATCGAGTCTTATGAGCTTCATCCATAATCTTCACGCGCAGATCCCCAACACGAGGAATCCACACCCGCCCAAATTGGGTTTTCACACCAAGCGTGTTTTCACCCAATTCTCCAACCAGGCCTGTCATTCTTTCAGAGTTTAGATGATCTTCTTTTAATGCCTCATCTTGAAACTCCTTGACGTGATTCATTACATCAGAGGTCATGATCAGTTGGTATGCTTTCACCCAAATCGGTTCGGGCCTCTCCTTTCGGCTAAGAGCATCAGCCACCATGTTAGCTTTGCCCGGATGGTAATGGATCTCATAATCATAATCCTTTATGAGCTCCAACCATCTTCTCTGCCTCATATTCAGATCCTTCTGCTCGAAGAAATACTTCAAGCTCTTGTGGTCGGTGAATATGGTGCACTTCGTCCCATAAAGATAGTGCCTCCAAATCTTTAGTGCAAAGACCACGGCTGCTAACTCTAGGTCATGAGTAGGATAATTAACCTCACGCACTTTCAGTTGTCGAGATGCGTAGGCTATCACCTTACCTCGTTGCATCAACACACAACCCAGCTCCGAGTAGGAAGCATCAGAATAGACCACCAGATCTTCGCTTCCATCGGGTAATGACAGAACAGGAGCTTGAGTCAATCTTGCCTTCAATTCTTCGAATGCCTTCTCTTCAGCTTGACCCCATACAAACTTTACATCCTTTTGGGTCAACTTAGTCAACGGGGAGGCTATCTTGGAGAAGTCCTGAATGAACCTTCGGTAATATCCCGCCAACCCCAAGAAACTATGAATCTCGGATGGCGTCTTTGGAGACTTCCATTGCATCACAGCCTCCACCTTAGCAGGGTCTACCATAATCCCCTCGGGATTTATCACGTGACCTAACAATTGAACTTCACGCAACCAAAACGCGCACTTGGAGAATTTTGCATACAACTTCTCCCTTCTTAACGTCTCCAGAACCTCCCGAATATGGCCGGCATGCTCAATCTCACTCTTTGAATAAATCAGGATATCATCGATGAACACAATCAGTGATTTATCCAACATAGGCCGACACACGCGGTTCATCAGATCCATAAAAGCAGCTGGCGCATTGGTCAAACCAAAGGACATGACAAGAAACTCGTAGTGACCGTAGCGCGTACGAAAAGCTGTTTTAGGAATATCTTGCTCCTTCACCTTCAACTGATGGTAACCAGACCAAAGATCTATCCTTGAAAACCAACTAGCACCTTGGAGCTGGTCAAACAAATCATCTATTCTTGGTAGGGGGTATCGGTTCTTCACCGTCAACTTGTTCAGTTAACGGTAGTCGATGCACATCCTCATGCCACCGTCTTTCTTCTTCACAAACAGAACTGGAGCACCCTAGGGAGAGATACTCGATCTAATGAACCCCTTATCGAGTAACTCTTGCAACTGCTCCATCAGCTCTTTCATTTCTATGGGAGCTAACCGATACGGTGCTTTGGAAACGGGTTGAGCACCGGGTATCAAATCAATTTGGAACTCAATCTCGCAATCCGGTGGCACGCCAGGTAAATCTTCTGGAAACACATTCAGAAAGTCACACACCACTAGTACATCAGATAGTTGTGGTGTTGGCGTGTACACATCCTTTACATAGGCCAAGTAGGCTTTACATCCACGCCTCATGCACTTTCCCACCACCGCCATCGAAATCACTTTCGGGATCATCGCGACCCGATCGCCATAAACTGTCACCTTGTCCCCGTCAGGTGCTGTCAATCGGATCATCTTCTTGCGACACACAATATTTGCTTCATAAGTTGCTAACCAGTCTATCCCTAGTACTACATCAAATCCACCTAGGGGTATCACGTGTAACCTAGCAGCAAACCTATGACCTTCTAGCTCTATGGCACAGTCCTCTATCATATCAGTAATTCTAGTGGACTTACCGATGGCAGTTTCTACGTCGAATGGTACACTGACCTTTCTATTACTAACAGGTAACTTAGCACAGAAAATAGTAGAAATAAAACTCCTGCTAGCACCAGAATCAAACAATACAGAGGCATAAGTTTGGTTTACTAGAAACATACCTGACACCACGTCGGGGTCTGTCCTAGCATCCTCCTGAGTCATCGTGAAAGCTCGGGCGCTTTCCTTCTGTCCTTCTCCTCCAGCCTTCTTCGCCCCGGAACCCTCGGCCCTTGGCTTCTTACACTCCCTGCTCATGTGACCACTTCCCCCGCAGTTGAAACACTTCATGCCTCCACAATCTCTAGCCATATGGCCATGTTTCCCACACTTGAAACAAACATTTGACCCCCATCTACACTCGCCACCATGCTCCTGCCCGCACTTGCCACACTTTTCCAACCCAGCACCAGATGTGACCACATGTCGGTCACCTACCCTCGCCACCTTATTGTTTGGAGCGGCTCTACCACGTCCAAACCGTTTCCCATTCCAGTTCCTCCTATCCCTACTCATCTTCTTCTCCTCAGCCACTACCACCTCACGCTCATCATATAATCTACCAGCCAAATCAACTGCCGACCTAAAAGTGCTTGGCCGGGTAGCGATCATATGCCTACGGATATCCGCTGGCAGCCCCTGGATATATCTCTTAATCTTTCATGACAGTGGAATCACCTGATCGGACACCAGTCGTGCCTCATTGAACTTTGTGGTGTACTCTTGGTGTGTCATAATTCCCGCCTACAGTTGCAGAAACTCTCTCTCAACCTTGTCCATTTCCCGGTGAGGACAAAACTCCTCGATCACCAACTTCTTCAACTCCGACCATCTCATTCTCCGATCGCCCGACTATCCTCGGCTTGGACTATATTGTCCCACCAGCATAGAGCCGAGTCTACAAATGAATGGGTAGCGAACTTAACCTTCTGGTCTTCTCGACAGTCACTGATATCAAGTACCGCCTCCATTTCCCTCACCCACCGGTGAGCAGCAGCGGCAGTGCCGTTTCTATCGAAATTAGGGGGTTTGCATCTCATAAACACTCCGTAGTTGCAGCCTCGGGTCGCCTCCGGCGAAGGCTCTTCTTCTTTCTCGTCATCATCAGAGAGAACCGTTTCCGGCTCTGGTTGTTCCCGTCCTCCCGAGGACCTGTTCCTTTCCTTTATTTCCCCGTCTCTAACCACCTTGATAACTTCAGTCACCACAGACGGTAAAATTGTCTGCATGACCTGATGAACTTCCTCCACAACAGCCTCCTTTACTAAGGCCCTCAAATTGGCGCTCTCATCGCCACACTCCGGATGAGGAGCCTCTGGTTCTTCATGAACCACTTTCTCGACTCTGGGTCTCCCTCTCTTGGGTCGTGGTTCAGCACTGTGACCTCCACCACGAGTGGCCTTCGAAGATCTACCACCAGCCATCTACTAACACACTGAAAGATTCAAACACCAACATGGTCATTCAAGGGAACAACACAATTTATGTCAAGTATAGTATGTCCCTAATTATAGTGGCCAGTTGTGATTAGCCACTTACTTTACTCTTCATACCCCGAGCATTACCTGTCCTGACTACATCAGTATTTAAATCTACATACAACACATAACCACATACCATGCGCACATAAACAGGTTAACATTACGGAAATACCTCATGGCACGCAGCTACTCAGATTGGCATCCTATTCCCATTATGTCCCATTCTCAGTTTAAGTTAAGGTTTATTTTGAAATTTTACCCATTTCACTTAAACTTTGGCTCTGATACCAACTTGTAAGGCCCCGTTCCCGGGACGCTTACAACTGGTAAATCATCGCACCTAAAACATATACTTTACATATAATCATTTATAAAACATTGCAGCGGAAACGTAAAACTGGCTTTTTATATCAATACAAATGCTTTTGCAAGTTAATACAGGCGTTCATTTCAAAACATTAGTTCGTTCGCATTACAATGCAAAAACATTAACAAAAGAATGCCATCCAAAAGAGCTGAGTAGCCGCCTCGTGCCATCCTCAGCAACGTTTACCTGCCAACTGAAAACGTATAAAAGTCAGTGTTGCTGAGTGAGTTCTAGTTTTATATAAAATATACATTACATCGATAAAATCGTTATTATTTCTTTTCAGGGTCATACTATACCTTTCGTTCATTCGTGATCATACATCATACGTACACACGGATAATATCATTATTATCTTCCATTATGTTCATTAACCTTCATTTGTTAATTTAATCTAGTGACATGTACATTACCTCGAACATTGTGCATGAAGCAGGTAACTGGGCCTGAGGTCTCTCATAGACCTCAAATATTGTGCAAGAAGCTGACTCCAGAACCTAGGGCAAGTACATTCACCATACATCTTTTCTTTTCATTCCGGATCAATGCCATATGCTATACCCCGAACATTGTGCACGAAGCTGGTTACTAGGCCTGAGGTCTTTCATAGACCCTGAACATTGTGCACGAAGCTGACTCCAGTACCTAGGGCAAGCGGCAAGGATCCCATACATATGGTCAATCACAAGGATTGGACCCAGTGTGGATCCTTCTGGGTAGCGAACCCGCACACAGTTGAGCCAACACCCTTTATTGGGTGTGAACCTCCATACATTTGCTTGCAAGACTTTTTACCTTCGTTCATTCGTTAATGCATGCATTCATTCATCATGTTCCTCTTTCATTGTCTTTTACTTTACGTTACATAATACTTTTGGTTCATTCATTAACATAACACGTAAAGCCATGGAAAGATAAACATTCATCATCACAGGAGCATAACATAACATATCATTCATACATCATCATACCGGGTATCATACATACATAACATACATCATGCATAACCATGCAACATCATTATCATCCTCATCATAAGCATCAATCATAATACTTAACATGCCCCTCATACTATCTATGACCCCCAAAAGTCAACTTTTATGGTTTCCCGGGAATTTCCCAAGTCAAAGCCTACTTTACACATTTTCCCCAAAAATCAGAAAAAATATTCTAAGTCCTAGGCGCATGGGCACTATGCAGGCGCATGGGCACTATGCAGGCGCATGGACACTATTCAGGCGCATGGGGAACACTAAGGTGCATGGGCCACTTTCAGGCGCATGAGCACTATGCAGGCGCGTGGGGAAACACTTAGTCAAATCCAGCCCAGTTTCTGGGCGCATGGGTGCTATTCAGTCGCATGAACACTTAGGCGCATGGGCCACTTGGGCTCATGGGCACTATTAGGACACATGGCCCTACACTTAATCATCCGACTAACATTTCTAGGCGCATAAGCTACTTTTCAGGCGCATGGCTTACACTTAATTCTTTCTAAGGCAATTTCAGGCGTATGAACAGTTATCTAGGTGCACGAACATTCTGTAAAACATATCCCTAGGATGTTTTCAATCCCAATCACTAAACCCATCTGTTCTAAGCATAATGTGGTCATTCTAAACATGAATAACCTATAAACATTCAAGAATCAACGTCCAACATACACAATACACACGGGTATTCATACATAAACATTGTAAAATCATTTTAATACATTTTCAGCCCCTAAAGATAGTTTAAAACATGTAAAAAAAATTGGGGTCTAGAACTCACCTGGTGCAACTTGGGTGTTCTTCCTTTTAACCCGCTTGCAAAGAGTTCAAGACACCTAGAAACAACATCCAAAAACACACACCCGAGAACAAACGCAACCCATAAGCACATAAACACATAACCGGGATAAAACCCGTCATAAAAACATAAAAACCTTGAATTCTTACCTTGAATTCACTTTTCTTCTTCTTCTTCTACAAAACCGAGGGTTTCTCTACTCTCTCTCTCTCTAAAACCGAAGAAGATGATGATGTGAAAAGAGGGTGGCCGGCCATGCCCACCTTTACACCAACTTTTCAAAGATTTTTGTCCTTTTTACATTTTTAGTCCCTCCACTTGGACCTTATTGCTTTTCTTGCTTTTATTCTTTTTATCTTGAGTTTTAAAAATAACCGGGTGTTACATGTATATACATAATACATACATATGTATGTACATATATATATATACATTATATATATACATATATATATATACATACACTCATCCTGTGGTGAAGGAAATATTTTCCTAAGTAGCGCTACCTATATTATCCAACGGTTCCACATCCAAATTAATGGTTGTATGATAGATGACAGTATATCTCAAAAATTTTCAATCATAAAATAGTACGGTTTCCCCAAAAAACTTTATAGACACCAAAATGAGGCTATGAGTCTCACCTCTTACTCCAACGGATAACCTATAAAAATCAATTTATAAGTTAGATACAAAATCTTTAATATTTTCAGAACCTCAGATGGAAGTAATTTCCAAAATTTTAATAGTAACATTATCAGATAATATTACTATAAAAATTCCAACTTCCATTTTATTTTTAGATAATTTGTTATAATTATTATAAACATATCATAAATCATTAAAAATAGCTACTACAGTCCATAAATTCCCAAATTTTTCCAGAATATTTTTCCAATAATTCATATCACTTCATAAATTTCCTGATATCTAACTCACAGTAGGTATTTTTCTGTAATTTTTACAATAATCTCAAAATTTTGCAAAAATAGCTATACAGCTTCAATATTATGAAACTAATACATTCTGTTGGGTTCAAATCATCATTATTTAAGTGAATTTTTAGATATTTATAATACTGTTTAACTATTTCTTTTGATTTTTCCTTTACAGATCATATAAAAATACATATCTTAGGCATAAAATGGAATTAAATTCCAAAATTAATTCTGGATTTTATATAATACATGATAATCATTATATAATTTTTCTATAATTTTACCGGTTTCGGTTCTTCTATTTGATAATTTCCTTTCTTTTACTTTAAATAATTTTATAAATTATTTTACTTATTATATTTACATCAAAATTTGCAGATTGTTATTTCATAATTTTTCTAACAAATCTTCAATGTTTATTCCCACAATCTCAGTCCTTTACATAATAAACCTATTTTATCAAGATTACATATAAATACTCCTTTACTTGTATTAAATTCCTTGATGTTTATAAATGTTTCAACTTTCTGTTTTTGGACCCTTTTATACTGATTTTTGACGAAAATTTATGTGGTTGTGAGTGTTTGCGAAGAACCTTGATGATTTAGCTAATGAGTTAATCATATGTGTTTTGTTAAACACATATATATAACTTGTTAGTTATTGGTTTTGAGGATTATACCTTGTTTATTAGAAAAAGTGGGTGGATTAGGTTCGGGAATTCTAGATGTTCCAAGTCTCTAAACGAAAGTTCTTGATCTCTTGTAACACAAACTTTGGAAGATGATGAAGCTTGGATGTGGTTGCTTGCTATAGAAACCGAGAGATGTGACGATGTTTTGTACAAGAGCCGAGGGAGAGAGTGAAAGATGGGGGTCGAAGGTGGTGGTGATTCCGGGTGGTGGTGCTTGAAGGTGATGATGGTGGCCGAGTAGTATGAGGATGATGGTGGTATACGGTTGTAGATGGTGATGTTTACGGGACTCGAAAGCTAGAGGAATCAAGGTGGTGGTAATCGGTTGTGGTGTGGGTTTTCATTGTTGGCTGAGGGTGTTGTTGTAGTGGAGAGGAACATCGTTAGGTCTAGGTACTAGATGGGTGAGGTGTATGTCCTAGGGTGTTAAGGTGGCGGGTATAGAGGGCAACCGACTAGGTCGCGGGTGGTATGGTTGGATGGGTGTCAAGGCTTGCAATGTGGCAAGTCATGAGAGTATGTGATTCATCACATCTTTAATGCAAGGCTTAATCAAATATTTAAGTGGCTTAATCGGTTGTTTATTGTTATAATGAACCGAGACTAGAGCTTGGGTTGGGGTTTAGATGTTTAAGTTTTGCTTAGTTTTATTTTGATGTCAAGATATCTTTGATGTTTTATTGGATTTATTTTGCTTAGTTGAGTTGTAACTTGGTACATTAGATCTTGTAATGATGAAGTATTTTTGGTTTAAACACTATTTGGTAATATAATTTATACATGCACACGTAAAAATGTGTTCATGCATACATCATTCTCATGCATGCAAACATGCATACGTATAATATATACATACATATATCATGTATATATGTAAGGTACTATAATATATATATATATATATATATATTATATATATATATATATATATATAATTACTTGAACACATACTATAAAGTGTTAGTTAAATATATCCAATAATGTAATATAAAAAATTTCTTAAAATATTTATTCGTCTAACCTTTTTTTAGGGTTGTCACATTTTACATATGGGTAAAATTAGTGCTTGCGTATACGTAAAATTTTAATCTCATCATCGTTTTAAATAATTATCTATATTAATATATATGTAATTTTTATACCAGTTATTCATTTTTTAGAACTAATATTCTATATTTGTATATATACAATAAATTTTAAGAGAATAATTTATTTTAACATATATATATATATATATATATATATATTATATATATATATATATATATATATATATATATAAACACTATTACATATATGTAAATAGTTAACTTACATGGGTGAGTTTATTCTACAAAGTATATTTTTGCTACAAAGTGTGAAAAGAGACAATGAGTCTAAAAAAGTTACAAAAAAATTTATATCTCACAATCTAAATTGAATTTTAAAAAAGCACTTCGAAGCCTCTGTTCATCTTGTTGTCCTCTTTCAGAAAAAAATAAAAAATAAATTAAAAATTCATTGTGTCTTTATATGACACAATGACGTCATTGTGTCTTTTATATTGACACAATAACATCATTGTGTCTTTCATAATGACACAATGAAGTCATTGTGTCTTTCATAAATGACACAATAAAAAAACGTTAATTTTTTTATCTTTCATTTATTTTTTCTCTTAGTGAGGACGACTAAAGGAACAAAAGCTCCGAATTAATTTTTTGAAATTCAATTTATATTGTGAGATATAATTTTTTGTGTCTTTTTCTGACTCATTGCGTTTTCTCACACTTTGTAGCAAAAATACACTTTGTATTTGAACTTTTTTCAACTTACATATATGTAAACATGTAAACTAGTTAACTTAGATTTATGTTAATACTTAACTTACAAATATGTAAAACAAGTGTTACATATATAGTTTACATGGTTAATTCAATTATTACATGTTCACTCATCTAAATAAAAATTACGGATTAATGTATGATACGAACTGGTATTAAAGAAACAAGAATTAGTCATCAAAGATCCAACTAAATTTATCAAACCAAGTTTATAAAATCCAGAGTAAATTATAAATTTTATCCTTTAAGTATTCTTAAAGTTGTGGATCTTATCCTTAAACTTTGATAATTACACTAAATGTCCTTTATTTAAAATTTTTTTATGTTTTGTGTCTTTTACACTAACTGAAGTTAACTTTTTATGTTAAGTTTTTAGTAAATGAATTTTTTGTCATTACTATTCAAAGGACAAAATATGTAAGTTATAATTTTATCTTTTATTTTTTTTCTTTTCTTTTACTACTTGCTTTTCTTTTGTTTTTTTCTTTTCAATTTATATTATAAGCTTATGTTAAATATTAATAATTAATTTTAATTATTTTATATAAAATATGCTTCTATTTATATATTTAAAATTTATTATAATATTATTTGTTCAATTTAATTATTTACGTTTCTATTAAAATCAATAAAACTTAGAGAAATCATAATTTTCTTAAATTAAAAAGAAAAATACATAAATTACCAAAATTTAATTAACTATTTGTTTTACTCACCACACATTGCTGCGACATCATACGCGACGTGTTAAGGATAGACTAACAATTTATCTGACTTATCTTCAGACTAAAATAATGTTGAATTGCAAAGTAACTTGAATATATACCATTGAACAAGTACGTATTATACTTGATCTTTTTTTTTCTGAAACAAAATTTTGTCGATATGTCGATTAAACCGAACTGTACATAAGAAAAGCACACATATTACAATCGCTTAAGAACTAAACTAACATTGAAACGTAAAGTAACTTGTATTGGGGTTTAGATGCTTAAGTTTTGCTTAGTTTTGTTTTGATGTCAAGATATTTTGATGTTTCATTGGATTTGTTTTGTTTAGTTGAGTTGTAACTTGATACATTAGATCTTGTAATGATGAAGTATTTTTGGGTTAAACACTATTTGGTAACATAATTTATACATGCACACGTAAAAATATGTTCATGCATGCAAACATGCATATGTATAATATATACATACATATATCATGTATATATGTAAGGTACTATAATATGTATATATATATAATTACTTAAACACATACTATAAAGTGTTAGTTAAAAATACCCAATAATGTAATATATATATATATATATATATATATATATATATATATATATAATATATATATATATATATATATATATATATATATATATATATATATATATATATATATTATATATATATATATATTATATATATATATATATATAATATATATATATATTCGCCTGACCTTTCTTTTTACGGTTGTCACATTCTCTCCCTGTTAAAAGAATTTCGTCCCGAAATTCATTGAAGAGTAGTTCCTAAAGTAGAGTAGAACTTATCTTATTACCAGCTCTAAACAAGTGAGGATATTTGTTTTTGATTTCATCTTCTCTTTCCTACGTATACTCTGGTCCTTTCTTTGCATTCCACTTAACTTTCACTATAGGAATTCTATTCTTTCTTATTCTCTTCACTTCCTTGTCTATAATAGCTACCAGTTCTTCCACAAAATGAAGTTTCCTATCTATTTTGACTTCCTGAACTCGTATCTTTAATGCCTCATCCGTTAGACATTTCTTTAAGTTGGATACCTGAAAAGTGTTATGTACTTCACTCAGCTCTTGAGGTAATTTTAACTTATATGCTACAGGACCAATCCTATCAATGATTTTAAATGGACCAACATACCTAGGGTTTAACTTACTTGGCTTTCCAAATCGGAAAATTCCTTTTGTGGGTGATACTTTTAGATAGACTTTATCTCCAACTTGAAATTCCAATGGCTTTCTTCATTTTTCGGCATAACTTTTCTGTCGATCACGGGCTGCTTTCAATCTATTTTTAATTTCAGTGATCTTATCAGATCTTTTTTGTATCAATTCAGGGCCTATAAGTTGTATGTCACCTATTTCATTCCAACACAAGGGTGACCTACATTTTCTTCCATACAAGGCTTCAAATGAAGCTAATCCAATACTAGAGCGATAATTGTTATTGTATGAAAATTCAATTAATGGTAAGTGAGTATCCTAGTTACCACCAAAATCTATAACACAAGCTCTTAACATATCCTCTAGTGTTTGTATTGTTCTTTCACTTTGTCCATCGTTTGTGGGTGATAAGCTATACTTATATTTACTTGAGTTCTTAAGGCCTTTTGTAATGTTTGCCAAAATCTTGAAGTAAATCTACTTTCTCTATCTGATATAAATGATGCATGTATTCCATGTCTAGACATAATTTCTTTCACGTAAATTTTGGCTAGTCTTTCTATCTTGTAGTCTTCTCTTATAGGTAAGAAATGTGCTGACTTAGTTAATCTATCTACTATTACCCATATTGTGTCATATCCATTTTTGGTTCTTGGTAATTTGGCTTACAAAATCCATAGTAATCTGGTCCTATTTCCATTCTGGGATTTCTGGTTGTTGCAAGTATCCTCATGGTTTTTAATATTTAGCTTTTACTTTTGAACAAATATCACATTTTTCCACAAATTCTCCGACTAACCTTTTCATGCCTGGCCACCAGTATTGGCTTTTCAAGTCCTTGTACATTTATTATTTCCTGGATGTATAGAATATCTTGACTTATGTGCTTCTTGTAGGATAATTGTTCTAAGCATGCTATTGTTTGACACCCAAATTCTTCCTTTGAATCTTAGGGCTCCATCTATTTCCTCTTCCATATCCTTTAATCGTCCTTTTATCTTCAACATATCCTCTTTTTGGGCTTCCCGAATTTGGTTTAACAAATCTGAACGTAACTCCATTCTCATAGCATGCACTCGCAATGACTTAACCCTTTTTTTCTACTTAAAGCATCAGCCACTACATTTGCTTTTCATGGGTGATACTTGATTTCACAATCATAGTCGCTTAGTAACTCTACCCATCTCCTTTATCTCATATTTAATATATTTTGATCAAATATGTGTTGTAAACTTTTATGATCCGTATAAATTACACACTTAGTCCCATACAAGTAATGTCTCCACATTTTTAATGCAAACATTACTGCTCCTAGTTCTAGATCATGTGTGGTATAGTTCTTTTCACTACCTCTAAGTTGTCTAGATGCATATGCAATTACTTCGTCTTTTTGCATTAATACACATCCAAAACCTTGACGTGATGCATCACAATATACTATAAAATTATCTGTTCCTTCTAGCAATACTAAAATAGGAGCACTACATAACTTATTTTTGAGAAGTTTAAAGGCTTCATTTTGTTTTTCTCCCCATATGTACTTTTTATCTTTCTGAGTTAGCTCTGTCAAGGGTTGAGCTATTCTTAAGAAATTTTCTATAAATTTCCTATAATATCCTGCTAAACCTAGGAATTGTGGTACTTCAGTTGGGGTCTTTGGAATTTCTCACTTCTTGAGTGCTTCAATCTTTGTTGGATCAACTTAAATCCCATCTTGATTAACTACGTGTCCTAGGAATTGTACTTCCCTTTTCCAAAATTCACATTTTGAGAATTTTGCATACAACTTTTCCTTTCGTAGTAATTTCTAAGTTAATCTTAAGTGTTGTTCCTGTTCTTCCTTATTTTTAGAATAAATCAGGATGTCATCTATGAAGACTATGACAAATTTATCTAAATAGGATTTGCATACTCTATTCATTAGATCCATAAATACTGTTGGAGCATTGGTTAACCCAAATGGCATTACAAGAAATTCATAATGTCCATACCTAGTCCTGAATGTAGTCTTTGATATATCTTCATCCTGTACTCGTAACTGATGATATCCAGATCTTAAATCTATTTTGTAAAAATAACTAGATCCTTGCAATTGATCAAATAAATCATCAATCCCACCGAGCGGATACCTATTCTTTATGGTAACTTTATTGAGTTCCCTATAATCATTACACATTCTAAAAGTCCCATCTTTATTTTTAACAAATAGAACTAGTGCTCCTCCCCAAGGTGATACACTAGGGAGTATAAATCCCTTATCCAACAGTTCTTGTAATTGGTTCATTAACTCTTTCATTTCTGTTGGTGCTAAACGATACGGGGCTTTAGCAATAGGGGCTGTTCCTGGTACTAATTCTACATTAAACTCTACTTGACGAGGGGGTGGCAATCCGGGTAATTCATCAAGGAAAACATCAGGATATTCATTGATAATAGAAACACTTTCTAGATTCATCTTATCTAGTTTTGTATCAACCACATGAGCCAAGAAAGCTAAGCATCTCTTCCTTAAATATTTTTGTGCTTTCTTACAGGAAATTATTTTCATAATACCACTAGACTTTTCACATTATATACAGAGAGTTCTATTTTCTTTAATCAGAGGGATTTTTATCATTCTCTTACCACATATAATTTCAGCATGATTCTTACTTAACTAATCTATACCTACTACAATATCAAAACCTCCTAATTCAATAGAACTCAGATCTATATCAAAATAGTGTTCATCTAGGTTTGAAGTACAGTTAGGAATGATTTCACTAGCTTCAATTATTTTACAATCAGCTAATTCTATCATATGTTTATGCTTTAGTTTCTCAGAAGTTAGATTAAGTGACGGTCTAAAGGTATTTGAAATGAAACTACGAGTTGCTCTGTATCAAATAATACTATTGCATACTGATTGTTGATAAGGAACGTACCCGTTACTACTTCTGGTTCATGCCAAGCTTCTTCAGCTTGCATTACGAAAGCTCTTCCACGTAGGTTGTTTTGGTTAACTGGAGCCTTGCCTTTCAATTGTGGACATTCATTACCAAAATGGTTTTCATTACCACACTGATAGCAGACTGGTTTAGGGTTGGTGGGGTTCTTGTAGTCTCGGGATATATGTCCCTTCTTTTTGCAATTATAACAAATCACTATCATACAATTTCCAGAGTGATATCTTTGACAGGTACTACACCATGGTTGTCCTTCAGTTTGTGTTTTCTTTTCTCGTATTGCTCCTCAGAAATTTCTTTGTTATGGTCAGGTTATCTTTTTTTGAGGGTTTTCTCCAAATTTCCTTCCTGTGTGGTTGTCATTCCACTTTCTTTTCTCTCCTATTTTTGGATTACTTAAAGATCTATTTCTTATCATTTCATCTATTAGGTTTCCTGACAAGCTTACTGCTTCCTGGAAGGTTTTGGGCATTGCGAATTTAACTAATCCCCTTATTTGTGGTACTACTCCCCAATATATCTTCCTATCCTTTTAGGTTCGGGGGTTATCAGGTGTGGCATTAATCTGGAGAGTTCATTATACCTGTCGGTATATTCCTGATGTGCAGCTCCTTTCATCTCTAATGCCAAGAATTCAGTCTCTAATTTCTCTATTTCATTATAAGGACAATATTTTTCTTTTACTAGGTTTCTGAATTCTTCCCAACTTATCTTATTCATGACATGCCTACCTTTAGTTTGCATTTCCATTTTCCATCAGGATTGTGCCTCTCCTTTAAATGAATGTGAAGCAAACAGTGTGTTATAATTGTCGGCACAGTTTCTAATTTCTAAGACTGCTTCAATTTCATCTAACCAACACAGGGCTTGTACTGCTCCTCCTCTTCTATCAAATTCTCGAGGTCTGCATGACATAAAAGTCTTGTAAAAGCATCCTTTTGTGACTCTATTTAAGATTTCTTCCTTTTGTCGTTCCTCTGGATTAACATTTTCCGGTCTTTCATTTTGGAGTGATGTGGTTCTAAAGTTCAGATTCTATTGTAGTTGGGCTATCAGAGTAGGTATTGTAGCCTCTATTTGTTGAGCTACTAGTTGAGAAATCTTGTCATTCTCATTTGTGTCATTATTCACAGGTGTTTCTTCCCCAAATCGGGTTCTAGGTCGTCCAACTCGTGTTGTTCTTCAAACAGGCTAAGTGTTTCTTTTTGGCGGTATGATTCACTACAGTTAATTATAATTAGTATCATAAGTAAAAATTTTAACATAAATCTTATCTAACACATAACATATAGACATTTAAACACGAAAGATATACATATATCATTAAGTTCTTTATTCATTTATTTTGACAAGTTAGACTACATAACTTCTAATTCTTATGAATCCAGTTCCATATCTCTGCAAAGATATTTTTCTTGGGGGTCTTTAATTTCTTAATATCCTTCTGGATTCTCCGGATTCCTTGTTTTATTTTGTTGAGCTTCTTAAGGGTCCGCTGAGCTGTCTTCACTTAATCCTCATTCAGCTTTTGTCTTCTAATTATTTTACCTTTGTTCCCGGAAGAATCAGAATTTTGTATTTCTATGTCCTTAACTTGCTTAGCAAAAAGTCTATCTCCACGTCGTATCTTTTTCCTAGGGGTCTTAATTGTATGTCCCCCGACGTTTATTGGTGCACGTCGGACATAAAATTTTGGTTTAATGTTGTTCTCAACTTCAATTTGGGAAGTTTTCATAACTTGATGGAGTTCTGGTTCAGGTATTATTTCCTTAAGGGTACTATGGTCTGAGCACTCGGAATGATCACTCTTATTGTGGTAACTATTTGAATTCATAGCTGCAAAATTTCTTTATAATTTTTGACAAAACTGTGAAGTCGCTGGATCGGTGAACATCCGAGCATGTTCTTGACGGAAGGATAAACAACAGCACAAACCAAAAGTCAAACAATAACACGAACTATAATTGAATGGTTTCATTGATAGAACCTAACGATTACAAGCTCGTTACAACATAAGAATCAAGACTCTTGGCAAGGGGAAGATCGAGCATGATCTCCCCTCTCATCCGGCAACCCTAGGCTCCGGGCAGACTTCCTCTCAATCCTCTTTCCTTCTACACATTGAAACTGGTATATATAGGCCTCGGCCCATATTAGATGCCACTGGGCCCATTCGTGCGATTGGACCATGCGTATGGTTCAATCGTACGACTGGACCATGCGTATGGTTCAATCGTACGACTGGACCATAATTATGGTTCAGTCTTACGAATGTCCCAATTGCATCTCTCAGTCGCACGGCTAGTCCATTAGCATGGCTCAGTCGTACGACTGAGTCTCATTCACATATGCTCCTGCGAATGACCCAGTTTCATGTGTATACAACATACAGGTGTATAACATTAAGCCTAGACTATTCGACAAGCGACGGACACACTATATATGACTATATATGCTCCAACAAATTCCCCCTTGTACGTTGCTTGCGAATAGTAGATAACACCTCCTACAATCTTCAGTCAATCTTTGCTCTGGTTGCCAATAGAATCAAACGAAAACCATTTTAGCCAACATTGCCGATCCGTCAGGTTACTACCACATTCCTGAAAATGAATTTAGGCACAATAGCTTTCGTTTACTTTGTAGAACACCATCACAGCATCAAGATTCCCCATATGACTGATTTTACCAGATAATGATACGAACAGTTTTCCATTGCTTCAATCTTCACACAGGCTAACCTGATTAACATCACCACCTACAGAAATTCCCCCTCACATTAAGCATATCCCAATATATAGACATTGTGCTCTCCTTGCGTCTTGACACGGTGTATTGGGCAAAAGGTTGAAGGTTCCAATCCACAGCTGACAATATCAACCAAATCAGCACGCACGAAGATTCATCATCGGAAACCGGTTCACATCATCACTTTCTGATTGCGTCTTCACTTTTTATATACAAGGATTCCCCCTAAGAAGCATAATCCATTCTGTGCGGATAAATATAACTTGATTGGCCCATAAGTAGTCAGATGCCCCTGACTACCCCACAACATCAGCAACAACTGCTGACATCTTCTCTTCTCTCTTTCGTGTTCCAATTACATTCACCTATTCTGGGAATCCGACGAATAATGGGGTACACATCAAACTTATTTGACAAACGAACCTCTGTGTGAATATGCTTTGCTCATCTTCAAATCCATGCAAGAAGCTGTTCCAGACTCTTTTTTTTTGGTCTGGAACAAATGCGAATGAGTCAATGTGGATGGCTCATTCGTGCGATTGAACATACGACTAGTCCAGTCGCACGACTGAACATACGACTGGTCTAGTCGTACGAATGGCTAATTCGCATGGTCTAGTCGTACGAATGGTCCATTCGCATGGCCCATTCGCATGAACGGGTCTGCATGCAGATTTTCAGATCTGCAGCCGCCAGGGCTGCCCAAAACCCTAATCAGACGAATTCAACATGAACCGAAACAAAGTAGACATCATCAGATTCGAAAGGGTGACAGGAACGTGGTTTCGAATTCGATTTCAACATAGAAGCAACACACGTAACAAGATCTGAGCAAAACACGAAGAACACGAAGTGGGTTTAATGTCAAGATCTGAAATTCAATCCAGAAATCAAGAGCTCGGGTTGCTAGAATGATTGTTAGATCATTCCAGCAGTAACCGGCTTTGATACCAATTGTGAAGTCGCTGGATCGGTGAACATCCGAGCATGTTCTTGACGGAAGGATAAACAACAGCACAAACCAAAAGTCAAACAATAACACGAACTCTAATTGAATGGTTTCATTGATAGAACCTAACGATTACAAGCTCGTTACAACATAAGAATCAAGACTCTTGGCAAGGGGAAGATCGAGCATGATCTCCTCTCTCATCCGGCAGCCCTAGGCTCCGGGCAGACTTCCTCTCAATCCTCTTTCCTTCTACACATTGAAACTGGTATATATAGGCCTCAGCCCATATTAGATGCCACTGGGCCCATTCGTGCTATTGGACCATGCGTATGGTTCAATCGTACGACTGGACCATGCGTATGGTTCAATCGTACGACTGGACCATAATTATGGTTCAGTCTTACGAATGTCCCAATCGCATCTCTCAGTCGCACGGCTGGTCCATTAGCATGGCTCAGTCGTACGACTGAGTCTCATTCGCATATGCTCCTGCGAATGACCCAGTTTCATGTGTTTACAACATATCAGGTGTATAACATTAAGCCTAGACTATTCGACAAGCGACGGACACACTATATATGACTATATATGCTCCAACAAAAACAGTTAGTCACATATTTTCATAGATATTCTATATATCACATATTTTTATTGCAATTATTAAAGCTATGCATATAATCATGAAATTTCACATAAAATCATATATATATATATATATATATATATATATATATATATATATATATATATCAAATATATTGTTTATTATAACTTGAGCTTGTGGTTATAGTCTAGGTATTTTTATAGTACCTAATTTTCTATAACCAATAGCTCTGATACCAACCTGTCACATCCCGATGGAAGCATGAAGCGTTTTGGATGTGACCCGCTTGTTCAGAACACATCGATTACAAGAAGTTAATTTCAACACATCATAACATAGCATAATGTATTAATTTATCTTAAGTTAGGATTACATCATATATAAGTAATCAAAATTTGACATAATCCTATTACAGACATATTCTTTAGCTACTACATCTTCAGAGTCGATGGAAATGAGCGTCCACCGCAACACTGAAGTCATAGATGTTAACAGTCAAACTTACACAAACTCTTCCCACAACTTCCCCCCAGCCATTGTAAACATCAAAAGAGAATTCAATATTATTAGTCATGGTTACCTGAAAAAGCATACTTAAAATGATCAACATAAAGTTGGTGAGATCATAGATTTAATTCCAAACAAAACATTTTTGATGCATTAAATACAATCAAACCTTACTTAATAATCTGATAATTCATAACTGTCATAACATAATTCATAAAATCAGATAATATAGCATCACAACACTCATCCTGTTGGTGCAGAAAATATTTTCCTAAGTAGCGCTACCTATATTATCCAACGGTTCCACATCCGAATTAATGGTTGTGTCACAAATGACAGTATATCTTAAAATTTTCATAATAATGCATCGATCATAAAACAATATGATTTTTCCTCCAAAAACTTTATAGACACCAAAATGAGGCTATGAGTCTCACCTCTTACTCCAACGGGTAACCTATAAAAATCAATTCATAAGTTAGATACAAAATCTTTAATATGTTCAGAACCTCAGATGGAAGCAATTTCCAAAAGTTTAATAGTAACATTATCAGATAATATTACTATAAAAATTCCAACTTCCATTTTATTTTTAGCTAATTTGTTATAATTATTACAAACTTATCATAAATCATTAAAAATAGCTACTTCCGTCCATAAATTCCCAAATTTGTCCAGAATATTATTCCAATAATTCATATAACTTCATAAATTTCCTGATATCTAACTCACAGTAGATATTTTTCTGTAATTTTTACAATAATCTCAAAATTTAGCAAAAATAACTACACAGCTCCAAAAATTATGAAACTAATACATTCTGTTGGGTTTAAACCATCATGATTTAAGTGAAGTTTTCGATATTTATCATACTGTTTAACTATTTCTTTTGATTTTTCCTTTACAGATCATATAAAAATACATATCTTAGGCATAAAAACGAATTAAACTCCAAATTTAATTCTGGAGCTTATATAATACATGATAATCATTATATATGTTTTCTATAATTTTACCGGTTTCGGTTCTTCTATTTGATAATTTCCTTTCTTTTACTTTAAATAATTTGTATAATTATTTTACTTATTATATTTACATCAAAATTTGCAGATTGTTATTTCATAATTTTTCTAACAAATCTTCAATGTTTATTCCCACAATCTCAGTCCTTTACATAATAAACCTATTTTATCAAGATTACATATAAATTAAACTCCTTTACTTGTATTAATTTCTTGATTTTTACAAATATTTCAACTTTCTGTTTTTGGACCCTTTTATACTGATTTTTGACGAAAACTATGTGGTTATGAGTGTTTGAAAAGAACCTTGATGATTTAGCTAATCAGTTAATCATATGTGTTTAGTTAAACACATATATATAATTTGTTAGTTAGTGGTTTTGAGGATGATGGTGGTATACGGTTGTAGATGGTGATGTTTATGGGACTCGAAAGCTAGAGGAATCAAGGTGGTGGTAATCGGTTGTAAGGCCTCGTTCCTGAGACGCTTACAGCTGGTCATTCATCGCACTTAAAACATAATTTTCGTCATCTTACTTAAAAATGTCGCAGCGGAAACATTTAAAACAATATCTCATTTAAATATAATAGCTTTTGCAAACAATGTCATTATCGAATTACAAAATTCATATTACATTTCATTACAAAAGCATTATAATAATGGATGTCATTCCAAAAGAACTGAGTAGTCGCCCCATGTCATCCTCAACAACATACCCACCAATTGGAAACACATCAAAGTCAGCGTTACTGAGTGAGTTATAGTTTTACAATAAAACATACTTTTCTTTCGTTAAAACCGTTCATTACTTTCATGCGATTATACATCATACATACATACAGATAATATATTATTATCTTCCATTACGTTCGTTACAATCATCATTCATCATACATCATTACCTTTCACTTCTTTCTAGATCCTGTCAGGCTTTACCCTCTTCATGGCACTCAGCCACGATTACTGAGGTCGAATGACAAGGACCCACCCGTTCATACCGTTCTAGATCCGGTCAGACTTTACCCTCTTCGTGGCACTCAACCACGATTACTGAGGTCGAGTGACAAGGATCCCATTTCGTATTAGGATATTTCGTTAACGTTCATTTCTTACATTCGTTATTTCCATCATTACCTTCCTCATTCATCAACTCACGTAATACTCCCGACTCATGTCAAAAGACTGATACTGTGCCGGGGCCTGTAAACAAACCCCCGACTTATGTCCGAAGACTGACACAGTATCGGAGTACGCGATTCATTTCTCGTCATCTCAATTCCGTCTCACGCAATACTCATGACTCATGTCTAAAGACTGATACTGTGCTGGGGCATGTTCACAAACCCCTGACTCACGTTCGAAGACTGACACAGTACCAGAGTACGCGATCCCCTTCTCATTCATCTGGATCCTGACTCATGCAATACCCCGGACTCATGTCCGAAGACTGATACTGTGCCGGGGCCTGTACACAAAACCCCGACTCAAGTCCAAAGACTGACACAATACCGGAGTACGCGACAAGGACCTCTTTCGAGTCTGTTGTGACACAAAGTCACTCACCTCATACATATGCTTGCAAGCCTTCATTCGTTCATTCATTCATTCATACATGCATTCATTTATCATGTTCCTCTTTCATTATCTTCCACTTTACGTTACATAATACTTTCATTTCATTCATTAACGATCATCGTAAATCCACGAAAAGATAAACATACATAATAATAAGGAACATAACAACATACAACATCAATCACACAGGGCAACATTGCACACCCGAAACATAAATCGTGCATAACATACAACATGCACAAGCAAATGACATCAACATCACACAAGTCACGCGCATCACATTATATAAATATACGGTATCACACATCATCATGCGTCACATCATCATCATCATCATCCTCAGCTCACCATCATACGCCATCTTATATCATCCATGCCCATCATATCATCAACAACCCCAAAGGTCCGAGCCTACGTCTGCACTTTCCCGAAAGTCAGACAATACTATGGTCTTTCGGGCGTATGGACCCTATTCGGTCGCATAGTCTTCCATGCGTATGAGAACACTCAGGCAAATGGAACTCCAGTCGCATAGCCTCCAATCGCATACTTCCCATGCGAATGAACCTCAGTCGCACGACATCCGGGCGTATGGACCTTAGTAGCATGAACTTCATACGAATGGCCCTCAGTCGCACACCTTTCGTGCGTATGAACCTCAATTGCATGACTCACAGGCGTATGGACTCCAGTCGCATGACCTTCATCCGCATTTAGTTCAATCACATGACCTCCATCCGCATTTCCTTCAGTCGCATGGCCTTCATCTGCGTTTCCTTCAGTCGCATAGCCTTCGTACGTATGACCCTCAGTCGCACTAATTTCATGCGAATGAACCTCAGTCGCACTCCTTTCCTGCATATGAACCCAATCACATGCCATTCGGTCACCTGGACCTCCATTCGGTCGCATAACTCTAGCTGATGCATAATGCAGTTCATCCCGAACTGCAGCCGCCCCTTTCAACCTCCAAACTCGTCCAAACCTCGTTTGAGCTCAAATCAACCCTTCTAAAACTTAGGGAAGCATACCATGACATCATTGAAGCATACCCAAGCCCGAAATCAAGCCCCAAACGAATAATGCACATACACATACATTCATAAACGGGTTTACACCCAAAAACCCAAAAAACAATTTTCAGATGTGTTCCAGCCCCAAAATCATTCAAAAACGTGTAAAAGAGGGATCCTAGAATTCACCTTAATGATCCCATTGAGTAGAGCTTCGATTTGACCCGCTACACATCGATTTTCACGCCCGAATTCACCCGAACCAAGCTTTTTCTCTTCTCCTCTCTTCCTTGGCTGATTTTTGTCAAGAATGGGGAGGGTGTGGGCTGCCCTCCCCCTTTTATACCCCCAATCATCAAAATTTCTCTCGTTGGCGGGTTCGGTCCATCGACTTTGGACTTTATTTCTTTTCTTATTTCGTCGGCTTCAAAGAAAATTTCCGGGTGTTACAAGTCCACCCCCTTAAATAGGTTTCATCCCCGAAACATGTTGTTCCTTGAACCATTGCGGGCAATACTATCTCATCTCTTTTCCATTCTCTCACCTGGAATTCAATCGCTCTACATCGTCTATCAACATACGACTTCTTGTCTATCTTTGGCTATCTCCATCAGGGCTTTAGTCCTTTCGAGCTTCTCGGTCGTAGCCTCGATCACCACAATACTTCCCATACGTCCTTTGGTGCCCGGCCTTCACTCGTAAACAAGTAAGGCATTTACTCTCATACTCCACCATATCACGCTTCATACCCGGCTACCAATAATCTTTACTCGGATCTTGGTACATCTGTCGGTTGGGATATTAGTATATCCACATACCTTATGTCAGCCAAGTAGGCAATACGTCTACGCCTCATTGATTGCTAACCCATTCACCTTATGGTGTAAGCATATCCACCCAAGTTTATCCTAAACGGTCTAGCAGAACAAACGCTTTCCTAATTCTATCTCGCAATCCTCTAGGGCATCTAGGTAACCTAGTGGATTCATTAATAGCAATCTCTACATCTAATGGCTCATCGATGTTCCTTCTCCTAACATGCAACTTACAACAGAAAGCAGTAGGAACGAAACTACCACTAGCATCGAGTATAAATGCACAAACATAAATTACCGGAAACGTACCTGACGTCAAGTCGAAGTCCGCTCTAGACTCCTCTCGGTCATGGCAAAAGCTCTAGCCTTCACCCTCTGTTCCATTTCCTCACACCGGAGCTTCCTGCCTTCGACTTCTTACAATCCCTGCTCAGGTGTCCAGTCTCGCCACAGTCGTAGCACTTAGCCACGCGGCAATCCCTCGCGTTGTGGCCTTCCTTCCCACACTGAAAGCAGACGTTCAGTCCCCACTTGCACTCCCCCTCATGGCCTCTACCACACCTCTTTCATACCTCTCCTCTTCTTTCTATCCTCTTCCGATCATCATCCCTCAACGCCGTACCTTTAGACACAAATCCACCATCATTGTCTCGCCTTCCTTTCCCCTTCTTAACATAGGCTCGCTCCTCCCCTTCGTCTGTTATCGTCGTCACCTCCCGCTCATCGTACAACCTCCCCGCCAAGTCAATTTCTGACCTAAAAGTGCTTGGTCGGGCAGCGATCATGTGCCTACGGATATCCGCCGACAAGCCCTGAATATACCTTTTGATCTTTCGTGAAAGAGGCGTCACCTAATCCGGCACCAGCCGTGCCATCTCATTAAACTTTGTTGTATACTGCTGGTGTGTCATCGTCCCCGCCTCCAACAGCAGGAACTCCCTTTCGACTTTGTCCATCTCACGGTGAGGACAGAACTCCTCAATCACCAACCTTTTAAACTCTGACTATCTCATCCTTCTGAAAGCCCGGCTACCCTCAACTTGGACTATGTTGTCCCACCAGCACAAAGCTGAGTCCAAGAAAGAGTGAGCAGCAAACTTCACCTTCTGGTCTTCCCGGTACTCGCTGATATTTAGGATAGCTTCCATTTCGCGCACCCATCGGTGAGCAGCAGCAGCAGTGCCATTGCCATCAAAAGTTGGGGGCTTGCATCATTGAAACGCCCCATAGTTACAGACTCGTGCCGCCTCCGGCGCAGGCTCTTCCTCTTCTTCTTCCTCTTCATCATCGAAGAAAACCATTTCAGTCTCGGGTCATCTCCTTTCGCCTGTAGGTCTACCCCTTTCCTGTCTCTCCGCATCTCTAACAGCCTTTATCACTTCAGTCACTACAGACGGTAGGATCATCTGCATGGCCTGATGCACTTCCTCCGCAACCGCCTCTCTCATCGAGGCTCGCAGATTAGCACTCTTATCATTGCCCTCCGGATGAGGGTCTCGGGTTCTTCATGAACCACTCTTTTAACTCTAGGCCTTCCTCTTGTGACCCGTGGTTCAGCACCACATCCACCACCGCATCCACCTCGTGAAGCCTTAGAAGATCTACCACCAGCCATCCTCTAACACACTGTAAGATTCAAACACCAACACAGTCATTCAAGGGAACAACTCAGTTTATGTCAAGTATAGTAAGTCCCTAATTACAGTGGCCAGTTGTGGTTAGCCACTTATTTTACTCTTCATACCCTGAGCATTACCTGTCCTGACTACATCAGTATCTAAATCCATCAGCAACACATAACCACATAACATGCGCACGTAATACCAGTTAACATTACGAAAATACTTGATGGCACGCAGCTACTCAGATTGGCATCCCTTCCCTTTCCGTCCCATTCTCAGTTTAAGTTAAGGTTTATTTTGAAATTTTGTCCATTTCACTTAAACTTTGGCTCTGATACCAACTTCTAAGGCCCCGTTCCCGGGACGCTTACAGCTGATCATTCATCGCACTTAAAACATAATTTTTGTCATCTTACTTAAAAACGTCACAGCGGAAACATTTAAAACAATATCTCATTTAAATATAATAGCTTTTGCAAACAATATGTCATTATCGAATTACAAAATTCATGTTACATTTCATTACAAAAGCATTAAAATAATGGATGCCATTCCAAAAGAACTAAGTAGTCGCCCCGTGCCATCCTCAGCAACATACCTGCCAACTAGAAACACATCAAAGTCAGCGTTGCTGAGTGAGTTCTAGTTTTACAATAAAACATACTTTTCTTTCGTTAAAACCGTTCATTACTTTCATACGATCATACATCATACGTACATACAGATAATATAATTATTATCTTCCATTACATTCATTACAATCATCATTCATCGTACATCATTACCTTTCACTTCTTTCTAGATCCTGTCAGGCTTTACCCTCTTCATGGCACTCAGCCACGATTACAGAGGTCGAATGACAAGGACCCATTCATACCGTTCTTTATCTGGTCAGACTTTACCCTCTACGTGGCACCCAGCCACGATTACTGAGGTCGAGTGACAAGGATCCCATTTCGTACATTATTAGGATATTTCGTTAACGTTCAATTCATACATTCGTTCTTTCCATCATTACCTTTCTCATTCATCAACTCACTCAATACTCTCTACTCATGTCCAAAGACTGATACTGTGCCGGGGCCTGTAAACAAACCCCTGACTCATGTCCGAAGACTGACACAGTATCCGAGTACGCGATTCGTTTCTCATCATCTCAATTCCGTCTCACGCAATACTCCCGACTCATGTCCAAAAACTGATATTGTGCCGGGGTCTGTACACAAACCCCCGACTCATGTTCGAAGACTCACACAGTACCGGAGTACGCGATTCTCTTCTCATTCATCTGGATCCTGTCTCATGCAATACCCCCGACTCATGTCCAAAGACTGATACTGTGCCGGGGCCTGTACACAAACCCCCGACTCGTGTCCGAAGACTGACACAGTACCAGAGTACGCTACAAGGACCTCTGTTGAGTCTGTTGCGACACAGAGTCGCTCACCTCATACATATGCTTGCAAGCCTTTCATTCGTTCATTCATTCATTCATACATGCATTCATTTATCATGTTGCTCTTTCATTATCTTCCACTTTCCGTTACATAATACTTTCGTTTAATTCATTAACGATCATCGTAAAGCCACGGAAGGATAAACATACATAATAATAAGGAACATAACAACATACAACATCAATCACACAGGGCAATATCGCACACCTAAAACATAAATCATGCATAACATACAACATGCACAAGCACACGACATCAACATCACACGAGTCACGCGCATCACATCATATAACCATACGGCATCACACATCATCATGCGTCACATCATCATCATCATCATCCTCAGCTCATCATCATACGTCATCTTATATCATCCATGCCCATCATATCATCAACAACCCCAAAGGTCCGAGCCTATGTCTGCACTTTCCCAAAAGTCAGACAATACTATGGTATTTCGGCGTATGGACCCCATTCGGTCGTATGGTCTTCCATGCGTATGAGAACACTCAGGCGAATGGACCTCCAGTCGCAAAGCCTCCAATCCCATACTTCCCATGTGAATGAACCTCAGTCGCATGACATCCGGGCGTATGGATCTCAGTCGCATGAACTTCATTCGAATGGCCCTCAGTCGCACACCTTTCGTGCGTATGAACCTCAATCTCACGACTCACAGGCGTATGGACTCCAGTCGCATGACCTTCAGTTGCATGACCTTCATCCTTATTTCATTCAGTCGCATGACCTTCATCCGCAGTTCCTTCAATCGCATGGCCTTCATCCGCGTTTCCTTCAGTCGCATAGCCTTCATGCGTATGACCCTCAATCGCACTACTTTCATGCGAATGAACCTCAGTCGCACTCCTTTTGTGCACATGCACCTAATCGCATGCCATTCGGTCACCTGGACTTCCATTCGGTCACATAGCCCTAGTTGATGCATAATATCCCGAACTGCAGCCACCCCTTTCGACCTCCACACTCTTCCAAACCTCGTTTGAGCTCAAATCAACCCTTCTAAACCTTAGGGAAGCATACCACGACATCATTCGAGCATACCCAAGCCCAAAATCAAGCCCCAAACGAATAATACACATACACATACATACATAAACGAGTTTACACCCAAAAACCCAAAAAAAATTTTCAGATGTGTTCCAACCCCAAAATCATTCAAAAACCTGTAAAAGAGGGTCCTAGAACTCACCTTAACGATCCCGTTGAGTAGAGCTTCGATTTGACCCGCTACACGTCGATTTTCACGCTCGAATCCACCCTAACCAAGCTTTTTCTCTTCTTTTCTCTCTTCTCCTCTCTTCCTTGGCTGATTTTTGGCAAGAATGGCGACGGTGTGGGCTGCCCTCCCCCTTTTATACCCCCATTCATCAAAATTCTCTCGTTGGCGGGTTTGGTCCCTCGACTTTGGACTTTATTTCTTTTCTTATTTCGTCGGCTTCATAGAAAATTTCTGGATGTTACATCGGTTGTGGTGTGGGTTTTCATTGTTGGCCGAGGGTGTTGTTGTAGTGGAGAGAAACATCATTAGGTTTAGGTACTAGATAGGTGAGGTGTATGTCCTAGGGTGTTAAGGTGGCGGGTATAGAGGGCAACCGACTAGGTGGCGGGTGGTATGGTTGGATGGGTGTCAATTCTTGAAATGTGGCAAGTCATGAGAGTATGTGATTTATCACATATTTAATGCAAGGCTTATTCAAATATTTAACTGGCTTAATCGTTTGTTCGTTGGTATAATAACCGAGACTAGAGCTTGGGTTGGGGTTTAGATGTTTAAGTTTTGCTTAGTTTTGTTTTGATGTCAAGATATCTTTAATGTTTCATTGGATTTTGTTTGTTTAGTTGAGTTGTAACTTGATACATTAGATCTTGTAATGATGAAGTATTTTTGGGTTAAACACTATTTGGTAACAAATTTATACATGCACACGT
Source organism: Flaveria trinervia (assembly GCA_025506515.1). Lineage (NCBI taxonomy): Eukaryota > Viridiplantae > Streptophyta > Magnoliopsida > Asterales > Asteraceae > Flaveria > Flaveria trinervia. The sequence continues at coordinate 72,034,044 of CM046455.1, forward strand.
AAAAATATGTTCATGCATGCAAACATGCATATGTATAATATATACATACATATATCATGTATATATGTAAGGTACTATAATATGTATATATATATATATAATTACTTAAACACATACTATAAGTGTTAGTTAAATATACCCAATAATGTAACATATATATAAAAATTTCTTAAAATATTCATTCGTCTAACCTTTCTTTTTAAGGTTGACACATTTTACATATGGGTAAAATTACTGCTTGCATATATGTAAAATTTTAATCTCATCATCGGTTTAAATAATTATCTATATTAACATATATGTAAATTTTTATACCACTTATTCATTTTTTAGAACTGATATTCTATTTTTGTATATTTACAATAAATATTAAGATAATAATTTATTTTAATATATATATATATATATATATATATATATATATATAATATAAACACTATTACATATATGTAAATAGTTAACTTACATGGGTGAGGTTATTCTACAAAGTATATTTTTGCTACAAAGTGTGAAAAGAGACAATGAGTCTAAAAAGTTACAAAAAAAATTATATCTTATAATCTAAATTGAATTTTAAAAAAGCACTTTGGAGCCTCTGTTCATCTCGTTGTCCTCTTTCAGAAAAAAAATAAAAAAAATTCATTGTGTCTTTATATGAAACAATGACGTCATTGTGTGTTTTATATTGACACAATGACATCATTGTGTCTTTCATAATGACACAATGAAATCATTGTGTCTTTCATAATGACACAATAAAAACGTTAATTTTATTATTTTTTTTATTTTTCGTTTAATTTTTCTCTTAGTGAGGACGACTAAAGGAACAGAAGCTCCGAATTACTTTTTTGAAATTCAATTTATATTGTGAGATATAATTTTTTTGTGTCTTTTTTTGACTCATTGTGTTTTGTCACACTTTGTAGCAAAATGCACTTTGTATTTGAACATTTTTCAACTTACATATATGTAAATATGTAAACAGTCAACTTAGATGTATGTTAATACTTAATTTACAAATATGTAAACCAAGTGTTACATATATAGTTTACATGGTTAATTCAATTATTACATGTTCACTCATCTAAATAAAAATTATGGATTAATGTATCATACGAATTGGTATTAAAGAAACAAGAATTAGTCATCAAAGATCCAACTAAATTATCAAACCAAGTTTATAAAATCTAGAGCAAATTATAAATTTTAAACTATAAGTATTATTAAGTTGTGTGTAAGGATTCCTATAAGTCTGATGCAGCCAAAACATTCAAAGTCTCTCTTCAAGCATGCACTAAAGAACTGAAGTAGAAATGCATCGGAAGTTTTGCACCATGCACTAGAAATTTTCTAAGTGTAAAATCTTTCGAAGCCAAGACCAATATCTTCCAAAGCCAAAAGTGTAGTATTCCGAAGCTTCAACGAAAAAGTCTTCCGAAGCCAAAGAGTGAAGACAGATTTCTTCCGAAGACTTTTAGAGATATGCATTTATCTGATGTACTTTACCATAAAGCTGGACCACCTTTCCGCTGCAACTCTGTAAAGTCACCAACTTACATGAGTTGGTGAAAGTCCATGCTTTTGGTAACTATACATTAAGGTCTTGAGTCCATGTTTTCTACTATATTTACTTTTATCCTTTTTGTAATATATTAGGATGTGAGCTATGGCATGTCATAGTCACAAGTCAAAAGGCAGATATGCCTTTTGACTCTACAATTGATTTTTTTTGTCTAGTCAATTGTATGCAGCTGGCTTTGAAAGTATAGCCGGCTGTAGGTTGTAGTATAAGTATTCCATGGTCTTGTATCTTTCTTTATGCTTTGAAACACTTGTAATAGAACTTGAAAAAGCAATATACTGCATCCTTGAAACCCAATCTCTTGTGTTCTCTTGTTCTGACTCTTACTTATTACTTGTGTTCTTAGTATCATACTTGTTGTTAATCCAGCTTACTGTTTGATTAAGATTGGTTAATCTCCTTTTTGTGTTGTTGTGTTGTAAGTGACCACCCTTCACCGGTCCTGCAATTGGTATCAGAGCATTTTAGGCTCTTGATATAAAATCTCACCATCTTAAGATCCCTCACACACACAAATACTAAACTTTTCAAATGGCAGCCATTTCCAAGACTGATATGGAAACCAGAACCAAGAACAAGTCCCCACTGATCACTCTTGATGACTTTGATACCTGGTGCATAGAATGGAAGGTTTCATCAGGTCTCTAGACTTAAGAATGTGGGAGTTTGTTGAAAATGGACCTTTCATACCCAGCACTCCTTCTGCTACTGGTGCTGGTATGATCCCCAAAGATGTGGCTAACTACTCTGATGAAGATAGGAAGAGAGTAGAGATTGACAAAAAAGCCATGATAGCTCTTCAAACTGCCCTTCCAAACTCTGTGTACAGAGGTTTCAAGAAGTGCAAAACGGCTAAAGAGTTGTGGAATGCACTAAAACTGATGTAGGAAGGCTCCTCTGAAGCCAAGGAGAACAAGAAAGATCTCCTGAAGCAGCAGTTTGAAAACTTCACCTTCAAAACAGGTGAAACCATGACTCAACAATACTTCAGGTATGTTGAGATAGTGGATACCCTTGTGGATGGAGGAGTTCCTCTTGAGAATAGAGACATTGTAAGGAAGTTCATATCCTCACTTCCTAGGCAATGGAAACACTATTGTGTGGTAATCAAGAGGACTGAAAATCTCAAAACTCTTACTCTGACAGAGTTATATGGGATTCGCAGTGGCTACCAGATGGAGATGAACATGCAAGGTTCATCTGTCAACTCCAACAATCAATTGGGTTCAGCCCTGCACATGGTTGAAAGGGTAGCATAGAACCCCAACATCATCTCATATGCTACCCTGACAATTCACCAAAGGGTCCTTTCATCAACTTCCCAGAGACACCCAGGGAGAACTACACTCAAGGAAGCCCATTCCAAGAGACAAGCTCTTCTCAAGCTTTTATATCTACTAATGAAAGTTGTGGAAACTCTCTTTTCACTCTTGAAGACCTAGGCTGTATCCATCCAGATGATCTGGAATACATAGAAATAGTCCAGCAGATGGCTCTTCTCACTCACAGAGCCAAGAAGTTCTACAAGAGAACTGGAAGGAGGTTTCCAAGCAATGCAACCAGTGGAAAGTTTAGCCTGGACAAAAGAAAAGTCAAGTGTTACAACTGTAACCTGATGGGCCACTTTGCCAGAGAGTGTAAGGCACCTAAAACAAATAGTGGCCAAACACAACCCAGACCCAACTACACTGACAAAGCTCCCCAGAATGAGAAGCCAAAGCAACAAGTTGTTGTTGCTATTGAAGAAGGAGGCTTTGACTGGGCTTTCAGGTGGAAGATGCTTCTCCAAACCAAGCACTAATGGCAGATCATGATGAAGCCAAGGTATTGGAACATCTCTGTACTCTTGAATGCATTGCTAAAGTTGATAGATACAGGTCCTATAACTTGGAGATGAGATCTGATCTTGAGTCCTTAAACATTTTAAAATCTAATTTTAGAAAATTTGAAAATTATTATAAACTAAAGATAGAGGACTTAGAGAAAACCATTTCAGTTCTAAAACATGAGCATACAGATTTTAGGACTCAAATCAAAGATCTCATAACCAAGTTGACTAAGTGCCAGGCTGAGCTTGTGATCAGCAAAGCCAGGGCAGAAAAGAGTGTTCTTAAAGAAGAGACCTTCAAGAACATGATATCCTCATCCCTACACAACAAAGTGTTTTATCAAAATAGGTAGGGACTGGGATCCAATGAGATAGCTCCTCCACACACAATCTTGTCTGTAAGATCTCCTAGGTGTGAAACTTATGAAGATGAGCTTCCTCTCATAGATCCTATGAGTGAAGAGGATGAAGAAGAGATAATGAAGAATTCCTTTGAGAAGAGTGAAGAGGAGGATTCTAAGAAAGGCCACTATCCTTCTGAGGAGAAGAAGATCACTGTGATGACCAAGTCAATGAGAAAGAACTTGATCAGGAAGAGCAAAAGAAAAGCAAGGAAGGCTCAAGGGATCAAGGCTACTTTGACTCTAAGCAGAAACAAGTTTTTATCTCTGCAGGGTTTGAAGTAATAAAGACTGAAGACATCAACCAAAACTCTTCAGCTAAGAGTTCTGGTTCTTGTTCAAATTATCTCAGTACCAAGAAGAAGACTGATTTGCTGTGAACCACTGCTATACAGCCTGGACCATCAAACTTCAAGAACAGTTCCCAATAAAAGGACTGTCTCAGCATCTGCAAAGATGAAGGTGGAGAAGGGATGTGACCAAACACAGTGTTGTTCTCATAAGAAGACTCTTGTGAAGAAGAAAATGGTGTGTGTCATGTGTGAAAGTACCTCTCACATTACTAAGGATTGTCCATACAATCCTAAAAGTACTGTCCATATGACCAAGACAAAGACTTCAAAGAGTTCCAAGAAGATTCAAGCTTCTGAAGGAAAATTTGTTTCCTTAGGAAGCTCCAAATCTAAGAAGAAGGCAAATGGAAAATTACCTTCGAAGAGAAGTTGGTCTCGGAAGAAAGGAATTCTTCCAAAGCACTGAAGTCTGATGTAGTGACTGCAGAATCTTCCAAAGGTTCAGTCATCAAAACTTCCGAAGTCCCAAAAGCTTCTGAAGTTTTGAAGGTCAAGTCCAAGACTCCATAGGTGGTGTGGAAGTCTAAGAAAGACCAAGTGACTAAAAATTCTCCATCAACAATAGCTCAAGATCCTTCTAGCACAACCATAGGATCAATTACTATTGCATTACCTTCTATTATTCTTAGTGAGCCCAAGACGAATAAGGCTTGGGTTTCCAAATGTAACTAATCATTTTCTTTGTGCAGGAACAGCTCAAGACAAACAAGAATGTCTGGATCATTGATAGTGGCTGTTCCAGGCACATGACAGGCAGTAGGTCACTACTCCATAACTATGAAAAAATTGATGGAGGACCAGTTGCTTTTGGAGGAGATGAAGGTGGTTACATTTCTGGAAGGGGCAAGTTCACAATGGTAAGCTCAGCATTGAAAAGGTAAACTTTGTCAAGGAGCTTGGGTACAACTTCTAAGTGTATCCCAATTTTGTGATCAGAGTCATAACATGCTCTTTATTGAGCATGAGTGCATTGTTCTCAAGCCTGGAGTGGTCATTCCTCATGAGCACATCCTGCTTAGAGCCCCCAGAAAAGGGAACATGTACAAGATGGACTTGAAAGAAACATCTCCCTCTGAAGAAGTTTTATGCTTTCTGTCTGAAACTAATAGTGATGAATCTTTCCTATGCCATAAAAGAATATGCCATGTAAACTTTAAGAACATGAATAAACTAAGTAACATGATTTGGTAACTGGAATGCCAAAAAAAGAGTTTACAAGTGATGATCATTGTGTTGCATGCCTGAAAGGGAAGCAACATAAGGTATCTCACAAGCCTAAGGAAAGGAACTCAATCACTACCCCCCTACACTTATTACATATGGATCTCTTTGGCCCCATCAGTGTAATGAGTCTAGGAAGGACCTCTTATTGTTTGGTGATCACAGATGATTTTACAAGATTTACTTGGTTTTCTTTCTTAGAACTAAGGATAAGACCCCTAAGACTCTGAAGAATTTCATCTTAAAAATTGAGAATCAAAGTGATCACAAGGTTAAAATCATAAGATGTGATCAAGAGACTGAATTCAAGAATCAAAACCTTGATACATTTTGTGATGAAAAAGGTATTACAAGACAATATAGTGCTCCCAAGACTCCTCAGCAAAATGGTGTTGCTGAGAGGAGAAACATGACACTAATTGAAGCTGCAAGAACTATGTTGTTTGACTCTAAACTGCCCATCACCTTCTAGGCAGAGGCAGTAAACACTGCTTGCTATGTGCAAAACAAAGTTTTAGTAGTTAAGACACATGGTAAGACTCCTTATGAACTTTGGCACAAGAGAAAACCTTTTATTGGCTTTCTTAGGTCATTTGGATGTCCTTGAACCATCTTGAATACCAAAGATCAAATTGTGCCATATTGGCTAAGAAATCAGATGATGGACACTTCATTGGATACTCTTCTCAGGCTAAGGCTTATAGAGTATACAATCTCAGAACTAGAATTGTTGAGGAGTCAGCCAATGTGACTTTCAATGAACACACACCCTGTGTGGCTGGTCCTGGTCCTGATTGGCTATTTGATCTTGATTTAGTTACCAACTGTTTTAACAAATCTTTTGAGAATGTTTCAAGATCTACAAAAAATTTAAATACAGGTGATCCTGATCTAAGATTTGAGCTAAGAAGACCTTCAACTCATACATCTTCAGCTCCAATTGGAACTACTTCAGCAAATGAGGTTCCTATCAGCATTACAATGACAAACTCAGCTGATACATCTGGGATGTCTTCAAATTACAGCTCAGAGGCTCCACAACCAGATAAGGATACCTCAATTATGGAAGACAACAATGGTGGTGGTGACAGTGATCAAGAATTCCTTGATCCTAATAACCACACCGTAGATGACAACATCAATGATGTCAAACACTCATTGGATCAAATCAATCTTGATAAGTGTGGTGATGTGGAGGGTGAAAAATCTATGCCAGATCTAAATTTCTCAAATTTAGATCTTTCTCAGCAATTTGTTGTGATCCCTCAGCTTAGGATCCACAAGTCTCACCCCACCACAAACATCATTGTAGATGTTGTCACAGGGGTAAGAACAAGAGGACAAACCCATGAAGCAAATGTTTGTCTTCACTCTTGTTTCTTATCCCAGATAGAGCCAAAGAAAGTTGATGAGGCTCTAAAGGATGGAAGTTGGGTTGAAGCTATGCAACAAGAGTTGCTTCAATTCAAAAGGCAAAAAGTTTGGAACCTTTGTCCTCTTCCTCATGGGAAGACTACCATTGGAACCAAATGGGTGTTTAGGAATAAGAAGGATGATAGAGGCATTATCATCAAGAACAAGGCTAGACTAGTTGTTCAAGGATACACACAAGAAAAAGGGATTGACTACACTGATGTTTTTTCTCCTGTAGCAAGACTAGAAGCTGTTAGGATATTCCTGGCATTTGCTGCATCCAAAAACTTCAAGGTCTTTCAGCTTGATGTGAAGTGTGCTTTTCTGTACGGAGTGATTGATGAAGAGGTGTATGTCAAACAGCCATCTGGTTTTGTAGACCCTGATCATCCTGATTATGTCTGCAAGCTTGACAAAGCTCTTTATGGGTTGTATCAGGCTTCCAGGAAATGGTATGAGACATTTTCTGAGTATCTTTGCAAACATGGATACAGGAGAGGTACTATAGATGGAACTCTCTTCATCAAAGGACAGGGAAATGACATATTGCTAGTTCAAGTGTATGTGGATGACATCATCTTTGGTTCAACTAATCCAAAGCTCTGCAAAGATTTTGAGAAGCTGATGAAAGACAGATTTGAAATAAGTGCAATGGGAGAACTCAATTTCTTTCTGGGAATTCAAGTGAAGCAAGTTGAAGATGGTATCTTCATAAGTCAGTCAAAGTATGTTCAGGACATACTCAAGAGGTTTAACATGACTGATTGTAAGATTGTTAAGACACCCATAGCCAGAAACCACTCCCTTGGACCTGATCTTGAGGGGAGTGTGTAGATGAACACTTATACAGGGCTATGATTGGGTCTCTTATGTATCTTACTGCTAGCAGGCCTGATATTATGTTTGCTACATGTATTTGTGCAAGATATCAAGCCAACCCTAAGATGGCTCACCTCATCACTATCAAGAGGATTCTAAAATACCTCAAAGGTGCTTCAACACTTGGTTTATGGTATCCAAAGAATCCTGACTTCAATCTGTATGCTATACAGATAGTGATTATGGTGGTTGCAACATGATTGCAAAGTCTACATCTGGGGGATGTCAATTCCTTGGTGGAAGGGTTGTCTCATGGTAATGCAAGAAACAATCCTGTGTGTCTGCATCAATTGCTGAGGCTAAATACATTGTTGCTGCAAGTTGTTGTGCTCAAATGCTTTGGATTCAAAATCAGATGTTGGACTATGGATTTAACTTCAAGGAGACTCCCATTCACATAGACAACAATAGTGCTATCTCTATCACAGAGAATCCTGTGCAGCACTCAAGGACCAAACACATCAATATCAGGTATCATTTAATAAGAGATAACTATGAAAAGGAATTAATTAAACTAGTCAAAGTTCATATAGATGAAAAATATGCTGATCTGTTTACAAAAGCTTTTGATGAACAGAGATTTAAATATCTAATATCAGCTATTGGGATGATTAACTTTGAGTAGATTTTTAAAACTAATTCTAATTATTTCTTAAAATATGTGTGCCTAGGTTGTTTAGGTCATCACTTTCATAAGCTTATGTTTTCTTTGGATAAAAAATCGTTTTTGAAGATTTTCCTTAGATTCTTGAAAATTTTCTGATCCTTGGAAGATATATTTTTATCTTCGAAAGCAAATCATGTCTTCAAAATAAATAACTGTCTAAGAAATTTTACCTTCGGAAGAGGTTTCAATCTATCTTCTGAAGCATAAATATTTGTCTCAGACACTTATTTGTTTTCAAGGACTATTTTCTTCCGAAGCAAAATTAACTCTCGGAAGTCTTGTTGTTTTATATACAGGCATTCAAGTTTTATTTCTCTTCCGCGAGCAAAATTTTCAAAACTCTCAGAAAATTCTTCCGAAGTCATTTTAGCTTCGGAAGCTTTTTCATTAAAACTTCCAAAGATAATTTACATTCGGAAGCTTTTCGAATTCCAAGAAAACTACTTTTTGAGCAAAAGTAAACTACTTATTCAGAAGTGGGACCGACATTCGGATTTCAAAGTTTATCCTCTTTCATTAACTTTGGTTCAAATCCTTTTTCACATAAATACCCAACGGTTCCCCCTCTCCCTCACTATCTTCTTCAATTCTACTATTCCTCAAACCTAATTCTCAAACTGCCTTTGCTTTTCATCTTTCTTCATCCTTAAGCTTCTAAAATGGCCAACCTTAACCGTAGAAACAATCCAGATTTCTCCATGCAACTTTATAGGCAACATAACTAGGTTGCTCTGTTAAGCTCTGAGAGAGATGATAGTTTCTTAGAGATTTGCCGTTTCTTAGCTTTATCAAACTACTTCACCTCCCTAACCATTGATCCTACTCTCTATGAGGATCATCTGCTTGAATTTTGGAAGACCTACTAAGAGGTCATCATAGATGGAGAGAAGGCACTGTCTGCCACAATGCAAGGGAGGACAATCTTCATCACTCCGGCTATCATAAACACTCACTTACAGCTGGATAATGAAGAAGGTGAGTTGTCCTTTGGGCTATGAGGGAGATTTCTCTGTAAAGACCTTCAGGAAAGGGAAGGTCTCATCCCAGTAGAAATACCTGCTTCATGTGGTTATCCACAGCTTGTCAAACAAGCATAGAGGGGGGACCAGATTCCTAAGTATATCTCATTCATAGTGCATGGAATGGTTCAAGTGGTCAAGTTCAGGTACTCTCAATTTGTCTATACAAATTTGCTTGCTAACTTGGACTCCTTAGAGTATTATATGTTCCTAGATATGTTCAACACATTCTCAACTATGAACTGGCTCACAGTTGAGGGAAACAGTAATATTCTTAATTAGGACAGATGAAGCCCGACATCTTTAAAATCATGAAGAAGCCAATTGTAGGCTTCTCAGTGTTGGACCAAAAGAACCAATGAGCCTGATCAGAGAAACCTCTGAGTCCCACAGGACATCACAACAGCTGAAGAAGACCTGATCAGCTGTTCTACAAAGTCTGAAGAATACAACTGCTGAAGTATTTCTGAAGTACTGAAGACAAAGACTGAGGACAACAGCTGAAGATCTAAAGTCTGAAGAGTTCAACAAGTACTGAAGACAAAGACTGAAGATCAACAGCTGAAAGACAAAGTCTGATGTTCAAGTACTGAAGACATCAGCTTATGCTAACAGCTGATGACAACAGCTGAAGAGGGCTTCTTCAGTTGTTGTGATGGTTTTTCTTCATCAGTAGTTTTCTTTTCCTTTCAGTAGTTTTACTTTTCAGTACTTGTAAACAACTGAAGAGGTTGTTCTTCAGTTGTTGTAGTATCAGTAGTTTTATGTTTTTCAGTAGTTGTAAATAAGATGTTTAACACTTAGGAACCTTTGTAAGAAGATGTCAGTTGTTGACATCTTCAGTAGTTGTTAAACATCAGTAGTTATAAAACGGTTACATGTCACTTTCAAGTGACATCAGCCTACGTCATTCTTTCCTTTATAAGGAAGGATGACTCACCTGTAATCGTGCCTTTGAGGCCGACAATCTTAATGCATATTCCTTTTGTCGGATATTTCTCTCTCTATAACAAAATTCTTTTATCGCTTATATCGAATGTTCTTGCTTGAATTTGTCTAATTCTGAGCTATTCCGCTGCTATATCTGTTCAATCGATTAAACCAAGGGCTGAGATCCTAACAAATGGTATCAGAGCAGGTTAATCATTGATCGATCTAACAATTGATCATTGAAACTGTTCAATCGCTCTAAGTTTGATCGAATTAGCAAATTCGCAAGGATCTGTTATAGAGATTGAGAGTGTATCGCTTCTGGCCGTTTTATTTGAGGTTCTGTGTGGTTCTGAGCTAAATTTATTGTGATTTTACTTGAATCTGTCTGAATTTCCACAATGACTACTTCTTCGAATGATCCTTTCAATACTGGATCCTCTACCAAGCCTCCGATCTTGGTGAGGAATGAGTATAACATTTGGCAGAGAAGATTGCTCCATCACCTGTCTGTCAATAGCTCAGGTTGTTGGACATCTGTGGTACATGGACCACATAAGCCAATGGTGAATGATCCGGAAACAAACCAGTTGGTTCCAAAGAAGAAGGAGCAATACTCCGATGAGGACAAGAAGTTGTTTGAAATCGATGCAAAAGCCCATGGAATTTTGGCTATGGCTATTCCTAATGAGATTTACTCTGGGCTTCTGCATTGTGAGTCTGCTCATGACCTCTGGAAAGCCATCAAAGAACAATTTGGTGGTACTGATGAGGTTTTAGCAAACAACAGGGAAATCCTCGCCCAACAATATGAGACTTTCTCTCATAGAAAGGGTGAGACTCTGACTCAACAATTTGAGCGGTTTTCATGTTTAATCTCTGAATTGAAAATGGTTAAACATGAATATACCAGGAGTCAGATGAACCATAGATTCCTAAGATCACTGCCTGAGAGATGGAACACATATACCATTGTTCTACGCTCAAATGCTGATGTTGATCGCCTATCTCTCACCCAACTTCATGGGAAACTGCTTACATTCGAGAGAGAGATAGAGCAGAAAAGGAAATTGGCTTCATCTGGCAAGCTTACTGAGGATTTTGTCCAAGGGAACACTGCCCTGATTGGACATCAAGAGTCAGAATATGCGTCATCTGAAAGCCAGTATGATGAGCATATTGATTTCTCTACAACACTTCTGAGCCTGCCTTTGTGAGTGTTGATAGTTATTCTGCTGGTAGTAATAGTGACAATCTATGTTTCATCATGGATGATCTCAAGGGGATTGCTGATGATGACTTAGAAGAGATGGATATTTTGAGCCAAATGGCCTTGATAAATATCAGATCTCAGAAGTTCTACAAAAGAACTGGAAGGAAATTCCCAGGACTCTCTGGCAAAACCAAAGTTGGTTTTGACAAGAGTAAGTTGAAGTGCCATAAATGCCACAGGCTTGGACACTTTGCAAGAGAATGTAGATCATCTGGATCTAACTCTCCTGCACCTTTTGTGACTTTCCCTGGCAATAGTCAACAAAACAGAGGGCAACAACCTGTCAATTCTGGTTATCATCATCAACCACAATCTCCTGCATATTTTGTTCCACAGGGGCCAATGCCATATCCATACCCCTGCTATTACATGCCACAACCAGGCCAGGTTCAAGCACCCACTGCTCAGCAGCAACCACATGCACTCCCTGAGCCTCAACCATCCCAATCTCATCAACCTAATCAACTTCAACAACACAGCTTCTTCACACCAGGAGTTGTTGACTGGAGCAGTTACCAGATGATGTGTCTGGTAATGAACAACTGTTCTCAGGTGCTGGTCAACATGGTGGTGAGCATCCTTTTGGAAATCTAGCTCTCATGACTTTGGAATCCTCTGATGGATCATCCTCAAGTACCTCTTCAACACAGGTATCACAGGTATCCTCTGAGGCTAAGGCCAAATTATGTTCTGAAACTTGCATAGCAGCATTTGCCTCTATTAGAGAAGCAAATGTGGCTTTAATCAATAAAAATGTAGAGCTAGAACAAATAATTTCCAAAAATAAAGCTGAGTTTGAGTCTGTGCTGAAAGAGAAAACTGATGAGATTTATAAATTAAAATGCCAAATCTCTGATGATAAGGCTAGGGAGGATGTACTCTTAGAGAAGTACAAAGACCTCAAAGATACTCTTGCTGTCACCCAAGTAGAGTGTGATCGATGGGTACAATCTTGCAAGGGCTTTGAAATGCTTCTTAGTAAGCAAACAGCTTCCAATGTGAAGTTTGGAATTGGTTATAATCACACTGCTCCTCCTACAGATTTTGCTTCAAGAGCAGGAGTAGAATCTGATGGAGAAAGTAATGACCAATCCACCTCATCATGTGATTCACTACTTGATAAAGCACCATCAGTAGTTGAAGTCAGTAGTAATCCCTCTGTGAACCTATCAGCTGATATTGATGGTTCAACTGCTGACACTCACATGATCAATGAGTTGATCAACCCAAGTGTTATCCCTAGAAGTACTGAGGGTACTGGAGAGCAGGGGATAACATCTGGAGTTCAAATCCCAATAACTGACAGCACTAAAGAGAAGAAAACTGTCAGTAGGAAGGATTTGAAGCCTACTAAGGGAGTTGACAAGAAGGCAAAAAGTGCTTCTAAACTGCTGAAGAGCAAGTCTTCAGTAGTTTCATCTTCTTCAGTTGATGATCAACAGAAGATGAAGAAGAAACCATGTGAAATATGTGGTCTATTCAATCATCTCACAGATGATTGTTGGTACAAAAAGGGATCCAAACTCAAACAAAAGGAGAAAATTAAAGAAAACTTGGCTAAAATGAAAACTGAGTTTGAGTCCAAGTTTGTACCAGCAGCATCAAATCCTGTTACTCCTATGTCCAAAAAGAAATCTAAAAGGGAAGGAGTGCAACAGGCAACAGCTGAGGTTGCTCAAAAGAAGATGGTGCAACACAAGAACTCATCATCAAACACCAATACCAATGTGTCTGAAGAGCTGAAAGCTCTTTCCCAGAATCAGACACAGCTGGTAATGATGGTTCAACATCTGTTGGGAAGAGTTAACCAACTTGATGGCCCTGTGTTGAAACCCCAGAAAAGGAGATCCAAGCCAAAGATTCCTCTTCTACACCATCTCCTTCACCTCAAGCTATTGTGCCCATAAACCTGTTAGTTTACCATCTATTGATGAGACCAGGCCCAAAACCAAAAAGGTTTGGGTCTCCAAAACTAACTGATTGTTTATTATGCAGGTTTCTTCAACATGCCAAAGTAGCATCTGGTATGTAGACAGTGGGGGATCTATGCATATGACTGGGAACAACTCACTTCTTAATGACTACTCTCCAGGAAGGAAGGGTTTGTTTCCTTTGGCAATGATGCAAGAGGTTACATCATCGGGAAGGGCTTTGTTTCCAATGGGGAAATAAGGTTGATGATGTCAACCATGTGGAAAATCTCAAGTATAACCTCTTGAGTGTCAGTCAATGTGTGACAAAGGCCATGTTGCCCTTTTCACAAGCCAGAACTGCAGGATTCTGTCATCCAAAGTTCTGAGTTTGATTGACAAGGTATTGGATGCTCACACTCTCCTGAAGGCCAACAGGACAGGAAGAGTGTATGCCTTAGATCTTTCCAAGAAAATAGATCTCAAAGGCCATCCTTGCCTATTTTCCAAGGCCTCTCCTCAAGAATCTAATCTATGGCATAGAAGGCTGGGACATGTTAACTTCAAGAACATGAATCAGCTGATACACCATAGTTTAGTAAGGGGAATGCCTATGAAGGAGTTCAAGTGTGAAAACAACTGCACTGCTTGTTTGAAAGGAAAACAGCACAAGGTTTCATTCCCACCTATTGAAGAACCAAAGTCCACTGCCTGCTTACAACTTCTTCACATGGATCTCTTTGGTCCTGTGAGAGTGATGAGCATGGCAAAGAAGAAATACTGTCTGGTAATTGTGGATGATTACTCCAGATTTGTATGGACTTTCTTTCTACATTCAAAGGATGAAGCTGCACAGAAGATCATAAACTTTGTGTTGTATGCTGAGAAGCAGTATTCCCTCTCAGTCAAGTGTATTAGAAGTGACAATGGAACAGAATTCAGGAACAATACACTTGATGAGTTCTACCTTTCCAAGGGAATAAAGAGGCAGTTTAGTATTCCAAGAACTCCTGAACAGAATGGAGTTGTGGAGAGAAAGAACAGGACCCTCATTGAAGCTGCAAGGTCTATGTTGGCTGATTCTGGACTGCCATTGACCTTTTGGGCTGAAGCTGTCAACACAGCATGCTATGTGCAGAATAGAGTGCTAATAAATCAGAGGTTGATGAAGACTCCATATGAAGTTCTACATCATTTGGCCCCTCTCATTTCATTCTTTAGAGCATTTGGGTGTCCCTGTTTCATTCTCAACACAAAGGATCAGCTCCAGAAATTTGATCCTAAGGTGGATGCAGGGTACTTTGTTGGTTATTCATCAACTTGCAAGGCATACAGAGTCTTCAACTGCAGAACAAAGATGGTTGAAGAGACTCTACATGTCAAGTTCAATGAATCTCCAAAGGACAAGATTCCACAAAGCCCTGTGGAGCTCTTTGATTTGGACATACTGCAATATGTTCCTTATCAATCTCCTGCTGTTGCTCCTGTCAACAGTTCACCACCTGGTGTTACTGCTGAAGATGATGATGATAGTAGTAATCACCTCTTCAGGTTTAGTGACCAACTGCCTGAGTCCTCTAAACCTGATGCTCCTGTAGCTCCAGCAGCACCATCCACAACAAATGCTGATGAGATTTCTGCATCCTCAACTTCATTTGAGTTGCCACCATCTTCATGGTTTCAAGAATCTGCATCAACATCTGCTGCTGCTGAAGGTCCTACAAACACTTGCACAGATTTGATTGTTTACCAAGAGCTGAAAAATCACCCAATGTCTCAAATCCTTGGTGATATCAATGCTGGTGTTTCAACCAGAAGCCAGTTGTCCAATTTCTGCTTCTATGCTCTCTTCATCAGTCAGCTAGAGCCAAAGAACTATCATGTAGCTTTGAGAGACAATGGATGGGTTGAAGCCATGCAGCTTGAGCTTCTTCAGTTCAAAAAACAGCAAGTGTGGGAGCTTGTTCCTCTACCCCCAGGTAAGTGTGCAATAGGCACTAAATGGGTGTTTAGGAATAAAACTGATGAAAATGGGCTAATTGTTAAGAACAAGGCCAGACTGGTTGTGCAGGGGTTTGCACAAGAAGAAGGTATTGATTATGATGAAACCTTTGCCCCTGTAGCCAGACTGGAGGCAATTAGATTGTTTTTAGCCTATGCTGCACTCCACAATCTTAAAGTTTTTCAAATGGATGTCAAAAGTGCTTTTCTATATGGTAACATAAAAGAAGAAGTTTATGTGTGTCAACCACCAGGCTTTGAGGATAATAAGCACCCAGAATGGGTATATAAGCTTGATAAAGCTCTTTATGGGTTGAAACAAGCACCTAGAGCCTGGTATGAGACCTTATCAAACTTTCTTCTACAGAATAATTTCACTAGAGGCTCCATAGATAAAACTTTATTTATTAAGAAGGTGGATCAGCATAAGCTACTTGTTCAAATTTATGTTGATGATATTATATTTGCATCCTCTGATCCCCAATTGTGTGAGGATTCCAAAACTTAATGCAACAGAAGTTTGAAATGAGTGCAATGGGAGAATTACAGTTCTTTCTAGGTTTGCAAATCAAACAAAAAGCTGATGGAATTTTCATTCATCAGTCTAAATACACAAAAGATCTTTTGAATAAGTTTGATTTACAAAACTGTAAACCCTGTTCTACTCCCATGTGCAACACCACACAATTGGATGTTGATCAGAAAGGTAAAGTGTTGATGAAACTCTTTACAGATGTATGATGTTTCCTTGATGTATTTAACAGCTTCTAGACCAGATATTATGTTTGCTACATGTGTTTGTGCTAGATTTCAGGCTGCACCTAAGGAGTCTCATCTGATTGCAGTCAAGAGGATCTTTAGATATCTGCAAGGTACACAATCTCTAGGCTTATGGTATTCCACTGGACATTCTTGCAAATTAGTTGCTTTCTCTGATAGTGACTATGCAGGGTGTAAGTTGACCAGGAAATCAACTTCTGGTGGATGTCAATTCCTAGGCAACTGTTTGATTTCTTGGCAGAGTAAGAAACAAACATCTGTTGCTACATCCACTGCTGAAGCCGAGTACATTGCTGCTGCAAGTTGTACATCCCAAGTACTCTGGCTTCAGAATCAACTTTTGGATTATGGCATTACAGAGACTAAGACTCCATTATTAATGGATAGTGCTTCAGCTCTTTGCATTGTCAAAAATCCAGTCCAGCACTCTAGGACCAAACATATAGAAATTAGACATCATTTTATAAGAGATTGTTTTGAAAAGGGTCTAATTAATCCTATGTTTGTGCCTAGTGCTGATGAGCTTGCAGACATTTTACTAAGCCTTTGGATAGTTCAACTTTCCACAACCTGGTGTTAAGGCTTGGTATGCTGCAGCTAGAATAAGTGACAACTACTGATGATCTCAGTAATTACTGATGATCATTGGTAACCATGTCACATATAGTACTGATGAGTTATTTTACCCTCAGTAGTTTTTATAACTACTGAAGGATGCTTTAAGTACTGTACTGTTCTACTACTGATGTCTACAACTACTGATGTAGTTACAACTACTGAAATCAGTAGAAACAGATAAGTACTGATGTCCTATGAAACAACTGAAAAACAAAAAGGCTGATGAGTAAGTGTTGAGGACAGTATGAAACAGCTGAAAGGCTATGAATTGACGACAACTACTGATGAGTACTCTCTCTTCAGTAGTTCACAAACTGCTGTTTCTCATAAACAACTGAAGCAATACCATGTCTTCAGTAGTTTCACAACTACTGATGACTAACACCAAGTCTTCAGTTGTTTACAACAACTGATGGCACAACCAGGGTCTCAGTAGTTTCACAACTACTGATGACTAATACCAAGTCCTCAGTTGTTTCAACATCTGAAGTCCAACTTGTCTTCAGTAGTTTTTAAAACTACTGATGCCTAAATCAGAGACTTCAGTTGTTTCAACGTCTGATTGTAAACACCATGTCTTCAGTTGTTTTATAACTGCTGACCACACCAATACCATCAGTCGTTTCAAACCTCTGAAAGTTAATACCACGTCATCAGTGTTTCAAATACTGATGACTAACACCAAAACCTTCAGTCGTTTCATAACCCGTACCCTATATATATCTGATCCCTCTTTCAGAGTTTTTCATTCTTTCACGACCTAAAATTTCAAAAGCTCTGAAAACCTTTCACCTTCATTAATGGCGACCATGCAACTCAAGCCTCGACACAACTGTGTCGCGTACCTCACTAAATCGCCCTTCTGGACCAAATTCGATAATGCTATAGATCTTATGGTCCAATCACCACTGAAAACGGCCTCCTCCTAAATCCAATCATTTATGCCGATTCGCTACATCAGTTTTGGACGAATGCAACTGTTAATGGAGAATCTATCCATTCGTCCATCAACTCTCATAAGGTGGTCATCTCTACTGCTACCATCCGCCAGATATTACTATTAGATGATGCTGCCTACCCTGTTGGATATCCTAAGCGCCAACTTGATCTTTCATTTGGACAACATGGATATCAAGGCGATCTTAGTGCTTCGACCATCCTGAAGAAACATTTTCCAGATGCTGAACGATGATATTTCATATGGTAAATGTTTGCCTGGCCTCGAAGACTTCTTCTTGGGATCAACTGTCTTCCAGATGGCAACAGGTACTGTTCTCTATCCTTGAACAAGAACCACTAAACTTTTCTGAAATAATTTTTCTTGAAATCAAGGATATGGCCACAAAACCACTTTCTAACCGTTGGATACTATATCCTCGGTTTATAATGGCCATAATAGAGAATCAGCTTATGCTGAGGGACTAGTTGGTCTGGGAGTCCCTGCTTTGGCTGTATTGCCGGAGGTATACTCCCGACACAACACTGACCAAACTCTTAAACAGGCTGCCAAGCTGCGCAAACCCACGCAGCTGGAACCCACAGCCTCCACTTCCACATCCAAAGTCCCCTCCAAACCCACAAAGAAGAAGCCTAAGAAGGCTACTCAGGGAGTTGAGTCCCCTGAGGATGCTCCTGCTGCACCAAAGCAGGTTATCTCTACTGGAAATAACCCCCAGTAGAGACTATGACTCCACCAACCGAAGCCGCTCAGGTTTCCTCTCAAAAGGAACCTGATGCAACCTCTCAAAGGGAAGCCACACTGCTGGGATCCTCCTCACTTGAGGGGATTACCATTGAAGAGCACCACTCGCCGGGTGCACACTGCTTCCACACCCTCTCCTGATGCAACCGCCCCTCAAAGCCCTACAATAATTGTTGCAAAAGTGCTGACGCAGTTGCATTTCTCACCCCACCCCCAGACCCAATCACTACTGGGATAACCTCAACACCTGAGGGGGAGGATCACAATGCTTCTGTCAACCCACAGCACAGGGGTTATCATGTTCCATCTTCTAGTGTAGACAAGGAGGTGCGACTTCTGGTGAGGCTGCCACTGCCTCTGACTCAGCAAATGACCAGGATGCAGTTGGTAACATCTCTAAGACCTCACCAGCGGAACAGCTGATGAAGGACATAGTCCTGAGGCTGGAAGTCCCCAGAACCAAGAACAAGGGGCACATGCTATAATTGATCTACACTCAAGGCATGTTAATCCTGACTCTGTCAGGAGGTCAGGTGATTCAGTATCAACTGATGATGACCTGAGCTTCTTCTATGATGTAGTTGCTCAAAACACCATCCTAGAGGATGAGGTTAGCAGACTCAAAGAGCTGCTGGCCAAGATGTCTCAGGATGAAAGTCCATCTGCCACCACAATACACCCACAGATGGCCTTCTTCTGAAGGTCCCCTAAACACTGAGCCAATACATACTTCCAAGCCACCAGCCTCTGCTTTTGGCACTGATTCTCAGGAACAGAACCATCCTGATCAATCAGTTGCTAACCTTCAAAAATCCCTACCTCTCATCACTCCCATGATCACAGATATAGTGATCAAAGCCATTGATGAGAGGCTTCCTACAATATACAACCCTGGTGGAGGAGTTGGTGACCAAATCACTTTCTACTGCTCAACCCTTGCACCCAATGCAACCAAAAAGGGGGAGAGTCAGTCAGTTAAAGGAAAAAGGAGAGGACAGATGGGGAGAAGGAGAAAGAATCAGAGAAGTAATGAGAAGGAGTTGGCTGTTATAAGTGGAGGAGACTGAGTTTGATCATGAGAAGGAGAAGGAGAGTGAGAAGAGAGCTGAAGTGAATGAAAGTCAAAAAGACTTTCATGTCACATATCAAAAGAGAAAAAGAGAGTCTGAGAAGGAGAAAGCTGAAGATATGGTGAAAGAAGCTGATGCCAACCATAACCGTTCAATGGATAAAATCATTGATCAGTTATATAGGCAAGGTTTTGACATCCAAAACTAGACTCCGAGATCAGAAGGTTGGAGACAGAGGAGATCAACTCAAGATGGGCTAGTTATGATGCCTTAGAAAGAGAAAGGCTGGAGATAATGCAGATTTATAGTAAATACTTGGAAGATCTCTGATAGAAATAAGGGCCTGGACCAGGGACACATCTTGGCAATAACCACCAAGATTTGTTCGTCTGAAGCATACTCCAAAGGGTTAGTGATTGAGGTTTGAATGAAGCTGGGTTGGGGAGAAAGGACTGAACTACCAAACCTTCAAAAGCCAAAACTCCAAAATGCGAAAACAGCTATCAACACTTCCCACACCACAACCACCAAAACCCAACCACAAAAACCAAATCCTTTACCCCAAAACCCACTGCCAGTGATGTACCTAGACAAAAGAAAAGAAAGGTACTGAGGGCTGATGAAGAAGAAGAGAGGATGAAGACAGACTGCCACTCTCTGCAGTTATCACTTTGCCTAAGGCTAATCCAATGTCCATCACTCCTGCTTCTCAAATGCATGATGTGATGATAAAGATTGAAGAGGAACAGATGCAAAGACATGATGAGGAAATGCTGAAAAGCATTGACAAGCATATGCCACATCCTCTTCAATGATTAGCATGAAGAAAGAAGTCTTAAGATTGTACACCCTTGCTAATACCTTTCAATACCAAGGGAAAAAGTAAGGATATGGCCTGATCCTAGGGTGGCACACAGGATTGTCAAGAAAGAAATTCCTTCAAAATACAAGGGCCAAGTGAAGAGGTTGTCGACGAAGACATCACTGTGGTTCTTGTAGTGTCCCCCTGGGAAATTGTAGAAGAGTTCAAGAAAGCCTATGAAGCCAAACAACCACCCCAAAAGATGTTGGAGAATAAAATCATAAAGAAGGGATTGGTTTACAAAAGACTTGAAAACTTCAAACAAGATGAGCTCAACCTGCTCTTAGAAGGGACTCATCCAGATGAGTTTGCTTACAGACAAATAACCACGGTTGAGCTCAAGAATGGAAAACAGGCCAAGTACATCTCTGAAGTGTATGGCCGAGAAGGATTGTTTGATGGTGTGCCCGAGGTGCTGACAATGGATGAGCAGATCATGTTTCTAAGGGCTTACACCAGGGAATCTATAGGCTGATACACGGGAAGTAGATCTCATGGTTGGGGTAACAGCTCAGTGTCCAAGTCCCCAATACAGAGCTCCCAACCATATCATGCAAAACAGATCATCAGAGACTTCTTCCCAGGCCGGTGCTGAAAAAGGGTCACTTCTCATCTGATCAAGAGGATAAAAAGACCAATCTATCTGCCAAAATAAGTGGGACTCGTCAATAACTTAGAGGTTTTGGCTGCATTGGTTCAGGGGGAGTTTGTTGGACCAAAAGAACCAATGAGCCTGATCAGAGAAACCTCTAAGTCCCACAGGACATCACAACAGCTGAAGAAGACCTGATCACCTGTTCTACAAAGTCTGAAGAATACAACTGCTGAAGTATTTCTGAAGTACTGAAGACAAAGACTGAGACAACAGCTGAAGATCTAAAGTCTGAAGACTTCAACAAGTACTGAAGACAAAGACTGAAGATCAACAGCTGAAAGACAAAGTCTGATGTTCAAGTACTGAAGACATCAGCTGATGCTAACAGCTGATGACAACAGCTGAAGAGGGCTTCTTCAGTTGTTGTGATGGTTTTTCTTCATCAGTAGTTTTCTTTTCCTTTCAGTAGTTTTACTTTTCAGTACTTGTAAACAACCGAAGAGGTTGTTCTTCAGTTGTTGTAGTATCAGTAGTTTTATGTTTTTCAGTAGTTGTAAATAAGATGTTTAACACTTAGGAACATTTGTAAGAAGATGTCAGCTGTTGACATCTTCAGTAGTTGTTAAACATCAGTAGTTATAAAACGGTTACATGTCACTTTCAAGTGACATCAGCCTACGTCATTCTTTCCTTTATAAGGAGGATGACTCACCTGTAATCGTGCCTTTGAGGCCGACAATCTTAATGCAATATTCTTTTGTCGGATATTTCTCTCTCTATAACAAAATTCTTTTATCGCTTTATATCGAATGTTCTTGCTTGAATTTGTCTAATTCTGAGCTATTCCGCTGCTATATCTGTTCAATCGATTAAACCAAGAGGCGAAGATCCTAACACTCAGGGTAGAAACAACCCGTGTCCCCAAAATGTTAGAGCTCATTGCTCAATGTGACAACCTAGCAACACAAGCTAGTGTTGACCCACACCTTCTACCTCTCTACCACCAAAAAGGCCTCAGTCATCCTCACTTACCAAAGAAAAACCAAACGACCCCTGCTCAAGCTATTGAGTCTATGCAGGTCCTATATACTCACCAACACAGGAGGAAATGGACACTAGAGGTCCCACTTCCCCTGAGGAGCAAACCACTCCTATTTCTTCAACAATCAGGGCTGAGGTTCCTCATGCTCACCCTGATGAGCTCACAAGCCCAACTACCTTAAGCCTTCACTCTGAGTCTCAACACTCAAGTGAACAACCTTCAGGGGACAGTTACCATCCCCAGCCTTTAGATCTAAATCACCTATTCCCAACCTATCATTCTATACAGATGAAGACTTAGGTTTCAGTGAGTACCATGAGTCTCTCTTCTCTTCCTCTACTCAAAGAGAGATGAGTGCTCCTGAATCTCCTTAGTCTAGCCCACATCAGTCACCTATAACTGAGGTGGATACTTCTGAACCTGTTCAGAATATCCATATGGAAGAGGCTCTCACTTTTGCAAGTGATTACATTATTAAGACCTCAACCATGGCAACTCAATCCATTGACATCTCAACTGAGAATTTCAATGAGCAGAGGAAATCCAGCAGCCAAGAACCTAAAGTTGGCAGTGAGAGAGAGGACTTTGGTCCAGTCATCTCATCCTCCAATGATTCTTTAGATGAAGAAGAGGGGAATCTAAGACTAAACGTGCAAAAACTGTCAAAAACATGCTCCTATTTAGTCTCTAAGGTTAGTCACCTTGCATCTCAGGTGACTACCCTTCAAAATAGGGTCAATGATCAGCAACTTGTGATGTCACATCTTAGGGAAAAACTAGTTGGGAGACCTTTAAGAAGAGCTCAACCAGGAACACAAGAACCTGTGAATGTGGTTGACCTAACATCTAGCTCACCTATGCAAGAGGGTGATGCTACCAAAAAGGAGGAGAAAGTCATTACAGTCACAGAACCTGGGAGTTCTTCACAGAGTATGGACATTGAGGACTCACCATCCTCACTTGCAATTATGCATACTCAGCAACTTCCTCAATTTCACATTAATGTTGACTCTATAGACTCTATCATCAGGAGTCTATTTGAGGAAGGTATTCCAAGAGCTATGTCATCCCCACCTCAAGGAACTTCAAACTACATTATTGGGTGGAGGTATGATGCTGATAGAAGAGCCCTTATTCTTCACAGAGTTCAAGGGCAGCAAGAAGTATTTGATTTTTAGACCTTGAACTACTATGAAGGTCTTGATCTGGTCAACATGCCACTTGTTAATCCAAGCAAATCAAAACAAGCTCACAAGTTAGCACTCAGAATTCAAGACAGAATTAATGAAGAGTTTAGCCTAGGAAGGAGACAAAGACAATCAGGTAATGTCATTGGTCAACTGAATGCTGAGGCAGACCTTGAGATTAGCTTCAAAGGGAAAACCTTGGCTGAAGGCCCAGTGATAGAGCCTGAGAGCCCTGTCACACCAACAACTGCTTTAGAAATTCATTCCCTCGATGAAACACATATTGGTGAAGGTGTCTCACAACCTCTCTCTGGCCAGAGCATGGATGCTACACCAAGCAATGAAGGCCAAAGCTCTCTCCACCCTGAGTCACAAAGGTCTGTGGATGACAAAGGGAAAAGGATTTTGACTCCTGAGGAGATTGAGGAGGAGAAGAGAGAGAGGAAGAGAAAGCTAAGGGGAGAAAGTTCCTCTGGGTCTTCAGGTTTTATGCATGCTGCAATCAGGGCTTCCCCAAACCAAACACTCAAGATGATGAGTTGAGGGTAGTCAGGATTACTTACCTACAGACCAGGAACTATGACATAGATGAGATTATATCTCTCCCCTTAGAGCAATTAAATGAACTGGCTAACATGGAAGTGTCAAGAGAGATGAAAGAAAAAGAGGATGCAAGGTTACTTCTCCAATTCAAAGAGGAGAAGAGACAGAAAAGACTATACAAGCATGCGCCTACTCTCTCCCCAGTTCAAGAAAGCCCTATGCGAGAGACTATGGCATCTACACAAGAACCTCAGGTAGACAAGGAAAGAAACAAACAAAACATGATCAACTACCTGAGTGCCACAGGTCTCTACTAGGCATCTGCACTTCTTTCCTTGTCCTTTGAGTACATTGAATTTGAGTATCTCAAACAGCTTGAACTTCAAGTGCTCAAAGAACAAAAAGCTACAAAGAGAAAGATGAGGAAAGAGGCTGCAAAGTCAAGAGCCATTATCTAAAAGAGTATGAAGAAGTCTGCTGACAGACAAAGGATGATGAGCTTCTTGAAGCTATATGGATTCTCCGGAAAGAGACTTGGCCCTATGTCTCTATCCACTATGGATGAGCATATCAGGGTAATCAAGTAGAAGATCAAGAGTGGAGAGCTAATTGACTTATACTCCCCTCCAAGTCAAGTCCCACCTAAAGTGGAGGTTAAGGTTGAACAACCTGAGACAACACAACCTGGACCTCCTGCTAAGCCTCAACAGGCTTCATCTTCTGATCAAGAGTGGAAAGCTGTTTGTGCTGAAGACTACAAACATCTGAAGATCTTCTAAATGTTTTGGTAGCATCAGCCTAGGGGGAGTTTGTAAGGATTCATATAAGTCTAATGCAGCCAAAACATCCAAAGTCTCTCTGCAAGCATGCACTAAAGAACTGAAGTAGAAATGCTTCGGAAGTTTTACACCATGCACTAGAAATATTCTAAGTGTAAAATCTTCCGAAGCCAAGACCAATATCTTCCGAAGCCAAAAGTGAAGTCTTCCGAAGCTTCAAAGACAAAGTCTTCCGAAGCCAAAGAGTGAAGACAGATTTCTTCCGAAGACTTTTAGAGATATGCCTTTATCTGATGTACTTTACCATAAAGCTGGACCACCTTTCTGCTGCAACTCTGTAAAGTCACCAACTTACATGAGTTGGTGAAAGGTCCATGCTTTTCGTAACTGTACATTAAGGTCTTGAGTCCATGCTTTCTACTTTATGTACTTTTATCCTTTTTGTAATATATTAGGATGTGAGCTATGGCATGTCATAGTCCCAAGTCAAAAGGCAGATATGCCTTTTGACTCTATAATTGATTTTGTTTGTGTCTAGTCAATTGTATCCAGCTGGCTTTCAAAGTATAGCCGGCTATAGGTTGTAGTATAAGTATTCCATCTTTCTTTATGCTTTGTAACACTTGTAATAGAACTTGAGAAAGCAATATACTGCATTCTTAAAACCCAATCTCTTGTGTTCTCTTGTTCTGACTCTTACTTATTACTTGTGTTCTTAGTATCATAATTGTGGTTAATCCAGTTTACTGTTTGATTAAGATTGGTTAATCTCATCTTTGTGTTGTTGTGTTGTAAGTGACCACCATTCACCGATCCTGCACTGTGGATCTTATCCTTAAACTTTGATAATTACACATGTCCTTTATTTGAAATTTTTTTATGTTTTGTATCTTTTACACTAGCTAAAGTTAACTTTTTATGTTAAGTTTTTAGTAAATGAATTATTTGTCATTACTATTCAAGGACAAAATATGTAAGTTATACTTTTATCTTTTATTTTTTTTCTTTTCTTTTACTACTTGCTTTTCTTTTGTCTTTTTCTTTTCAATTTATATTATAAGCTTATCTTAAATATTAATAATTAATTTTAATTATTTTGTATAAAATATGCTTCTATTTATAGATTTAAAACTTATTATAATATTTTTGTTCAATTTAATTATTTACGTTTCTATTAAAATCAATTAAACTTAGAGAAATCATAATATTTTTTAAATTAAAAAGAAAATACATAAATTACCAAAATTTAATTAACTGTTTTTTTTTACTCATCACACGTTACTGCGACATCGTACGCGAGGTGTTAAGGATAGAGTAACAATTGATCTGACTTGTCTCCGGACTAAAATAATGTTGAATTGCAAAGTAACTCTAATATATACAATTGAACAAGTACGTATTAAACTTGATCTTTTTTTTCCGAAACAAAATTTTGTCAATATGTCGATCAAACCGAACTGTACATAAGAAAAGCACACATATTACAATCGTTTAAGAACTAAATTAACATTGAAATGTAAAGTAACTTGTATTTATATCGTTGGATTAAATGCACGAAAACGTTTTATAATTTACCCGACTCGTACCGACACGTACATAAAAATACAAACGTAAAAGTATTTTTTTGGTAAAAGTTGTATCGGAATAAACATGTAACTTTATAAACTTAAGGGGTCAAATTGACGACTCAAAACTGACCAGTTATATTTGATTTCAATAAATATTCAAAAAATAAATATCATTCAATAAATAAATATTTTATTATTTAAATATTATCAATACATGAATATTATTATTACTTAAATATTATTAATAAATGAATATTATAGTTGTTTAATAATATTAATATTGTTCAATAGTAGTTCAGTTAATATAGATGTAATTACAACTTAAAAATAAACATAACTAACCATTAAACATTGAACCAAAATTAAATTTTGCTTTTAAATTTTGGAAATTTAGTTCAAAGTTAAACAAATTGAGTTTTAGAATAATATGTTTTGAAGTTAATTTTTTAGACATATATACTACATAATGTTAGATACAAATAATGACTATGTAAAATTTATGAAATACATTTTAATAAACCAGTTTTATTTTAAATCAATACTTTAGGTATTTTAATAAGAAAATAGATGATGTATTTAAAAAACTTATAAATTTTTTGTTCATGAATAATTATACACAAAGAATGATCTAAATGTTTTAATCACAACGGACCTACAAAAATCCATCCCAAATTTCAAACACCTTTGTGTTATTTACTATTATTTTTATGTTTGATAGCTTATTTGGGTTATAAATTACACCAATTACTTAAAACATTTATACGAAAATTTATATTAAAAAAGAAACTTAATTAATTAGTAATAGTTAAGATAATATTTATAAAAAGGTGAAAAAAATTGAAAGTAAAAAAGTAAAGTAATAAAAGGAAAAAAGCAAAAAGAAAACAAGTGATTAATAAAAACTACATATTTTTAGTCCTTTAAATGGTAATGGTAAAACTCTCATTTATTAAAAATTAACTGAAAATTTTAAATTTTGTTAATGGAAATGACAGAAGATGAGATAAATTTTCAAATAAATAATACTCTGTGTATTATCAAAGATTATGGGTAAAAGCCGTAATTTTAACAATACTTAAAGGATAAAATTGTAATTTACTCTAAAATCCAAATAAATAATGATAGAAAATATATGTTGAAATATCATTTTCTTTTCAATTGGAAAATGAATATTTCATCACTTCATTATTATTAAATCTTCAACAACTAATAGATTGCAACAAACAACTATATTCGTCAAATAATTTCTTCAACACTAAATAGAATTAATTTGTATAACCAAAAAATATATTATAGTTAAAATAAGAACAGGAACATGACACACCATGTTTTTTTCATTTTTTTGTTTTGTAATAGTAGTTTAATATCAACTGATATATAATTTTATATAAATTTTGTGCAAACTATGGTACAAAACTTGTAACAAACAAAATATTATTTTATTGAATTTTTTAAAATCACAAAAAACCAATTCGATTGGATTTAGTGGGAGATCAAACTGAAACGCGACGTACACACCTCTAGTAAGTTTCCACCTATGATACCCATGACTTAAAATCACAAAAAAACCAATCCGATTCAACTTCCAGTCAAGTCAAGATAGTAAAGCTAAGGAACTAGTATGCTTGAGTTTAGAATCAAAATGATTACCTAAGGCATGATAGTAAGTTGAGAGCAAAATGTAGGGCTACATTCACGAGCAATGATCGTATGATTTGTACTTCTAAGAAACCATGTGTTTCTTGCTACGTCGTATCTGAATATTATATATCCCCATTGCCTACCCGCCACCAGTATGCACATTGACAAGGTCACCAGTCCGTTATGGGAACTCAAATGGTGCCTAGACCGTACTAATTCAAATGCTCGTGAAGGGAGCATACCGGACGGGATTATGGAAAGTAGCTCCCAATATCCACCTGAGAAGTTTTGTCTTAACCGGAAAAGTGCGACTCGACTAATCAACCAATGAGTGAAGTCACCTTGACCGTGAAAGCAGTCGACTAGGGCCATATATCCATCAGTGGTGTGCAAAGCCGTATTCACCTGTTCCAACCTATGAATGGGGCCCAGGGAACCGGCGAGGGTAACGGAGGTAGTTCATCAAACCGAGGCGGCCTGGTTAAGTACACAGGAACCCCGTTTCTGAAAGAAATGAAGTGCCTTACCGAGGGCATGTTCATTGAAATAACCATTCTGAGTGGATCACTCCACTCATTGGTGGTAAAATCATTCACCCGTTGTGGAGTGAGTACGTGGATGTTGTCAGGTTCTCTAGATGAGTACCTGAAAAGGGTGGAAACATCCAAATGGCTATGATCTACGTATTCTAAAACATAGTGGCTATCATCTATTGGGTCATCATAGAGCCTTAGCCCTCTTCTCAATACAATCGGAGTCCCACCTGGACGCATATTAGGAAAATGTATACGTCTGGCTGCTGACGTCCATAAGTTCATAACCACAAAACCACTACCAGGGATCCCAAAAACTAGGATGCATCTCCAAAAGGCCACAAGTCGAAGAAGCTCGAGTGGGGCTAAGGCTATTGGCAGCAAGTTTTCCCTGAAACCTTCAATCCTAATTCTGAGAAGGAGGCCATCAGATTCCCTTGAAGCAAGTAACCATCCCAAATCATTACAGTTAGGAGAATCATGGGCGTGAGTAAAACGCCAGATAGAACCGGCATTGCTCCTGTTGTATCGTCTCCCCCAGTTGGAGTCGCAAATTATCCTCCGGAGCCTGGCAGAAGAAGATCTTGCCTG
Source organism: Flaveria trinervia (assembly GCA_025506515.1). NCBI lineage: Eukaryota > Viridiplantae > Streptophyta > Magnoliopsida > Asterales > Asteraceae > Flaveria > Flaveria trinervia. The sequence goes on from CM046455.1 coordinate 72,063,032, forward strand.
GACTAACTCCAACATATCCAGCCTTAAACACATGTTCGTGATCAACTGCTCAAAGAGGAATGAAACCAAATCTTCAACATTATCTGCCATGAGAGAGCGGTGGTGGTATTCTCAACCCAATCTGCCATCAACAAAATCACGAGTGAAAAGAAGACTACAGGGGGGATCTCACAAGTTTTTGTTGGCTTATTGGCAACTTTCAGCAATCGAACAGTAACCATCGTCAAATTTTCACCGGCTTACCGGTTCAAGAAGTAATCAAAAGCTAGTTTATATGATGATTTTGACATATTATCTTATGGAAACTGACAAACACGTGAAAGCAGCTCAAAGACTAGAAGAAAATAGAGGCCAAACCTGCAGAAGGCGACAGATTGATCAAGAAGACGAATGACGTCGTTGCACCAGGCGTAGAAAGCTTGACGAAGAAGACATACGTAGAAGCGGGAGCCTAGGGTTCAACAACCGAATTTTCGATTTTCAGACAATTCATTATTTTATTGATGGCCCCTCCTGGGCTAGATTTAAAAAACTTACGGTGGGCCCAAACTAAACCAATTTTTAGAAATATAAGGGAAAAGAGTCGTTATTTTTGGATCTTCATGATGCATGATTTTAGTCGGTTTAATTACGTGGGTTGATCTGGTTAATTGATTTATCGGGTATCGGGTTGGGTTAACCCGAATCTTGTTACGTTTCACTTGAATACAGACTAGATGTAGTTCGGTTTCACCTGAAACCCAAACAACCTTACCCATTTTTTATTCTATAGTTAATCGGGTTCGGTTAATTTCGATCCCACCTACGTTAACCCCGTACCAGATAAAAAGTTTAAGATCTTCTAGAAAAACAATTCAAACAAGCAAAACGGTCTCGGTTATATAGCAAAAGAGAAACAAACACCCGTCATCATTCATATTAAACGACATTTGTTTCCACAACAAGCTTACCTAGACTTCTAACGATCATTATGGTATTTCGTTACATTTTGGGTGGGAACACAAATAAACATGTAAACGCCCGTTTAATTAGTACTACTTATACATCCGTTAGTATTTGATAAACAATCATGTCAAAGTACTACCCTACATCGAAGACCACCGTTCTCCTTAACCCCTACGACTTTCTTTTTGTTTTCCTTTTTTTCACCGTTTTATCTGTTTTATTTATTTTTTTTACTGATAGATATTTATGTTTCACCTTTCACTTATTCTTTAAAATGAAATACAATTGTGTCCTAAAGGTGATGTGAGTGTTATAGTATATACGGCATTTACTTACGAATAAGTTGATAGTCATAGTATTTTATATTATTAACAAGACAAAGTCAAGTCGGTTGAAAGTTACTTTGAGCTTGATTAAAAGCTTTTTTAATTTGCAGTACCATAGAAGATATCTTGTTATCATATTTATATCCACTCACAAAAAAAACAATTCAACTCAATTGTCAAGAAACATATATAACAAACAAAGAAAACAATGAGCAACCCTATTATTTTTTGTTGAACTCTGAAACTAAAGACGCAAAACCCACACCATCACATTTCCTTGACGAGAATATGAATTTGCTTTAACAAGTTTAGAAGACAAACGATCGAGTGAATTTCATTGTTATGTGCTGATGAATCTTTGGCAGGGTGTGGATGATCAGCCACGAACCCTCCTTTCACTTAATTCAGCTTTGGTACTTGTTAATTAAGTATATATAATTTTCTAGTAGTTGTCACACCCTCAAATCCACCGGTGGGGTTTTACCGGGAGGCGCATGACAAACCAGGATCTAGACTTCTAGACTTCTAACAACAAGCTTATCTAGACACGTTAAAACCCCACCAGTGGGGTTTTAGTTAGAAACAAATGCCCGTCATCATTCATATTAAATGACATTTGTTTCCACAAGAATCTTATCTAGACTTCTAATGGTCATTATGGTATTTCGTTACATTTTGGGTGGGAACACAAACAAACATGTAAACGCCCGTTTAAGTACTACTTATACAACCGTTAGTATTTATTAAACCATCACGTCAAAGTACTACCCTACATCGAAGACCACCGTTCTCCTTAAACTCTTATATCTGTTTTTTTAATCATCGTTATTGTTAGAACCGAGAGCGTAGTGAGTACCAACAGATTCAACGTAAAACCGAATCAAATATTGCATAATTGTAAGGCCCCGTTCCCGAGCACCTTATAGTTGATCATTCATCACACATAAATCATTTTAAAAACATACATTACTTTACAGCAGAAATTAAAACTTTCATTAATAATTAAAAACATGCCATTCCATTACATTAGAACATTCGTTTTCATATCAAAATACAATGACATGTCAAAATATGGATGTTAGCCTCAAAACACTCCAGTAGCTTATGCATCCATGCCTACAACTCTTCAGCATGAACAAAATACCTGTCAACTATCATGCATACAGAAGTCAGCGACGCTGAGTGAGTTCTAGTTTTTATAATAAAATACTTTACTCTTTTAAAAAACTAGTCTTTACATTCATCCGTGGTCATCATATCATACGTACATTCATTCTATATTCTTCATTCATTTCGTTCTTTTATTTACTTCCTATTCATACTTTCGTTTATACTTTCACTGTCTGTTACTTTATTTTCTCTTACTTTCTTTTTCTCGTACTTTACATTCGTCAGTTGTCATACATCATACATATATACTGATAATAATTATTATTATTATCTTTATCATCATTTGTGCATACATTCATTCCTTCGCTCGTTACTCATCATTACTCGAATCTTGTCTCATGTAATATCCCCGACTCATGCTCGAAAGTTGATGCTGTGCCGGGGACTGTAAACAAACCCCCGACTCATGTCCGAAGACTAACACAGCACCGGGATACGCGACAAAGATCCCTTCGAGTCATCACAGGGATTGAACTCTATCCGAGTCTTTTGCGACAGCAGGGTCACTCACCTCATTATCAATCTCAATGATTGAACTTTATCCGAGTCTTTTGCAACACAAAGTCGCTCACTCATTATCTTGTCTCATGCAATACCCCCGACTCATGCCCGAAGAGTGACACAGCAACGGGGTACGCGACACGGATCTCATCATCTGTCATTTCCTTACTCATCATTCGCTATCTCACCTGTTCGTTCGTTTCGTACTTTATCGTATTCGTTCGTTCGTACTTTATCATTATCTTTCACTTTGTTACATAATACTTTACATTGATTTATTATTCACTTTATTCATTCATTCATACATCCTATCACGTAAAGTCATACATATCATATTACATAACATAATACATACGTTTTGAAAGCTCTTTAACAAAGAAAGATAACATATCACTCACACACAGACACATTATAATTTCATCACATCACCATGCATACATCAAGCATAAGCCATCACATCATAACAGGGCCTATCTCCCTATTCTACCACTTAATACCACTTAGAACATCTAAGTCCAAAATAGGTGCATGGGACTTTTCAGGCGCATGAGCATAAAAATTCTAAGTGTAAAACAGTCTGGGCGCATGGGCACTATTTGGACGCATGAGTCCTGTTTGGGCGCTTCACCACTATGCAGGCACATGGTGCCAGGCGCATCAACACTTAGCCTTTTTTAGCAACTTGGGCGCATGGGAACTATTTAGGCGCATGAACAACACTTAGGCGCATGGCCAACATGTTGGGTGCATGGACCACTGTTCAGGCGCATGGGTTAGCACTTAGTCGCTAGACAGAAATCTGGGTGCATGGCTACTATTTAGGCGTATGAACTTAGTCACATGAGGACTCATAGGCGCATGATCATATTCAGACGCATAGGAACATCCTGAAATATTTTCTATGTTACATGCAACACCCGATTATTCTCACACTACCAAACACACATCTAACATACTAAAGCTCTTAAACAAGCTAAACATCAATTCTAACCCATAAACCAACTCTAAAACATACACATACAGATCATCATCGAAAATAAGCTGAAAGCCCACGGTTCTTTTAAAACATTACTTGGTATGCATAAGCCCTAAACAAGTTGTATATCAATAAAAGAGGGGTTCTAGAAACTCACATTGAGCAGCCTTTGAGCAACACACTTCAAGTTCAAGACCCACCTTCAAATTCAGCTCCTAAATCCCAAAAACAAACACTGAACACCAAGAACTTCGGTCAAGAAGCTGTGAATTCGGTTAAAACCGAACTTAGATCAAGAAAACTTACCTTTCACAGCTTCTTCTTTCTTTCTCTCTCTAAAACCGAGAGCTTTCTTTTTCTTCTCTTCCTCTGAAAGAAAAGTACTTTTCTGCTTTTAATGTGGGCGGCCATACCCATTTATAATATAAAATAATAAAATTTTGTACTTTATACACGTTACCCCTTCCCACTTATGTCTATTTTCTTTTCTTTCTATTACTTTTCGTTTCTCTTCTTTTAAATAAAATTCGGGGTGTTACAAGTCCACCCCCCTTATATAGGTTTCGTCCCAGAAACTGTCGCTTCTCGAACAGCTACGCGTGACATTGTCTCACCTCTTCCTTGTTCATACATGTAGACTTAGTTCCCTTTGGGCTTCACTGCACTTGTAATAGTGAAACCACCATTCTCCTTTGACCCTCTCTTCCTTCTATCAGAAACAACCACAAGTTGCTTCTCGTGGTTGATTCTTTCACCCATCTCAGTATCGTCTAGTGGCGCTATCATATCCTCATCGATTGAGCACTTTCTTGGACGAGATACATGGAACATCTGATGAATTTCCACTTAACTCATCGGGTAGCTCCATCGGTGTGTCACTTCTCCTACCTGAGCAGCAAATTGGAATGACCCTCTATGCCTTATCATTAGCTTTACTTGGCTTCTAAATCGAATGATCCACCTTCCTAGACAAAGTCTTCATCATAATCTATTACTATAGGTCGGCGCCAAACTCTTGTCGGGCACTGTTAATCAATCCATCTTCCTGCAGCACTCGGTGTATGCCTCATAAGTACTGTTCAATTCACCGGAGGTGTACGTCTATCCACCTACGTCTATTATGGATGGTCTAACAGAAATCAGCGCTCTCTTAATTCTATTGCGTGATCCTTTAGTGCATCAGGTAATCTAGTAGACTTACATAGTAGTTCCTATGTCGAATGACATCGATCTTCCTACTCCTAAAATGTAACTTATCACAAAAGGCGGCAGAAATGAAACTACAACTAACACCATAATCAAAGCAAAGATGCACGAATCTAAATTACCAAAACATACCTAACGTTACCTCAGAGTCTGATCTAGCCTCCTCCCGGTCATAGCAAAGGCTCTAGTCTTCATCCTTTGTTCTCTTTCCTCGTACCGGAGCTTCCTGCCCTCGACTTCTTGCAATCCCTACTCATGTGTCCAGTCTTGCCACAGTCGTAACATTTAGCCATTTGACAATCTCTCGCCCTGTGGCCTTCCTTCCCACACTAGAAGCAAATGTTTAGTCCCCACTTACACTCCCCATTATGGCCTCTACCACACTTCTTGCATACCTCCTCCCTCGTTGTTACCTTCTTTCAATGATCGACTCTAAATGTCTCACCTCCAGATACAAATCCACCATCATTGCCTCGCCTTCCACTCCCATTATTAACATAGTTCCACTCCTCCTCTTCGTCCGTTATCGCCATCGCCTCTCGCTCGTCGTACAATCTCCCAGCTAAGTCAACCACCGATCTAAATGTACCTGGTCGGACAATGATTAGATGTCTGTGGATATCTTGGGTAGTCCTTGAATGTACCTCTTAATCTTTCATGACGTAGGCATCACCTGATCTGGCACTAGCCTAGCCATCTCACTAAATTTAGTGGGTATTGCTGGTGTGTCATTGTTCCCGCCTCCAGCTGTAAGAACTCTCTCTCGATCTTATCCAATTCATGGTGAGGACAAAACTCCTTGATTACCAGCCTCTTCAGTTCATTCCATCTCATTCTCCCGATTGCCCTCGTACCCTCAGTCTGGACAATATTATCCCACCAGCATAAGGGCAGGGCTACAAACAAGTGGGTAGCAAACTTTACCTTTTGATCCTCTCGGCACTTGCTGATATCGAGTACCGGCTCCATCTCTCTCGCCCAACGGTGAGCAGCCGCAACACTCCCTTTTCCATCAAACGTTGGGGGCTTGCATCTTTGGAATGCCCCGTAGTTACAACCACATGCAGTTTCTTGCACCCCTTCTTCCTCCTCTTTCTCCTCACTAGAGACAACCATCTCAGTCTCCGGTCGTCCTCCTTCCCCTCTTCCAGTGGTCCTCCTCTTCTCCTTCCTATCATCATCCTTCACCGCTTTAATCACTTTAGTTACTACAGATGGCAGAATCGTCTACATAACTTGATGGACCTCTTCTACTAATGTCTCTTTCACCGAGACCCTCAAGTTTGTGCTCTCATCACCACCTTCCTGGTGATGCATTCGGGCTCCTCACGTGTCCTCTTGGTAGTCCTAGTCCTATTCCTCGTAACGCGCGGTTCAGCACCACGTCCTCCTTGTGCTCCACCCTAGAGGCCATAGATGATCTACTTCCAGCCATTCTCGAATCACTATAAGATTCAAACACTAACATGGTCATTCAAGGAATAGCTTGGATTATGTCAAGTATAGTAAGTCCCTAATTACAGTTGCTAGTTATGATTAGCCACCTACTTTACTCTTTACACCTCAGCATTTCCTATCCTGACTACATCAGTATCTAAATCTACACAAAAGCACACTAACCGCACAACATGCGCACATCATACTAGTTAACATTAACTTACTTAAAACGTTTACAATAAACCTTTACCTGCAAGCACGTAGCTACTAGGGCTGACATCCCTCCATTTGCCCTATTTTCAGTTTAAGATTAGGTTTTGAAAATGATTTACCCAATTCACATAAACTTTAGCTCTGATACCAACTTGTAAGGCCCCGTTTCCGGGCACCTCACAGTTAGTCATTCATTGTACATAAAACATTTTAAAAACATACATTACCTTTACAGCGGAAATTAAAACTTTCATTAATAATTAAAAACATGCCATTACATGACATTACAATATTCATTTTCATATCAAAATACAATGACATGTCAAAATATGGATGCCAGCCTCAAAACGCTCCCAGTAGCTTATGCATCCATGCCTGCAACTCCTCAGCATTAATAAAATACCTGCCAACTATCATGCATACAAAAGTCAGCGACTCATGACATTACAATACTCATTTTCATATCAAAACAAACCCTCGACTCATGTCCGAAGGCTGACACAACACCGGGATACGTGAAAAGATCCCCTTCGAGTCAATCACTGGGATTGAACTCTATCCGAGGTCTTTGCGATAGTAGGGTCGCTCACCTCATTGTCAATCTCAATGATTGAACTTTATCTGAGTCTTTTACAACACAAAGTCGCTCACCTCATTATCTTGTCTCATGCAATACCCCCGACTCATGTCCGAAGACTGATGTTGTGCTGGGGCTGTAAACAAACCCCGATTCATGTCCGAAGATGGACACAGCACGGGGTACGCAACACGGATCTCATCATCCGTCACTTCTTACTCATCATTCGTTATCTCACATGTTCATTCGTTTCGTACTTTATCGTATTCGTTTGTTTTGTACTTTATCATTATCTTTCACTTCGTTACATAATACTTTACGTTTATTCATTTATTCACTTTATTCATTCATTCATACATCCTACCATGTAAAGTCATACATATCGTATTACATAACATTATACGTTTTGAAAGCTCTTTAACGAAGAAAGATAACATATCACTCATACACATGCACATCATAATTTTCATCACATCACCATGCACACAAAGCATTGTTAGGATCAGTGATCTACGTTGATTGATTAGGGAGTATTGCAGCGGAAATCGAACAATGAATTTAGACAATTCACAAGAATACAATTGATATTCAAAGTAAGAACAAACGATTATAGAAAGAATTCTGCAAATCAAAGATTTCATTCAATACGCGCTTTCGTGGTGGCAAAATGTCACACTGACAATCAGGTCAATCATCCCTTATATAGGAATGTCGCGGTGGAGCATTCCTTATATAGGAGATGTGACGTCTGCTGATGTCACTTGATAGTGACATCTGACAGAATTATTCAAACTACTGAAAGTTAACACAACTACTGAAGATGTCAAAACAGCTGACATCTTCTTACAAAAATACTAAGTGTTAATGTCACTACAACTACTGAAAAGAAACTACTGAAACTACAACGACTGAAGAACATGCTCTTCAGTCGTTTTACAAATACTGAAACAAAAAGAAACTACTGAAAGGAAACCATCACAACAACTGAAGAATGCTTCTTCAGCTGTTGTAACAAGCTCTGAAGGCTTCAGTACTTGTACTTGAACTTCAGCTTTTGTCATCAGCTGATGTCTCCAGTCTTTGTACTTCAGCTGTTGAAGTCTTCAGTACTTTAGTCTTCAGCTGTTGAAGTCTTCAGTACTTTAGTCTTCAGCTGTTGATCTTTAGACTTTGGTCTTCAGCTGTTGAAGTCTTCAGTACTTTAGTCTTCAGCTGTGAAGTCTTGAAGTCTTCAGACTTTGTCAAAACAGCTAATCAAGTCTTCAGCAGTTGTTGTGATGTCTGTAGGACTTAGAGGTTTTTCTGATCAGGCTCATTGGTTCTTTTGGTCCAACAAACTCCCCCTGAACCAATGCAGCCAAAACCTCTAAACTTATTGAAGATGTCCCACTTATTATGGCAGAGAGATTTGGTCTTTTTGTCTTCTAGATCAGCTCAGAAGTGACCCATATAAGCACAGGCCTGGGAAGAAGTCTCAATGATCTGTTTGGCAAAGGATGAATGGGAACTCTGTCTGGGGAACTGTACACAGAGCTGTTACCCCATCCATGAGATCTACTTCTCAACAATGAGTCTGTATGACTCCCTTGTATAGGCCTCAAGGAAGGTTACTATTCCTCCATGGTAAGTTCTTCAGCTCCTCCATCAAAAAGTGATTCTGGCCCATAATATTCAGATAGGTATTTGACCTGTTCCCATTTTTGAGTTCCACAATTGTTATTACTCTATAAGCAAATTCATCAGGGTGATTACCCTCTAAAACAACTGGAGCTCATTCTTTCTGGCTTCCTCAAGCCTCTTATATACTAACCCCTTCTTCACCATTTTATTTTTCCAGCATCTTCTGTGGGGTCAGGTTAGGTTATAGGCTTTCTTGAAGTCATCTAGGATTTCCAGGGTGATACTACAAAGACCAGTGAGATCACTTCATCTACAATCTTCTTCACCTGGCCAATGTATCTCTGTGGAATGTTTTTCTTGTGAATCCTATGAGACACCCTGGGATCAGGCCAAATCCTCACTCTCTCCTTTTGATATTGAAATGTATGTTTAAGAGTGTATAATCTAAGAGCATGTTTCTTCATGTTGATGATTGAGATGTGGCAGCATATGCTTGTCAACCCTCCTCAACAATTCCTCATCATGTTGTTTGTGAAGCTCTTCTTCTTCTAGCTTCACTTTCACAATTTGTCTTTCAGTTTCAGGAGTAATTGTTGAGAGTGACTTGTGGCCTTCGGCAACTGTATAACAGCTGAGAGTGGCAGCCTATCTTCATCTTTATCATTATCTTCATCATCTTCTTCTAGCCTCAGTACCCTTCTCTTCCTCTTCTGGGGTACTTCATCGGCTACTAGTTTGAGGGTAGAGGAGTGGTTTGGTGGGTTGTGGTTGTGGTGGTTTTGGTGTGGGAATGTTGACAGGCTGTTCTAGCATTCTGGATGTGAGGTCGGCTTTAGATTACTTGACTAGTTCAGTCCTTCTGCTCCAGCACCAGCTTCGTTTAAGGCTTCAATAACCAATCCTTTTGTGTATACTTCAGACGAACAGATCTTGGTGGTTATTGCCAGATGCTGTCCCTGGACCATGCCTTGATCTCAATCAATGATCTACCCAGATATTTCGCTATGAACCTGATCATGATCTCTAACGTTTCCTTTCCAACACATCATAACTTGCCCATCTAGCTTGGATTTCTTCAATCTCTAGTCTTCTGATTTCTGAGTCAAGTTTTTCAGTGTCGTGGCCTTGCCTAAACAACTGATCAATGATGTTATCCATTGATCGGCTGTGTTCAGCATCAGCCTTCTTCACCATTGTCTCCAAGTCAGTCTCCTTCTCATTCTTCCTTTTCTTGTATGTGACATGAAATTCTTTAGTACTTTCAGTCACTTTCTCCATGTCAGCATCCTTCACCTTCTCTTTTTCAGTTTCTTTCCTATCTGCATCCTCTTTCTTTTTGCTTTCACTGACTGAATCTCCCCTTTTTGGTTGCATTGGTTGTAAGGGTTTGATTGTCAGAAAGCCTTTTGCTTACATCATCCTCTATCATGGGTTGTATAACTGACGGAAGCCTCTCATCAAGGGTTTTAAGGACCATATCAGTGATAGTTGATGTGATGAGAGGTAAGGAATGTGAAAGATAGCAGCTATTTGCTCAGGGGGTTCTGTCCCTGAGAAATAGTGCCAGAAGCAGAGGCAGGTGGCTGAGTGTTTTGGAGTGGCTCAGTGTATGGGAGACCTTCAGAGGAAGGTGCCATCTGTGGGTTTGAGGGGTAGATGGGTTTGATCCTGAGAAATGTTGGAAAGCAGCTCTTTGAGTCTGCTCACCTCATCCTCGAGGATGGTGTTTTGGGCTAAAACATCATAAAAGAAGCCCAGGTCATCATCAGGTTTACTGAATCACCTGACCTCCTGATAGAATCAGGATGAACATGCTCTGAGTGTAGATCAATAGTAGCATGTGCCCTTGGTCATGGTACTGGGGACTTCCTGCCTCAGGACCATGTCCTTCATCAGCAGTTGCCTCTGGTGAGGTCTTATGAAGTTACCAACTTTAGCCTGATCATATGCTGAAGCAGGGAAGTGGCAGCCTCACCAGAGATTCGAATCTCCGTTTCTACACTGGAGATTGAATATGGTAACCCCTATGCTGGGGTGTCAGAAGCACTTTGGTCCTCCCCCTCAATGGTTGGAGCTATCCCAGTTGTGATTGGTATCTGGGGAGGAGGTGAGGAGTGCAACTGAGTCAGCACTTTGGCAATTATGATGGTAGGACTTGGGGGGCGGTTGCAGTGGGAGAGGGTGTGAAGGCAGTATGCACCCGGGGAGAGTGGTGCGTTTCAATGGCAACCTCCTCAAGTGAGGAAGGTTCCAGATGTATAGGTGCCCCAGAGATGGTTGCTACAAGCTCTGTTGAGAGGAAACCTGAGCAGTGAGGGTGAGTGAGTCCGTGTATCTACTGGGGGGTTATGACCAGTAGATATAACCTGCGTTTGTGTTGCAGGGGCATCCTCAGGGGACTCATTTCCCTGAGTAGCCTTTTTGGCTTTCTTGTGTTTGGGTTTGGTGGGGACAAAGGATTTGGAGGTGGTCGCTGTGGGTTCCAGCTGCGTGGGTTTTCGCAGTTTGGCAGCCAGTTTGAGTGACTGGTCTGAGTTGTGCCTGGAGTATACTTCAGGCAATATAGCCGTGGCAGGGACTCCAAGGCCAACAAGGCCGTCAGCTTTCAGCTGGTTTACTATAATGGCCATTTAACCGAGGATATAATATCCATCGGTTAGCTATAGGCTTGGAGGCCATATCCTTGAGTTCAAGAAATAATATTTCAGAAAATTTAAATGTTGTTGGTCAAGGATAGAATAATACCTGGCCACCTCGTCGACATTTGATCCCAAGAAGAAGTCTTAGGAGCTAAGCATACATTCACCATATGAAAAATTAGTCGTTCCGCATCATGGAAATGTTTCTTCAGGGTAGAGGCACTAAGGTTACCCTGGTATCCATGTTGGGCAAATGATAGATCAGTGGTGCCCTTTGGATACCCAGTGGGAAAAGTGGCATCATCCATGTAGAGTTTGTCGAAGGATTTCTGGAGTGATGACCACCTGACGATTGTTGACGAACGACTGGAGAGAGTCGGTGTCATTCTCCCTAGTGACGAGGGTGACGTTCGTCCAGAACTGCTGGAGGGATTCAGCATGAATGGTAGGATTTAGAAGGAAATCCGTTTTGTATGGAGAGTTGATCATTAGATCAATGGCATTATCAAACTTTGTCCAGAAGGGTGAGTTGGTAAGGTAAGCAACACAGTTGTGTCGTGGTTTAAGCTTCATGTTTGCCATGGATGTAGAAAAGGTTCTGAGTTCTTGAACGTTAGGTTTGAGATGATGAAGCCCTGTAAGACAAGGTATTTATAAAGTATGGTTATAAAGCAACTGAAGGGTTTGGTATGAGTCATCAGTAGTTTTAAGCGACTGATGACGTGGTATTAACCTTCAGAGGTTGAAACAACTGAAGTTTGGTTGTAGGCATCAGTAGTTATAAAACTACTGAAGACCATGGTTGTAGCTTCAGATGTTGGAAACAGCTACGACGTGGTGTTAGTCATCAGCAGTTGTGAAACTACTGAAGACATAGTTTTGTCATCAGTTGTTGTAAACAACTGAGACATGGTTAGTCATCAGTAGTTGTGAAACTACTGAAGACGTGGTTTTGTCATCAGTGTTTAAGATGAAGCAGCGGTTTTAGAAACAACTGAAGAGAAAATTCTCATCAGTAGTTTTCGTCAATTCATAGCTTTTCAGCTGTTTCATACTGTCCTCAACACTTACTCATCAGTCTTTTTGGCTTTTTTTCAGTTGTTTCATAGGACGTCAGTACTTATCTGTTTGTACTTATATCAGTAGTTATGACTATCAGTTCTTGTAACAAAATCGGTATATTTGAGATATGGTTACAAATGATCATCAGTACTTATTTACTGAGATCATTCGTAGTTATCACTTATTCTAGCTGCAGCATACCAAGCCTTAACACTAGGTTTTGGAAAGTCGAACTATCCAACGGCTTAGTAAAAATGTCTGCAAGCTCATCAGCACTAGGCACAAACTTTGGATCAATCAGACCTTTTTCAAAACAGTCCCTAATAATGATGTCTGATGCTGTCTCTATATGTTTGGTCCTAGAGTGCTGGACAGGATTCTTGACAATGCAAAGAGCTGAAGCATTATCCATTAATAATGGAGTCTTAGTCTCTGTAATACCATAATCCAAAAGTTGGTTCTAAAGCCAGAGTACCTGAGAAGTACAGCTTGCAGCAGCAATGTACTCTGCTTCAGCAGTGGATGTAGCAACAGATGTTTGTTTCTTACTCTGCCAAGAAATCAAACAGTTTCCTAGGAATTGACATCCACCAGAAGTTGACTTTCTGGTTAACTTACATCCTGCATAGTCACTATCAGAAAAAGCAACCAATTTGCAAAAGTGTCCAGTGGAATACCAAACCTAGAGATTGTGTACCTTGCAGATATCTAAAGATCCGTTGACTGCAATCAAGTGAGACTTTAGGAGCAGCCTGAAATCTAGCACAAACACACGTTGCAAACATAATATCTGGTCTAGAAGCTGTTAAGTACATCAAGGACCCAATCATACATCTGTAAAGTGTTTCATCAACAACTTTACCTTTCTGATCTGCATCCAGTTGTGTGGTGTTGCACATGGGAGTAGAACAGGGCTTACAATTTTGTAAATCAAACTTATTCAAAAGATCTTTTGTATATTTAGACTGATGAATGAAAGTCCCATCAGCCTTTTGTTTGATTTGCAATCCTAAAAAGAACTGTAATTCTCCCATTGCACTCATTTCAAATTTCTTATGCATTAAATTGGTAAAGTCATCACACAACTAGGGGATCAGAGGATGCAAAAATAATATCATCAACATAAATTTGACAAGTAGCTTATGCTGATCCACCTTCTTAATGAATAAGTTTTATCTATGGAGCCTCTAGTGAATTTATTTTGAAGAAGAAAATTTGATAATGTCTCATACCAGGCTCTAGGAGCTTGGTTCAACCCATAAAGAGCCTTATCAAGCTTGTATACCCAATCTGGATGTTTATTATCCTCAAAACCTGGTGGTTGACATACATAAACTTCTTCTTTTATTTTACCATATAAAAATGCACTTTTAACATCCATTTGAAAAACTTTAAAATTGTGAAATACAGCATAGGCTAGAACAATCTAATTGCCTCCAGTCTGGCTACAGGGGCAAAGGTCTCATCATAATCAATACCTTCTTCTTGTGAAAACCCCTGAACAACCAGTTTGGCATGTCTTAACAATAAGCCCATTTTCATCTGTTTTGTTCCTAAACACCATTAGTGCCTATTGCACACTTACCTGGGGGTAGAGGAACCAGTTCCCACACTTGCTGTTTCTTGAACTGAAGTAGCTCAAGCTACATGGCTTCCACCCATCCATTGTCTCTCAATGCAACATGGTAGTTCTTTGGCTCTTGCTGACTGATGAAGAGAGCATAGAAGCACAAGTTAGACAATTGACTTCTGGTTGAGATGCCAGCATTGATACCACCAATGATTTGAGACATGGGGTGATCCTTTAGCTCTTAGTGCACAATAAGATCAGTGCAAGGTTTGTAGCCGGTTCAGCATCAGCCGATGTTGATTCAGATTCTTGAAACCAAGTATTAGATGGCAAATCAACGATGTAGAGGAATCAGAAATCTCATCAGCATTGTTGTGGATGGAGCTGCTGAAGGTACAGGAACATCAAGTTGAGCAGACTCAGGCAGTTGGTCACTAAACTTGAAAAGGTGGAGTACTGATATCATCATCATACAGTACCACCAGGTGGAAGACTTGCTGCAGAAGATGATTTGTCCACATGATTTGCAACAGCTGGAGTTTGATAAGGAGCATATTGCAGTATGTCCAGATCAAACAACTCCACAGGGTTTTGTGGAATTTTATCCTTAGAGGATTCATTGAATTTCACATGCAAGGTTTCTTCAACTATCTTTGTTCTGCAGTTGAAGACTCTGTAAGCCTTGCAAGTGGATGAATATCCTAAAAATACCCTGCATCCACCTTAGGATCAAATTTGTGGAGTTGACCCTTTGTGTTGAGAATGAAACAAGGACATCCAAAGACTCTGAAGAATGAAATCAAAGGAGGCAAATGATGTAGAGCTTCATATGGAGTCTTCATCAACCTCTGATTTACTAACACTCTATTCTGCACATAGCAAGCTGTATTAACAGCTTCAGCCCAAAAGGTCAAAGGCAAACCAGAGTCAGCCAACATGGACCTTGCGGCTTCAATTAAAGTCCTGTTCTTTCTCTCCACTACTCCATTATGTTCTGGAGTCCTTGGGATGCTAAACTGCCTTTTGATTCCTTTTGAAAGATGAAAATCATCAAGCGCAGGGTTTCTGAATTCAGTACCATTGTCACTCCTTATACACTTGACTGATAAGGAATACTGCTTCTCAACATACATAACAAAGTTATAATCTTCTGAGCAACCTCATCCTTTGAATGTAGACAGAAGGTCCATACGAATCTGGAGTAATCATCCACAATTACCAGACAATATTTCTTCTTTGCCATGCTCATCACTCTCACAGGACAAATAAATCCATGTGTAGTAACTGCAAGCAGGCAATGGACTTAGGTTCTTCAATGGGAGAGAATGAGACTTTGTGTTGTTTTCCTTTCAAACAAGCAATGCAGGCTTCATCACAGTGGAACTCCTTTGTTGATAAACCTCTCACTAAACGATTGTGGATCAGCTGATTCATGTTTCTGATATTGACATGACCCAGCCTTCTATGCCATAGTTTAGATTCCTGAAGAGAGGCTTTGGAGAACAGGCATGGATGACCCTTCAAATCAATCATCTTTGACAAATCTAAGGTA
Source organism: Flaveria trinervia (assembly GCA_025506515.1). Lineage (NCBI taxonomy): Eukaryota > Viridiplantae > Streptophyta > Magnoliopsida > Asterales > Asteraceae > Flaveria > Flaveria trinervia. Next base: position 72,078,826 of record CM046455.1, read on the forward strand.
TACACTCTTCCAATCTGTTGGCCTTCAGGAGAGTATGTTCATCCATTACCTTGTCAATTAGCCTCAGAACTTGGGAAGACGATTTCCTGCAGTTCTGGCTTCTGAAAAGTGCAACATGCCCTTTATCACACATCTGACTGACACTCAGCAGATTATACTTGAGATTCTCCACATGGTTGACATCATCAAACCGGATTTGTCCATTAGACACATATCCTTTCCCAATGATGTAACCTCTGGCATCATTTCCAAATGAAACAAATCCCTTCTTTCCTTGAGAGTAGTCATTAAGAAGAGAACTGCTCCCAGTCATATGCATTGATCCTCCACTGTCCACATACCAGATGCTCCTTTGGCATGTTGAAGAACCCTGCATAAAAGAAAACTAGTTAGATTTTGAGACCCAAACCTTTTTGGTTTTGGGTCTATTTTCATCAACAGATGCAACCATAACTTGTTTCTTATGATTAACAGCTGAAGAAGGAGATGGTGCTGAAATGGATTCCTTAGATTTGTGCTTGGAATGCTTTTTCAGTGATTTTATCACAGCTGCATCTAGTTGGTTAACTCTCCCTAACAAAGTTGAACCATCATAACAAGTTGTGTCTGATTTGTGGCCAAAGCTTTCAGCTCTTGTGACATATCAGTACTTGTGTTTGATGAATGTCTGTGATCCACCATTTCCTCCTTAAAATTAACAGACTTAGTCTGATGTTTATCATGAGGAGCACCATCAGCTGTTTTATGATGAACCTTATCCTTCTTTTTGAATTTGGTTGAAGACTTGGGTTTATCACAATGGAATGATTGCGGTACAAACTTGGTCTCAAACTCAGTTTTCATTTCATCCATCTGGATTTTAATGAGCTTATCTCTGTTGAGTTTGGAACCCTTTCTGTACCAACATTCATCAGAAAGATGATTGAATTTACCACATATTTCACATGGTTTATTCTTCATCTTGGATTGATCAACTGCTGATGTGGAAACTACTAAAGGTGTGCTCTTCAGTACTTTCCTCCTTTCAGTAATTTTGTTCAGTACTGAAGAATCTGTAACAACTGAAGAGTTGTTCTTCAGCTGTTCATTGCCAGCAGTTGTTAATCCATTTATTTCAGCTGATTTGAAATGCTTTTTAGTTGTTGTAACTTGCCCTTCAAAACTTAAGTTACTTTGAGGGACAACATCTGAAATACTCAGCTTCATGTGCTTATGAGTAGTTAACCCATCAGCCAATTTACTTGCTGAGGTATCAACCCTTATCTCATCTTGTGATTTCGGGAGATCACTTGTGAATGATGCACATGATAATGTGGTTTGGAGATTGCTTTCACTTTCAGATTTTACTACTGGTTTTGGAGTAAAATCTGTTGGAGGTGCAATATGGTTGTAACCAATTCCAAACTTCACATTCGAAGCAGATTGCTTACTGAGCAGCATTTCAAATCCCTTGCAGGATGACACCCAGCGGTCACACTCAACTTGGGTAACTTCAAGTTTTTCTTTGAGTTCCTTATGGTTCTCAAGAATGACCTCTAGCTTAGCCTTTTCATCATTTAATTGGGATTTAAGCTTATAAATCTCATCATCTTTGTCCTTAAGGACAGACTCATATTCAGCTTTTCTTTTGGAAATAGTTTGCTCAAGCTCTAGATTTTGATTATTACAGCTACATTTGCTTCTCTAATAGAGACAAATGCATCTATGCAAGATTCAGAACAAAGCTTGGCCTTAGCCTCAAAAGATACCTGGGTTACCTGTGAAGAAGATGCATTGGAGCATGAACCCTCAGTAGATTCCAGGGCCATGAGAGCTAGATTCCCAAAAGGATGTTCACCACCATGTTGACCATCACCAGTAAATAATTGCTCAGTACCAGAGAGATCATCTGGTAAACTGCTCCAGTCAACATTACCAGGGGTGAAAACGCTGTGATGAGGTTGTGAATGAGATGGTAGAGGCTCAGGTAATGCTTGTGGTTGTTGTGCAGTAGGTACTTGAACTGGATTTGGCTGAGGCATGTAATAGCAGGGATACGGATATGACATTGGACCCTGAGGGACAAAATATGTAGGCAAAACAGGTTGTGAATGATGACCAGAACTAGCAGGATGTTGCCCCCTGTTTTGTGGACTAGTGCTTGGAAAAGTCACAAAGGGTGCAGAGGAGTTAGATCCAGATGATCTACACTCTCTTTCAAAGTGTCCAAGCCCTTGGCATTTGTGACACCTCAACTTACTCTTGTCAAAACCAACTTTGGTTTTGCCAGAGAGTCTTGGAATTTTCTGCCAGTTCTCTTGTAGAACTTCTGAGATCTGATATTAATCAAGGCCATTTGGCTCAGAATATCCATCTCTTCTAGATCATCATCAGCTATTCCTTTCAAATCATCCATGATAAAACATAAATTGTCACTATTACAGCTTGAGTGACTATCAACACCAACAAATGCATGATCTGAACTGTCTGAAGAGAATCTATATGCTCATCATAATTACTTTCAGATGCAGCATATTCTGACTCATGACCAACCAAGGCAGTGTTCGCTGGTACAAAGTCATCAGTGAGCTTTCCTGACGATGCCAGTTTCCTTTTCTGCTCTATCTCTCTTTCAAATGTAAGCAATTTCCCATGAAGTTGGGTGAGAGATAGTTTATCCAGATTTGCACTGGAGTGTAGGACAATAGTGTATGTGTCCCATCTCTCAGGCAGTGATCTAAGAAATCTGTTGTTCATCTGGATATTGGTATATTCATGTTTGACCATTTTTAGCTCAGAGATCAAACAGGAAAAACGCTCAAACTGTTGAGTCAGTGTCTCACCCTTCCTATGAGAGAAGGTTTCATATTGTTGGGCAAGGATTTCTCTGTTGTTTGCTAAGACCTCATTAGTTCCACCGAATTGTTCCTTCAGTGCGTTCCAGAGGTCATGAGCAGTTTCATGATGCATAAGCCCTGAATAGATTTCATTCGGCAGTGCCATGGCCAGAATTCCATGGGCTTTAGCATCAACCTCAAGCAGTTTCCGATCTTCATCTGAGTATTGGTCCTTCTTCTTCGGAACCATTTGATTGGTTTCAGGATTGTTCACCATAGGCTTATGTGGACCATGTACCACTGATGTCCAACAACCTGAACTATTAACAGACAGATGATGAAGCATTCTTTGTTGCCATATGTTATACTCAGTCCTAACCAGCATCGGAGGCTTAGTTGAGGAACCGGTATTGTGAGGGTCATTAGAAGGAGTAGTCATTCTCAGATTCAACCAAATCAATTAAGTTTTCATAGATTTAGAACAGAACACAACAGACCAAATTGAACCAAGAGAACAGAAAGCAATAAAACGAAAGTAGCAGAAATTCAATTTAACTATACCCAATTCTTGCAAATATGCCAATTCAATCAAATGCAGATATCGATTAGCAGTTTCAATGATCAATTGTTAGATCGATCAATGATTAACCTACTTTGATACCAATTGTTAGGATCAGTGATCTACGTTTGATTGATTAGGGAGTATTGCAGCGAAATCGAACAACGAATTTAGACAATTCACAAGAATACAATTGATATTCAAAGTAAGAACAAATGATTATAGAAAGAATTATGCAAATCAAAGATTTCATTCAATACGCGCTTTCGTGGTGGCAAAATGTCACACTTACAATCAGGTCAATCATCCCTTATATAGGAATGTCGTGGTGGAGCATTCCTTATATAGGAGATGTGACGTCTGCTGATGTCACTTGATAGTGACATCTGACAGAATTATTCAAACTACTGAAAGTTAACACAACTACTGAAGATGTCAAAACAAATGACATCTTCTTACAAAAATACTAAGTGTTAACTGTCACTACAACTACTGAAAAGAAACTACAACGATTGAAGAACATGCTCTTCAGTCGTTTTACAAATACTGAAACAAAAGAAAACTACTGAAAGGAAACCATCACAACAACTGAAGAATGCTTCTTCAGCTGTTGTAACAAGCTCTGAAGGCTTCAGTACTTGTACTTGAACTTCAGCTGTTGTCATCAGCTGATGTCTCCGGTCTTTGTACTTCAACTGTTGAAGTCTTCAGTACTTTAGTCTTCAGCTGTTGAAGTCTTCAGTACTTTAGTCTTAGCTGTTGATCTTAAGACTTTGGTCTTCAGCTGTTGAAGTCTTCAGTACTTTAGTCTTCAGCTGTTGAAGTCTTCAGACTTTGTCAAAACAGCTGATCAAGTCTTCAGCAGTTGTTGTGATGTCTGTAGGACTTAGAGGTTTTTCTGATCAGGCTCATTGGTTCTTTTGGTCCAACAAGCATAAGCCATCACATCATAATAGGGCCTATCTCCCTATTCTACAACTAATACCACTTAGAAAATACTAAGTCCAAAATGGGTGCATGGGACTTTTAAGGCGCCTGAGCATAAAAATTCTAAGTGTAAAACAGTCTGGGCGCATGGGCACTATTTGGGCGCGTGAGCCCTGTTTGGGAGCTTCACCACTATGCAGGTGCATCAACACTTAGCCGTTTTTAGCAACTTGGGTGCATGTGAACTATTTAGGCGCACAGATAACACTTAGGCGCATGGCCAACATGTTGGGCGCATGGACCACTGTTCAGGCGCATGGGTTAGCACTTAGCCGCCTGGACAGAAATCAAGGTGCATGGGTACTATTTAGGCGTATGCCCTTAGGCGCATGAGGACTCTTAGGTGCATGATCATATTCAGACGCATAGGAACATCCTGAAATATTTTCTATGCTACATGCAACACCTGATTACCATTCTCACACTACCCAAACACACATCTAACATACTAAAGCTCTTAAACAAGCTAAACATCAATTCTAACCCATTTACCAACTCTAAAACATACACATACAGGCATCATCGAACAATAAGTTAAAAACCCACGGTTTCTTTTAAAACATTTACTTGGTATGCATAATAGCCCCAAACAAGTTGTATATCAGTAAAAGAGGGGTTCTAGAAACTCATCTTGAGCAGTCTTTGAGCAACACACTTCAAGTTCGAGACCCACCTTCAAATTCAGCTCCTAAATCCCGAAAACAAACACTAAACACCAAGAACTTCGGTCAAGAAGCTGTGAATTCGGTTAAAACCGAACTTAGATCAAGAAAACTTACCTTTCACAGTTTCTTCTTCCTTTCTCTCTCTAAAACCGAGAGCTTTCTTCTTCTTCTTCCACCAATAGTAAAAGAAGTTTTCTGCTTTTAATGTGGGCGGCCATACCCGTTTATAATATAAAATAATAAACTTTTGTACTTTGTACACTTTACCCCCTTCCACTTGTGTCTATTTTCTTTTCTTTCTATTTACTTTTCCTTTCTTTTCTTTTTTATAAAATTCGGGGTGTTACAAGATCCTATTTGAACGGCGATCCAATCAGTGAGATCACAAACCCGGATCAATCTAACGATTAAATAATGTTAAGAACAGGTAGGAATCAATCTGAGATGAACTACGAAGTTGGAATAGCTTTAGAAATCGCTCTGGACGGCTAGGGTATGCAAAATCTTGAAGTGTCCCATTTCCACAAATTAAGTGGTACTTATAGGTTGCAGTATACAGTCGTACGACCGAGCCATACGTATGGTCCAGTCATGCGATTAAGTCATATGATTGATCCTTACGTACTTCTAATCTATTTGTTTAGTTCAATCGTACGACTGATTCAATCTTATGACTTAGTTGTGCGACTGAGCCAATCACCTGGTTCAGTCGTGCTACTGGTCCATAAGCATGGATAACCATAAGACTAAGTCAAACACACTACTGAGCCATTACTAACTCATTACTGTGAATGACTCCTGCAGGCACATATATATTATTCAGTCAAGCATGTATATATAAGCGATATAAGATTGTGATAAACATAATTGTAAATAGACATGCAAACACATATGAAATTACCAAAATACCCTTGTATTTAATATCATTATGTAACATCTCGTATTTTTTCCGTTAAATTAAATGTTAACTTTGTTAAATTCTTGTATGGACTAATTATGTCATTCATGAAACTTATGGGTTGTTTATGCATATTACTTTAATTGGTTTTTTTAATCCTTTAATTTGTAAGGTTATAATGATAATTATATAATAATAATAATAATATAATTATTATTATAATAATAATAATATAATAATAATAATAATAATAATAATATAATAATAATAATAGATTATAATATTGAAGTTAATAATAATAATAATACTAGTAATGATAATAACTTATAAAAAATTATTAACTTAAAAGTGTTTAAAATTTATTTAAGTTGAGGGGTTATTTTTGCCATTTTATAAACTTAAAATGAATGTTTTTACATGAAATAATAAGACTTACACTGCAGGGACCAATGTGTAAATTCTTTTAAAAAACCAACCCAACCCCCGTTTATCCGGTCGAAACTCCGGCCACCCTCCGGCTGGAGTTCCGACGACCCTAAAATCGAAAAATTTCATCAAATCGAAACCCCCAAACGAACCATAACCACTCGGAACTCGATTCGAACCCAACAAACTACAATAATTGAGCTTAAAACACCGGTTACCACCCAATCAAATGCATAACCGATGCATCTTAAACTCCATAGCCGTTTGGGCAATAAAGTCTAATAATAATCCAATTACGTTAACCTGAACGACCATCTAAGTTATCCTAAACGTTCTCGACACTTGATTTCACCCGAAAACATAGAAAATTTCCCATTTGATTCTCTCCTCGTCGCAACCTACAATCTAATTGAAACCTATCTTCCGACCTATGTAATTTGAAATTGACAAAGGGCTTTTCATCATTTGGGCTATTCGAAACTTTCTGTAAAGCAAATTCGATTTTCATCACCGATTGTACCTGAACGAATTGCGGCATAGACGCGCACTGTTCTTGACCCTGTTCTTCATCGATTCATTCACAAAACGGGTATTAGATACCTCATTTTTTTCGTATTTACAAGGGGAATCAAAGCCCCATGTTTGTTTCCGTTAACAAAATCGATTTGGCCTTCAATTTATGGTCCAATCGATTTAGGTTTCTAAGGAAAATGGGGGAATTTTTAGTTTGTGTTTATAAGAATTTAAAACCGAAGTAAACCAAGGCATCAGCCCTGGTTCACTGGTTAAGTCACTACCCCTCCACCATGAGGTCCCGGGTTCGAACGCGGGCTCCCTCATCTATTTTTTAAGGCTCTTTAGCCCTTAATTTAATTATGAATTTTTTTTGAATAATTACAAAAATAGTTTTTGTAAACTTTAAATATTTTTATAGACACCAAATAATTTTCTAAATTTTTTATTTGATTAAATAATGAAATAACTTACTTAAAAACTTTTTAACAAAGGTTATAATTAGGATATTTCTATAAAATAGACTATAAATGATGATGTATATCACTACAATTTTTATTAGTTAAATGTTATTGTTTAAAACTATAATTTTTACAAATGAATATAAAAAGATATTTACGGTTTATATATTTAAACTTTGTTGATTATTGTAAACTTATTTCTTTATGACAAACTATTTAATTAGTATCACTCTTTTCTTTAAAATTAAAATAAGGTGTTTTTATCAAAACCCCAAATTCCCCTTGCAACCTTAGTTCTCGTTAAATCGTTAACCTTATTATTAACCTAAAACTTTGAATATATATTTAGGTGCCTTGTGACGATTCATCTTGGAAGGACGTATATTATTCTTAAATAATCTCCATTATATACTTATTTGACATGTGAGTTTTCTTGCCCCTTTTTACATTTTTCACACTATTTTAGGGTGAAACATGATACTTATACATCATACACTTATAAACGTTTGAGACTTGTAATGCACTTGCAATTCATCTTTATATTTTTTCATGGTTATTTGTATGTTGTAAGTGATTATATGAGATACATAGTTTGTTTACAATCATTAACTATTGCTAGCCTGGCGACGTCTTAGATCTTTGGGCCTAACAAGCCTATTTGGTGCTAAAGCGAGGTATTGCCGGCTCCTGATGACGTATGCTTGTTCATCATGGGAACCAAATACACTTAGCCAATCTTATATACTTGTAATGAAGTCGAGGTTTGGTTGTAACGATGTGTGTTCTATAACCTTACTAACTTATAACCTATGACATGAATTGCTACTTGTAACCTTATCATATTATGTATGAAAACCTTGGAAACTCACCAACTGTTTTTAGTTGACCTTTTATTTTTATCATGTTTCAGGTAATCCTTAAGTTTAAAGTGAACTTTTGAAGCTTGCAATAAAACTAGGACTTGGACCTAGTTAAATGAATACAATGTTTATGTTATGCTTTGTTTTATTTGGAACTATTTCATGTTTTGAGACTTATGATTGTAATATCTTTGAAACTTATAATTTTAATATTTACATTTAAATATAGTGTTATGTGGATGTGAACAATCTTAACCCTCACATCTCGACGATTCCGCCGTCAAGGTTGGGGTGTGACAGATTGGTATCAAAGCCCATAACTATAGGGATTTAGGTTATTAGAAATGGTGACCTAGACTATAGTTTATGCATGAACCTTATAGAATAATATTATTATTCTTGTAAAAAATATATATATTGTTTGCATGCTACATAATGTTATGCCATACTTATGTGCAACTTGATGCCTTAGCATAGGTTTGCCTTGTAATTATTTAAACTTTGTTACTTGTCTCCCTAAACTTACCTTTGACACTTTGACTCTCCCCGACAAATGAAACTTCTTAATCTTATTCTCGACGACACGTGGAATCGTATACTTATGCATATGACTTGAATCTTTAGACTTATGTTTAATCTATGCAAATCTCATCAAGGTTTTGATTTCATGAACCTAAGAAATTTATGTGACACATAGACACCTGTATTCTGTTTTCCTGGCAAAAGGCCCTCGGGCTAAGGCAAGCATATCGCATAAATACTACGGGACTAGTTATGCTTACCTGGGGATTTCTAGAATGAGTGATAAACGATGGTCAACATACACACATTTCTAAGGCGAATGGGTCAACTTACCTTGACGTGTCAATGTTTCCAAAGGGTAATGCGTTACCAATGGAACCATTCCAAGTGCCTTACAGATCTTTCCTTATCCTTGTTTAAATTATAAACCTTGTTATTCTTTCTCTCCCGTGTCTAACTCATTTTGTATATTCCAGCATGTCTCGTCATCATGGAAAGCGTGGAAGTTCCAATCGTAAGCTAGCCACCATGATCGCCCGGCAAATGGCTGCCGTCATCCCGACCATGGTTGCTGAAATCAATAGCACTTTGATGACCAACTCTAGCAACAATGGAAATGGTCAAGGAGAGAATAGTGCTAACCAAGGGCGTAACAACCAAACTTGCACTTTCAAGCACTTTAGCTCTTGCAAGCCCACTAGTTTTAGTGGCAAGGAAGGAGCCACTGGTCTTCTTGAGTGGTTCAAGAGCATGGAGAACACTTTTGTTAATTGTGAGTGTCCCGAGGCACTCCAAGTTCATTATGCCACTAGTATGCTCCAACAAAGGGCACTTACCTGGTGGAATAGCTAGAAGAGGAATCAAGGAGTTGATGCTATTCTGGCACTTACTTGGGAAGAGTTCAAGAACATCGCCATCGCGAAGTTCTGCCCGAGAAGCGAACTACAAAAGTTGGAGGAGGAGTTTTGGAACCTAGGCAAGATGGTGGTGACCATTTGGCCTACTCAACTAGGCATCATGAGTTGAGTAAACTACTACCCCATATGGTCGACACTGTCCCCTGTAACATTGAGAAGTTCATAAAGGGTGTACCACCCCAAATTCAAGATGCTGTGGTGGGTACCGACCCACAACCTTGGAAGAAGCCATCACTATCACCGCTCAACTCACCGAGAACCATATACAAGCGGGCACCATGTCTGTGAAAGGTGCAAAGAAGGTGGAAAAGACGGCTACCGAGGCCGTTAAGGAGACTAAAGCTGAACTGTCTCACAACAACAACAACAATTGTAAGTTTACACCGGCACACAACTATGTCGTGGCTGCACCCAAACAACCCGAAAGACAACTTGTACCTACAGCTACACTTGTGGCACAAGTGCCTGGGGCTAGGGCCTATGCTGGTCCTCAATCTATGTGCAACACTTGTAGGTATCATCATCCGGGGAATCAACCGTACCGTATATGCACCTTATGCTGTAAATATGGTCATTTGGTAGCGACTTGCCACCGTGCACCTAACAATGCCGCCGTGGTCACAAATCATGTTTGCTACAAATATGGGGAACCTGGTCATTTCCACCCATAATGCCCTCGTCTTGTGGGTAATGTTCCACAAGCCCGAGGGCGTGCTTTCAACATCAACGCTAACCAAGCATAAGCAAACAACATCCGGTGAATGGTATGTTAACTTACCTTTAACTTTTGTGATCCGATTCTTTTCATACATTACCTGTATCGTTAAATACCTTAAAATTGAACATGTATGTTTCGTATTAATAAAGCTTATGCCTATGTCCTATTTGATTCTAGAGCCGCTAAGAGTTTTGTTTCGTTAGAGTTTGAACATCATACTTGCTAAGCCACTGTTGATACATGTATGTCCCTAGATCATGATATGTAATGTAATAGATCTTGTTTGGTATGATTAATGAATAATATTGATTGTCTGTTAGTTATAATGTTTAATGTTTCATTAATGAGTCAACATTGAATTAGTGAATTAGGTTAGTGATTGCTTGAATGATTACACATAATGTTTTAGATTTGATACATTCAAACTTAACATAATGAAGTTCTCATGCGAATGGCTCATGCGACTGAACCATACGCATGAATAACTTCACACGATTGACTCAGTCGCACGACTGAACCAGGAGACTGGATCAGTTGTACGATTGTAATATAAGATTGGTTCAGTCGCACGACTGAACACTCAGTCGTACGAATGAATCAACCGCATGATTCAATCGCACGACTGAACCATACTAATGGTTCAGTCGCACGATTGAATAAAACCAACCTATAAATACAACTCAATTCGTGAAAAAGAAGGACTCTCGATCAATTACGATTCCAGACGTACCCTAGCCGTCCAGAAACCTTCCAATTCGTTCTCCAAGTTCATAGAACACATTAGATCGATTCCCAATCGATTTCTAACGTTAGTTTCAATTCTTGATTGATTCTTTGTGTGTTCTCACTGATTGGATCGCCAATCAAATAGGATTCCACACTATTTGATCTGGTTTACACGTTAATCACTTGGTATTTTGGTCAAATGCCAGGTCCTAACAGCCACATACGAAATTAGAAAGATCTCTAACCGTTGAAGTTGCCGATGGAGAACCAATCACCGTTGATGTCGTTATTCGTGATTGCATCTTATGTCTCGACACACATGATTTCCTTATTGATCTTATTCCTATGAAACTCGAAAGCTTCGACATCATCATTGGTATGGATTGGTTAGCCAAACACCATGCCGAGATCATTTGTTTCGAGAAGTGCATCCATATACAGTTACCTTCTGGGGATACTTTGAAAGTGTTCGGTGAAAAATCTTCCAAAGGGCTTAAACTCATGTCTTGCACTCAAGCCCGAAAGTGCTTAAGCAAGAAGTATATGGCCTTCTTGGCTTACGTGGTCAACAAGAAAGTCAAAGGGAAAGAACTTAAGGATGTCCCTATCGTACGAGACTTTCCTAAAGTATTTCCCAATGACCTTAGTGGTTTACCTCCTGTGCGTGAAGTCGAGTTTAAAATTGACTTGATACCGGGAGCAAACCCCGTGGCTAAGTCACCATATCGGCTTGTAGCATCGGAAATGCAAGAACTCTCTAGTCAACTTCAAGAGTTATCCAAGACGGGCTTCATTCATCCTAGTTCTTCGTCTTGGGGTGCACCTGTTCTTTTCGTAAAGAAGAAAGATGGATCTTTTTGTATGTGCGTCGACTATCGTGAGCTTAACAAGCTTACCATCAAGAATCGTTATCCTCTTCCTCGTATCGACGAATTGTTTGATCAACTTCAAGGAGCTGCTATATTCTCGAAGATTGATCTACATTCTGGATATCACCAACTACGAGTTCATGATGATGATATCCCAAAGACCGCATTCCATACTCGTTATGGGCACTATGAGTTCATGGTCATGCCTTTTCGTTTAAGCAATGCTCCTGTTGTCTTCATGGATCTCATGAATCGAGTATGCAAGCCTTACCTAGACAAGTTTGTGATCATCTTCATTGATGACATACTTATTTACTCCAAGTACAACACCGAGCATGAACTGCATTTGCGACAAGTTCTTGAGTTGTTGAAGAAAGAGCAATTGTATGCGAAGTTCTTGAAGTGTGACTTCTGGCTCGAGGAAGTTCAATTTCTAGGACACATGGTGAATAGCCAAGGAATCATGTTGATCCTACAAAGGTGGAAGCTGTGAAGAATTGGTGTGTTCCTACAACTCCTACCGAAGTTCGTTCTTTTCTTGGTCTTGCTGGTTATTATCGGTGATTCATTGTGAACTTCTCGAGGATCGCGAAGCCGCTCACATCTTTGACACAAAAGAATAAACCATTCGAGTGGGGTTTCGAGCAAGAAGAAGCTTTTGAAGCGTTAAAGCACAAACTGTGCAATGCTCCTATCTTGGCCCTACCCGATGGAAACTATGATTTCACCGTATATTGTGATGCATCAAAACAAGGCCTTGGTTGTGTTCTCATGCAATGAGGAAAGGTCAAATCTTATGCATCGAGACAATTGAAGGTTCATGAGGTGAATTACACAACACATGATCTCGAGCTTGGAGCTGTCGTGTTTGCCTTGAAGATTTGGAGACATTACTTGTATGGTACTCAATGCATTGTCTACACCGATCACAAAAGCCTTCGACACGTCTTAATAAAAAAGATCTCAATATGAGACAACGTCGTTGGGTGTAGTTGATTAGTGACTACGATTGTGACATTCGATACCATCCTGGTAAGGAAAATGTTGTGGCCGATTGTGACATCCGTCACCTTAAGGTCCATCGAACGACATAATTAACCATGGAATTATTTTAATTATTTTTCCCCTTCTTCATGAACTCCTGCTTTAAGGAACCATGTCTGCTTTATTTCCCTTGTGCCTGTACTTCCTCCGTGAACTTGTGCTAAGCATAAACCTTTTATAAACTTCATCACCATTATCGTCAAATGTATCATTTTTAATTATAACCATTTTCATTAATAAAACCATTTTAAGCTATCAATTACCATTAAACACGCTTTTAACCTTAATATAACGAGCACCTTTAAAGTCGTTTTCAACTGAAACAAACTTTGGGAACTCGGGGACTAAGTGCGGGAACTAAAATTAACATTTTGCAAACTTGGGATGGGTATAAAAACCCCATTCCCAGCCATTTCCTCATTCTCCCCATTCCTTCTTCAACATCTTCTTCTCCACTTCACATCCTCATCTTAGCACCAAAAACGCCCCGTTTGGTCTTGTTTTCTTCGTCTAGGCTTTGTCTACAAACTAGTCTACTCCATCCTTGCACGTAGATGACCTTGGTTGTCCATTTCTTGCTCGTTTTACTGCTGTCCATTTCTAGGGTTTTGGGTGTTCAGGTCAACTCAAACACAAGAGGTCGTGTGGGTGCGTGTGAAGACTTTCTGTGTGTGCTTCTTGTTTGTGTGTGTTTGTAGTGTGTTTCTGGAAGTCCTTGTTGTGTAAAACCCGTGCTCGAAGCAGCCGAAGGCTGCTCTGCACTTCAGCAGTCGTGAACCTGCAGTTTAGGCGACTGATTCTGTCATGCGACTGAGCCGTGCGACTGGGTGAGTCGTGCGACTGAGTCATACGACTGTGTCATTCGGGCAACTGATTTGTGCGACTGGGGATGTCATGCGACTGAGTCGTGTGATCAAATGTAGTGTGCGATTAAGTCCTACGATCGAATGAATGCATGCGACTGTGTGTGTAATCGCACGACTTAAGGCCAATCGCACGAATGAAGGTTCAATCGTACGAAAGTAGCTGATTCGTACGATTGAAGGTTGATTCGTGCGTATGGAGGTTAAGTCGTGCGATTGTGTGTTGTGTGGTACGACTGAATGCCAGTCATGCGAATGAAGACTCAATTGTATGATTGAAGCTGATTCGTACGATTGAAGGTTGATTCCTACGAATGGAGTGTTGAGTCGAGCGTCTGATTCTGTTGTGTGACTGATGATGCTATGTGTGCGAATTCCCCTCTTGAACGTCTGATGATGATTAGATAACAACAGTAAAAATGTCATTGCTTGACCACAAAAATTAAAATCAACGCCATCAACAGGCACATACTATTTCAATTTAAAGCAACCTAACATTTTACAACTATCGACAACTCATTTCGGACTACAAATATTTAACAAGTGCTATCTTTTATAACAATGGGATCTTTATAGGGATGTCATTAGCAATGACGACTCCTTCTGGTGCTTGGATCTACATAAGATCTGATGCGTGTGTCCGTTTGTGTATGCTACCCATGACCGAACCGATACAACCCGAACCGATCAAACATTACTATATGTTTTATACATGTCATTAACACTTAACAATAACTATCAATAGGTGTTTGACCATTCATTACATACAACTGTTGGGAACTTTGATCGTTCATACTTACCACTTAACAAGTGAGTTTCATGGCCCCTTTTATGCTTGCACTACTTTACAAACATTTACAAACTTGGGGGAAAAGTATGCTCACCCACTTTCATGCTGTACAACATACATACAATTTACATACTTGGAATCAACGTGCTACTGTTTTGTGAGTACTTATCTGATACATGCTTGAGTCAGCTTAGTGGTTCTTTCTTACAACCATTTAATTCCAGTGTGGGAACCGACGGATAGGTATTGGTAGTACTACTTGGGTTGACACCCCCACCCTCGTGTTGGTATACTAGTTAGTACCAACAATTGCCAGGAACGGGCCTTGGGTGAATATATTCTGACAAGATTCTTTGTGTACGTCGTTAGGTTTGGTTGTAAAACTCTTGTCATGTGATTTTGCTTACTTATAACTGTATTCACGGTATTTCGCAACAATATTTATACAGCATCAATTACTTATTTACATTAAACCTGCGAGCTCACCAACAATTTTGTTGACCATTTGAGCATATCTTTTCAGGTGATCATTGAAGATGTAGGTGTGCTGCCTTAGTGGAGACCCTAGGATTTTTTGAGACTACACAACTTGTCAATCATACATTTTGTAAAATCATTGTTGTAGTCTGTTTTAAGCAACATTATACTTTTGATACTTGTTCTCGGGTTGTGGGAAATACATACAATGTGATCATCTTCATTTATGCAATCATGTATCTTGTTTATGCTATGGCTATGTTGTTGTGATCGTTGACTAAACACGACACAAGTCCCCTTGTTGTCGGGTGTCGTCATGACACGCTTGTCATCATTATTATTATTGCATCTCTATCGTTTACCATGTGTTACGACGATTCTCATCTTGTTACATCCCCATGTTTCCGCTCTTAGCGGGGGTGTGATAGACTGGTATCAGAGCCATTGGTTATAGAGAATTAGGCAATACACTTTACCTAGACTATAACCTAGGAACCTTCATGTAGATTTGCATGCTAGGGTTGTGTGCATTTTATATCTCATACGTGTTCCTCATTACTTGTTCGTTTATCTATCTGTTTCGTGATCATTTCACCCTGTGAGGGAGCCCTTGTGCTCGCTCTTTATGGGACGCTCGTATTAGATCTTCCATTCCCTCTGCACGCCGATTGTTTTATCAAACCCGGGTATTAAACCGAAGAGATCATCATAGATCATACTACTACGCTTGACCTTGGACATTGAGATTAACCCTGAGGAGGTTATGTCTGAAACCTCGAAAGAAGAGGAATTAGATAGCCTTCGCTAGACTAAACGTGATTACATGCATGGGTTGCAAATATTATGATGGATTACTGTTGGGACATTACCTATACATGGTGTGAGAATTACATGACTTGCATGCGATGTGTCACAACAACGAGTGTAATATTAACCAGGAATGTTAGACCTTGGTGTGACATGGATGATATACCTTAAGATGGTAAAACTTATGTGTTTGCTATTTTTTATGATTAGAACATGCCATCTTGAAGAGTTACCCGCAGCAACAGTGGCAGAAGTGAAGCCCCGAGGGGCAGAGGCAGAGGCAGAGGTAGAGCCCCAAGAACAAATAATGGCCCTGCCAGCAACAATCAGGGAACAGGAAACGCTGATGTGGCAGCTCTGATCGCTCAACAGCCGGCTGCATTGATTCCTACTATTGTGGCCCAAGTGAGCGATGCTCTTCAGAATTCTCACCCCCACGGTGATGGTGGCAATGATAATGAGGATAACGGGAATCCGACTGGGAATGAAAGTAATCAGTAGACCAGAAATGGTGGTACAGCCGATAATGAGACTGGAGTTGTTAATACTCGAAGGGGATGTTCATACAAGGAATTTGTGGCTTGTAAACTGAGAGAGTTTGATGGCAAAGGTGGAGCAATAGCCCTAACTAGATGGCTTGAAAAGATCGAGGCAGTGATTGACATCAGTGAATGCCTCGACAGCCAAAAGATCAAGTATGCCACGTGCTCACTGCAGGGCAAGGCACTAACTTGGTGGAACACTCAGATACAGGCTAGGGGAAGAGAATCGGCGATGCAAATATCGTGGGATGAGTTCAAAGCCCTAATCACCGAGGAGTATTGTCCTCTCAACGAGATGCAAAAACTTGAGCATGAGTTCTGGAATCATGATATGGTGGGGGATGGGCACGCAGCTTACACCAATCATTTTCACGAGCTAGCAAGGATGTTTCCGTATCTGGTCACCCCAGAATCAAAAAGGATAGAGAGGTATATTTGGGGACTTGCACCTCAAATCCGGGCAATGGTAACCACAGCTGCTCCTCCTACTATCCAGAGCACAATTCTAAAGGATGGCGCTCTAACTGATGAGATGGTGAGAACGGGGGTATTGGGCAGAGGAGCAGAGAAAAGGAAAGATGTTGGGGAAACGAGCCGGTCGAGTGCCGGGAAATTCGAGAAAAGGGCTAAGACAACCATAAATTTTGTGGCCGTGACCCAGGGCAGGCGAGAGTATGTGGGTCCGCACCCGAGATGCGATAGGTGCAACTTTCATCATCCCCCAGCTATGCCGTGCCGGGTGTGCGCTAACTGTAAACACCCGGGGCATTTAGCAAGAGACTGCAGAATAGCGCCGAATATGGTTGCACCAGTCAACGCGGTTAACCCCGCCTGGAATGCCAGGGGCTGTTATGAGTGTGAAAGCCCTGATCACTACAGGAACATGTGCCCCAAATTGAATCGGGCACCGGGCCAACAAGGGAACAACCAGCATCAACGATGGCTATAGCTGGAAATCAAGGCCCAACAAACCAAGGGAATGCGGCTCGGGGACGCGCTTTTGTCATTCGAGCTAATGATGCCCGTCAGGACCCAAATGTTGTCACGGGTACCCACTTACTCAATAATCACTTTGCATCTATATTGTTTGATACTGGAGCAGACAATAGCTTTATATCTTCTAAGTTTGTGCAATTGGTTGATTTGAGTCCTAGTAGGCTAGCAACTAGCTACTCTGTAGAAATGGCCAATGGTAGGGTTGTTCAGGCCGACGAGATTATTAGAAAGTGCTCGTTGATATTGGAGGACCATGCCTTCGATATAGACTTAATACCCTTTGAGTTAGGAAGTTTCGACGTGATTATGGGAATGGATTGGTTGTCGAAACACGGAGCCGAGATTGTCTGTCGGGATAAGGTAGTACGAATCCCTATGTCAGACGGAGGAGTACTCAGAATTCAAGGAGAACGACAAGGACGAAACTTAAAGCTTATCTCCTGCATGAAAGCACGCCGGAGTTTACGAAAACAGTGCTATGCTTTCCTGGCTGATGTGGTAGAAAAGAAGGAAGAGGAGCAGAAATTGGTAGATATCCCTGTAGTGCGGGATTACCCAGATGTGTTCCCTGATGACTTGTCTGGTTTGCCTCCTCCACGACAGGTGTAATTTCGTATAGAGTTAATTCCTGGAGCTACACCGGTGGCAAAAACCCCGTATCGGCTAGCGCCATCTGAAATGCAAGAGTTATCTAGCCAGTTACAGGAACTACTAGAGAAGGGTTTTATTCAGCCGAGTCACTCGCCTTGGGGAGCACCGGTGTTATTTGTCAAGAAGAAGGATGGGTCGTTCCGTATGTGCATCGACTACTGGGAGTTGAACAAATTAACTGTGAAGAATCGGTATCCTCTCCCCAGGATCGACGATCTGTTTGATCAGTTACAAGGAGCTTCGTATTTTTCAAAGATCGACCTTCGATCTGGATATCATCAACTAAGGGTTTTCTAGGAGGACATACTGAAAACGGCATTCAGAACTCGTTATGGGCACTATGAGTTCTTGGTTATGCCATTTGGCTTGACGAACGCACTAGCTGTGTTCATGGATCTAATGAATCGGGTGGTGTAAGCCTTATCTGGATAAGTTTATGATCGTGTTCATAGACGATATACTTATCTACTCCCGATCGAAAGAGGATCATGAAGAACACCTTCGGGCAATTCTGGAACTGTTATGGGAAGAGAAACTTTTTGCCAAGTTCTCGAAGTGTGAATTCAGGTTGCAGGAAGTGAAGTTTCTGGGTCATGTGGTTAACGAGGACGGATTCATGTAGATCCCGGTAAGATCGAAGTGGCAAAGAAATGTGATACACCCCAGACACCTTCAGAGATTCGACAATTCTTAGGGTTGGCCTGATACTATCGTCATTTCATCACGAACTTTTCAAAGATCGCTCAACCATTAACATTGTTGACCCAGAAAGACAAGAAGTTTGATTGGGGTCATGCACAAGAACAAGCGTTCCAAACGCTGAAAGAGAAGTTGTGCAACGCACCGATATTGTCCCTCCCAGACGGAACTGATGACTTTGTGGTATACTGTGATGCTTCACATCAAGGGTTGGGATGTGTAGTAATGCAGAAAGGTAAGGTGATTGCCTACGTTTTGCGACAACTTAAGGTGCACGAAAAGAACTACACAACTCATGATCTTGAGTTGGGCGCTGTAGTATTCGCACTCAAAATATGGAGGCATTACCTATATGGAACCAAATGCATCATCTACACAGATCATAAAAGCCTTCAACATATTCTAGATCAGAAGGAGCTTAATATGCGACAGAGATGTTGGGTACAACTTCTTAGTGACTACGATTGTGAAATCCGGTATCATCCGGGAAAAGCTAATGTGGTGGCTAATGCTTTAAGCCGCAAAGAACGTGTGAAACCACTACGTGCTCGAGCTTTGGGATTGACCATTCAAACAAATTTGAAAGCTCAGATCCAAATTGCACAAAGTGAAGCGTTGAAAGAAGAAAACCTTGCGGGGGAAGAATTCCGAGGGTTGGATAAACAACTGATGTGCAAGGGCGATGGTGTACAGTACTTCATGAACCGTATATGGGTACCCAGATGGGGAGGTGTGCGTACCATAGTCATGGATGAAGCCCACAAGACACGATATTCTATTCATCCTGGTGCAGATAAGATGTACCACGATCTCAAAGATCTGTACTGGTGGCCAGGCATGTAGAAAGACATTGCTATGTACGTCAGTAGATGCTTGACATGCTCAAAAGTTAAAGCTGAATGTAACATCTTGTATCTTCGTTAAATTAAAAACCTTGTTAAGTTCTTGTAAGGTCCATTTATGTCTTTTATGAAACTTTGAGGGCTTGTTATGCATGTTGAGTTAAATTGGGTGTTAATAAATTAATTTGCTTAACATTGATAATAATGATAATAATATTGTTATAATAATAACAATTGTAAATTTTAATGTTAATAACAATAATAATAATTATACTAATAATAATTAACAATAGTAATAATAATCATAAAAATAATATTATTAATAATAATAATGAAATTGTATAGTTACTAAACTTATTAAAGTTTTAAAACTTTTAATTAATTAAAGTTTGGGGGGTTTAATGGCAATTAGAAACTTTAATATTAAAGTTTGTACATTAAATGTTAACTGTTATAACCATAGGGACCAAACATGTATATTTCAAAATCCAACCCCCCACTCTATTCCCCACCCCGCAAATCCGGCGAAACGCCGGTGGGTACTCCGGCAAAGTCCGGCAATGGCCAAAACACTTGTTTTTCGACCCAAAACCGCTCTCGAATGTTTTTAGAGGATGATTCGAACCGTTGAGCATCGATTAACCGCAATTAAGTGCCCGTTTTCTAGACTATCGATCATGTAAACAACGAGAATTAATTATCCAACGTTCAAGCCTTAAAACTCAATTATAACTCAATTAACTAAACCTAATCGAACGTTTATCTAAGTCTAATCGGTTGCAAAACCAATTTCACCTGAAACCCACTTATTCACCTTGTTCGATTACCTCTTTTGTCGCAAACCTGCAAGCTAAGCGAGAGCTACCTTCCGAGTGTTCTAAAATGAAATTAACAAGGGGGTTTTTATCCAAACCAGCACTCGAAGCTGTCTAAAAGTTCAATTTGATTACAGTGGAGGTTTGCTCATCCATTGGTTACCTACGTTCGCGATTTGTTCTTCGGTTGTCCCTGGCATTGTTTCAAATCAAATCGGGTAATTGAATACGTCTACTCATTCATTTATACATGGGGAACAAAAGCCCCATGGTTACCAACATTCACACGATCGTTTGGTGCTTTGATTTGGATCCAAACGAACCTAGGGTTTTTGGTGAAAGGGGGGGGGGGGGGTACTCCTGATTTGGGTTTAAAAGAATTAGAAACCAAAATGAACCAAGGCCGAGGCCCTGGTTCACTGGTTAAGTTATTGTACTACAACCTTGAGGTCCCGGGTTCGAACCCGGGCTCCCTCAACTATTTTTTAAGGCTTTTTAAGCCTTAATTTAATTATGAAATTTTTTTAATAATTATAAAAAAATGTTTTTGTAAACTTTAAATATTTTATAAGCACTAAATAATTTTCTAAAATTTTAATAAAATATCAATAATTAAATAAAGTTTAATAAAATCTATTTACAAAGGTTATTTTAAGTTCTACTCCTATTAAAATGGTTTTCAAATGTTAATTAGCAAAATGATTTTGGTCTAAACGCTACCTTTAATTTATTATCGTTTAAATCATGTTTGTTCCAAGTGTGTATTTAAGTTTTTTTATATGTAAACCTTATTAGTAATTTTAAATGGGTTAATTACATATTTTTTTAAAAAGACGTGAAATAGTATATTTCTTTATTATTTAGCGTATTTACAAAAACCCCCAAATTCAACCTAGAATCCTAACCCTCGCTAAATCGTTAACCTTATTATTAACTTAAAACTTGTAAATATATATATATTTAGGTACCTCGTGAAGGTGTACTTTGGAACGTCGCTTACTATTTTTATTAGACATCTCTTATATACTTATTGAACGTGTGAGTTTTCCTTGCCCCTTTTTTTTACATTTTTCACATTATTTTGGGGTGAAACATGATACTTATACATCATACACTTATAAACATTTAAGACATGTAATGCACTTGCAATTCATGTGTATACTTTGTCATGGTTATTTGTGTGTTGTAAGTGTTTATATGAGATACATAGTTTGTTTACAATCATTAACTATTGCTAGCCTGACGACGTCTTAGATCTTTGGGCCTGACAAGCCTATTTGGTGCTAAAGTCGATGTATTGCCGACTCCTGATGACGTATGCTTGTTCATCATGGGAACCAAATACACTTAGTCAATCTTATATACTTGTAATCAAGTCGAGGTTTGGTTGTAACGATATGTGTTCTATAACCTTACTTGCTTATGACCTATGACATGAATTGCTACTTGTAACTTTATCATATTATGTATAAAAACCTTGGAAACTCACCAACTATTTATAGTTGACCTCTTATTTTTATCATGTTTCAGGAAATCCCCAAGTTTAAAGTGGTCTATTGAAGCTTGCACTAAAACTAGGATTTGGACCTAGTTTAATAAGTAAAATGTTTATGTAATGTTTTGTTTAGTTTGGAACTTATTTCTTGTTGGAAACTTATGTTTGTTATGCCTTTTGAACTTATAATTTTAATATTTACATTTAAATAGCGTTATATGGTTGTGAACAATCTTAACCCTCACATCTCGACGTTTCCACCGTCAAGGTTGGGGTGTGACACTGAACACCAGAAACCATTGGGATTATTACAGCAACCTGAAGTACCCGAGTGGAAATAGGAGAACATAGCCATGGATTTTATTACCAAACTCCCTAGATCAAGTAGCGGACATGACTTGATATGGGTCATAGTGGATCGAATGACGAAATTAGCTCATTTCTTGCCGATTCGAGAAGACTACAAAATGGATAAATTGGCGAGATTGTACATAAAAGAGGTCGTGACAAGACACGGGGTACCTGTGTCCATCATATCCGACCGTGACAGCCGATTTACTTCACGATTTTGGCAAACGTTGCAGAAAGCGATGGGCACTCGACTAGACATGAGTACCGCCTATCACCCTCAAACAGATGGCCAAAGTGAACGAACCATACAAACGCTGGAAGACATGTTGAGAGCATGTGTAATCGACTTTGGTGGTAGTTGGGACACTCATTTGCCATTGATTGAGTTCTCTTACAATAACAGCTACCATACCAGCATTGGGTGTGCTCCGTTCGAAGCGCTGTACGGAAGGAAGTGTAGATCACCCGTTTGTTGGGCCGAGATTGGTGAAAGTCAGTTAACAGGCCCAGAGATCATTCAGGAAACAACTGACAAGATCTTCCAAATCAAAGATAGACTGAAAGCCGCTAGAGATCGCCAAAAGTGCTATGCCGATAATCGTCGGAAGCCTCTAAAATTCAAAGTTGGGGATCGAGTTTTACTCAAAGTCTCTCCTTGTAAAGGAATTGTTCGGTTTGGAAAGAAAGGGAAGTTAGCCCCAAGATACGTTGGACCATTCGAGATTACAGAAAGAATTGGTCTAGTGGCTTACCGATTAAGGTTACCACAAGAACTCAGTGGTGTGCATGATACTTTCCATGTGTCGAACCTCAAGAAGTGTTTGGCTGACGAATCACTTCACGTACCAATTGAGGATATCAAAATTGACGAATAGCTTCATTTTGTTGAGGAACCCATTGAGATCATGGATCGTAAGGTCAAACAGTTGAAGCGCAATAGAATACCAATTGTTTGCGTAAGAGGGAATTCAAAACGAGGGACAGAGTTTACATGGGAACGGGAAGATGAGATGAAACTTAAATATCCACACCTATTCCTAGATGACACTCTTGGACCTAACTCCAGCTGAATTTCGGGACGAAATTCTCTCAACTGGGGGATACTGTGACATCCGTCACCTTAAGGTCCGTCGAATGACATAATTAACCATGGAATTATTTTAATTATTTTTCCCCTTCTTCATGAACTCTTGCTTTAAGGAATCATGTCTGCTTCATTTCCCTTGTGCCTGTACTTCCTCCGTGAACTGGTGCTAAGCATAAACCTTTTATAAACTTCATCACCATTATCGTCAAATGTATCATTTTTAATTATAACCATTTTCATTAGTAAAACCATTTTAAGCTATCAATACCATTAAACACGCTTTTAACCTTAATATAACGAGCACCTTTAAAGTCGTTTTCAACCAAAACAAACTTTGGGAACTCGGGGCTAAGTGCGGGGACTAAAATTGACATTTTGCAAACTTGGGATGGGTATAAAAACCCCATTCCCAGCGATTTCTTCATTCTCCCCATTTCTTCTTCAACATCTTCTTCTCCACTTCACATCCTCATCTTAGCACCAAAAACGCCCCGTTTGGTCTCGTTTTCTTCGTCTAGGCTTTGTCTACAACCTAGTCTACTCTATCCTTGCAGGTAGACGACCTTGGTTGTCCATTTCTTTCTTGTTTTACTGCTGTCCATTTCTAGGGTTACGGGTGTTCGGGTCAACTCGAACACAAG
This sequence comes from Flaveria trinervia, assembly GCA_025506515.1. Classification (NCBI taxonomy): domain Eukaryota; kingdom Viridiplantae; phylum Streptophyta; class Magnoliopsida; order Asterales; family Asteraceae; genus Flaveria; species Flaveria trinervia. Next base: position 72,102,863 of record CM046455.1, read on the forward strand.
GGGTCGTGTGGGTGCGTGTGATTACTTTCTGCGTGTGCTTCTTGTTTGTGTGTGTTTGTAGCGTGTTTCTGGAAGTCCTTGTTGTGTAAAACCCATGCTCGAAGCAGCTGAAGGCTGCTCTGCACTTCAGCAGTCGTGAACCTGCAGTTCAGGCGACTAGGTCTGTCATGCGACTGAGCCGTGCGACTGGGTAAGTCGTGCGACTGAGTCATACGACTGGGTCATTCGGGCGACTGAGTTGTGCGACTGGGGATGTCATGCGACTGAGTCGTGCGATCGAATGTAGTGTGCGATTAAAGCTGATTCATACGATTGAAGGTTGATTCGTACGAATGGAGTGTTGAGTCGAGCGTCTGGTTCTGTTGTGTGACTGATGATGCTATGTGTGCGAATTCCCCTCTTGAACGTCTGATGATGATTAGATAACAACAGTAAAAATGTCATTGCTTGACCACAAAGATTAATTCAACGCCATCAACATACACATACTATTTCAATTAAAGCAACCTAACATTTTACAACTATCGACAACTCATTTGGGACTACAAATATTTAACAAGTGCTATCTTTTATAACAATGCGATCTTTATAGGGATGTCATTAGCAATGACGACTCCTTTTGGTGCTTGGATCTACATAAGATCTGATGTGTGTGTCCGTTTGTGTGTGCTACCCATGACCGAACCGATACAACCCGAACCGACCAAACATTACTATATGCTTTATACATCTCATTAATGCTTAACGATAACTGCTAATAGGTGTTTGACCATTCATTACATACAACTTTTGGGAACTTTGATCGTTCATACTTACCACTTAACAAGTGAGTTTCGTGGCCCCTTTTATGCTTACACTACTTTACAAACATTTACAAACTTGGGGGAAAAGTATACTCACCCACTTTCATGATGTACAACATACATACAATTTACATACTTGGAATCAACGTGCTACTGTTTTGTGAGTACTTATCTGATACATGCTTGAGTCAGCTTAGTGGTTCTTTCTTGCAACCATTTAATTCCAGTGTGGGAACCAACGGATAGGTATTGGTAGTACTACTTGGGCTGACACCCCCACCCTCGTGTTGGTATACTAGTTAGTACCAACAATTTCCAGGAACGGGCCTTGGGTGAATATATTCCGACAAGATTCTTTGTGTACGTCGTTAGGTTTGGTTGTAAAACTCTTGTCATGTGATTTTGCTTACTTATAACTGTATTCACGGTATTCCGCAACAACATTTATACAGCATCAATTACTTATTTACTTAAACCTGCGAGCTCACCAACAATTTTGTTGACCATATTGAGCATATTTTTTTAGGTGATTATTGAAGTTCTAGGTGTGCTGCCTTAGTGGAGACCCTAGGATGCATTTTGAGACTACATAACTTGTCAATCATACATTTTGTAAAATCATTGTTGTAGTCTATTTTAAGCAACATTATAGTTTTGATACTTGTTCCCGGGTTGTGGGAAATACATACAATGTGATCATCTTCGTTTATGCGAATCATGTATCTTGTTTATGCTATGGCTATGTTGTCGTGATCATTGACTAAACACGACCCAAGTCCCCTTGTTGTCGGGTGTCGTCATGACACACTTGTCATCATTATTATTATTGCATCTCTATCGCTTACTATGTGTTATGAAGATTCCCATCTTGTTACATCCCTGTGTTTCCGCTCTTAGCGGGGGTGTGACACCGATGCTCTAAGTCGAAAGAGTCACAACAAGACAATCTCATTCCAAGAAATTCGCGATCGACGTAAATGGTTTGACACTTTGGGTGAGTTCGATACTGAGATCCGACTAAATGTCAACGAGACTACCGTACTGCTACAAAACTTGAGAACAGATAGTGACATCGAGTCTAGTATCTTGGAGGCTCAACAAGTGGTGCAACAAGAAGGAAGAATGAAGGATGAGCTGGAGCATAATCTTTTAATCCGATTGGAAACGAAACCCAATGGATTGATGTAATTTGCAAATCGAATTTGGGTCCCAAATCATGATAATCTTCGTACCTTTATCATGAACGAGGCTCATGAAACTAGTTATTCTGTTCATCCTGGCTCCGATAAGATGTATATGGACCTGCGTGGTCAATATTGGTGGCCTGGAATGAAGAAAGACATAGCAACTTATGTAGCTAAGTGCCTCACGTGTACGAAGGTTAAGCCGAGCATCAACGTCCAAGTGGATTACTTGAGCAACCCAGATTCCTATGTGGAAGTGGGAACACATATCCATGGACTTCATAACCAAGCTACCCCGAACCTCTCGTGGACATGATAGCATATGGGTGATTGTTGACCGATTGACCAAATCGGCACATTTCATACCCATACGCGACACTTACAAGACATCAAGGTTGGCTCGTATATACGTTGATGAGATTGTAAGTCGTCATGGGGTACCTCTGCACATCATAGCCGACCGAGACGCTCGTTTCACTTCGCATTTTTGGTCTTCTATGCAAGAACTCTTGGGTACACAACTAGATCTAAGCACGGGTTACCATCCTCAAACTGATGGTCAAACCGAGCGAACGATCCAAACCTTGGAGGATTTGCTACGCCTGTGTGTTCTTGACTTTGGTGGTGATTGGGATACGCATCTACCGCTCGTGGAATTTTCATAAAACAATAGTTATCACTCAAGTATCAAGATGGCACCGTTCGAAGCAATTTATGGTCGTAATGTCGTTCACTGATCTGCTGGACCAACATTGGTGAAAACTTCATCATTGGTCCTGAACTTATACAAGAGACAACTGATAAAGTTTCTATCATCCGCAAGAACCTTGAAGTGGCAAGAAGTCGTCAAAAGAGCTATGCTGACAAGCGACGTAAGCCATTGGAATTCCAAGTTGGAGAGATGGGTCTTCTTTAAGGTTTCACCATGAAAGGGTGTTGTTCGCTTTGGCAAGAAGGGTAAACTGGATCCGAGATTTGTAGGACCTTTTAAAATCTTGAAAAGGGTTGGAAAGGTGGCCTACCAACTGGAGTTACCTTCCGACCTTAGTGGAGTTCATCCTGTATTCCACGTCTCAAATTTGAAAAAGTGTTTGGCTGATGAAAGTCTGCGTGTCCCGTTGGAAGACATCCAGATTGACGAGTCATTGTATTTTGTCGAGAAACCTGTTGAGATCATGGACCTCATAATGAAAAAGACTAGAACCACCACAACCCCAATCGGCAAGATTCGTTGGAGAATAAACGTGGTGCTGAATTCACTTGGGAACGCGAGGAGCACATGAAGAATAAATACTCGTTCTTATTTGTAATAGTTTCATTTTTCTTAATTTCGGGACGAAATTCATTTAAGTTGGGGAGACTGTAACATCTTGTATTTTTTCCGTTAAATTAAATGTTAACTTTGTTAAACTCTTGTGTGGACTAATTATGTCATTCATGAAACTTATGGGTTGTTTATGCATATTACTTTAATTGGTTTTTTTTATCTTTTAATTTGTAAGGTTATAATGATAATTATTATATAATAATAATAATAATAATAGTAATAATAATAATAACATTAATAATAATAAATTATAATATTAAAGTTAATAATAATAATTATACTAGTAATGATAATAACTTATAAAAAATTATTGACTTAAAAGTGTTTAAAATTTATTTAAGTTGAGGGGTTGTTTTTGCCATTTTATAAACTTGAAATGAATGTGTTTACATGAAATAAGACTTAAACTGTAGAGACCAATGTGTAAATTCTTTTAAAAAACCAACCCAACCCCGTTTGTCCGGTCGCAACTCCGGCCACCCTCCGGCCAGAGTCCAATGACCCTAAAATCGACAAATTTCATCAAATCGAAACCCCCAAACCAACCTTAACCACTCGGGCACTCGATTCGAACCCAACAAACTACAATAATTGAGCTTAAAACGTCAGTTACCACCCAATCAAATGCATAACCGATGCATCTTAAACTCCATAGCCGTTTGGGCAATAAAGTCTAATAATAATCCAATTACGTTAACCTGAATGACCATCTAAGTGATCCTAAACGTTCTTGACACTTGATTTCACCTGAAAACATACAAAATTTCACATTTGATTCTCTCCTCGTCGCAACCTACAATCTAATTAAAACCTATCTTCCGACCTATCTAATTCGAAATTGACAAAGGGCGTTTCATCATTTGGGCTATTCGAAACTTTCTGTAAAGCAAATTCGATTTTCATCACCGATTGTAACCTGAACGAATTGCGGCATAGTCGTGCACTGTTCTTGAACCTGTTCTTCATCGATTCATTCACAAAACGGTAATTAGATACATCATTTTGTTCGTATTTACAAGGGGAATCAAAGCCCCATGTTTGTTTCCATTAACACAATCGATTTGGCCTTCAATTTGTGGTCCAATCGATTTAGGGTTCTAAAAATGGGGGAATTTTTAGTTTGTGTTTATAAGAATTTAAAACCAAAGTAAACCAAGGCATCAGCCCTGGTTCACTAGTTAAGTCATTACCCTCCACCATGAGGTCCCGCGTTCGAACCCAGGCTTCCTCATCTATTTTTTTGGCTCTTTAGCCCTTAATTTAATTATGAAAATTTTTTTAAATAATTATAAAATTAGTTTTTGTAAACTTTAAATATTTTATAGACACCAAATAATTTTTAAAATTTTTTATTTGATTTAATAATTAAATAACTTACTTAAAAACTTTCTAACAAAGGTTATAATTAGGATATTTCTATAAAATAGACTATAATGATGATGTATATCATTACAATTTTTATTAGTTAAAATCTTATTGTTTATGACAGGATCAGTGATCTCAAGTTTGATGGATTAGAGTGTAACGCAGCGGAATAAGATCAAGAATTAGACAAATTATAGCAAGAATATGATATTCGTATGCATTAAGAACAAATACGGTTATAACGAGAGAACATATTTCTGTGAAAAGGAATGTTTCAATGATATGAAATGTTTCTGCTCAATCATTCACAATTACAATTAGGTTGACACTCCTTATATAGAGTGCAATCTCTGCTGAAATCACGGGATAGTGACATCTGGCAGATTTATTACAAAAATAACTAACACTTAACAAACTACTGAAATGTTCACAACTACTGAGAATATATCAGAGTGCTAAGCACAAAATATAGAACTACTGATGCTAAACTACTGAAACTACAACGACTGAAGAACAAGCTCTTCAGTCGTTTTACAAAACTACTGAAAGTAAAAACATAAAACTACTGATAAACACAAGTACTGAAGAATTACTCTTCAGCTGTCGTGACAAACTAATGAAAAGGAAAATATAAAACTACTGAAAGAAAACCATCACAACTACTAAAGAATACCTCTTCAGCTGTTGTGACAACGTCTGATACTTGGTCTTCAGTACTTGTCTTCAGCACTTGTCTTCAGACTGTCTTCAGTACTTGTGTCTTCAGACTTTGTCTTCAGACTTTGTCTTCAGCACTTGTGTCTTCAGACTTTGTCTTCAGCACTTGTGTCTTCAGAGTTTGTCTTCAGCACTTGTGTCTTCAGACTTTGTCTTCAGTACTTGTGTCTTCGGACTTTGTCTTCAGCACTTGTGTCTTCAGACTTTGTCTTCAGCACTTGTCTTCAGACTTTGTCTTCAGCACTTGTCTTCAGCACTTGTCTTCAGACTTTGTCTTCAGCACTTGTCTTCAGCACTTGTGTCTTCAGACTTTGTAATCAGTTGTTGTCTTCAGCTGTTGTGGACTTCAGCAGTTCTTGTGACGTCTGTGGGACTTAAAGGTTTTTCTGATCAGGCTCATTGGTTCTTTTGGTCCAACAAACTCCCCCTGAACCAATGCAGCCAAAACCTTTAACTTTATTGAGGTCCCACTTATTGTTGGCAGAATGGTTGGTCTTTTTCCTTCTTGATCAGTTGAGAAGATGACCCATATAAGCACTGGCCTGGGAATGAGTCTCTCATGATTTGGTTGGCAATGTATGGATGGGAGCTTTGTATTGGGGAATTGGACACTGAGTTGTTCCCCCATCCATGAGACTCACTTCCCATGTATAAGCCTGTAGGATTCTCTGGTGTATGCTCTGAGAAACATAATTTGTTCTTCCATGGTAAGATTTTCAGCTCCACCATCAAACAGTCCTTCACGCCCATACAGCTCTAAAATGTACTTAGCCTGTTTGCCATTTTTGAGCTCAACTGTTGTAATCTGTCTGTATGCAAACTCATCTGGGTGAGTACCTTCAAGTAACAGACTGAGCTCATTTTGTTTGAAGTTCTCAAGCCTCTTGTAGACTAACCCCTTTTTATTTACTCTGTTCTCTAACATCTTTTGGGGTGGCTGTTTAGTCTCATAGGCCTTCTTGAAATCTTCTACAATTTCCCAGGGTGATACTACAAGGACCATTGTGATCTCTTCATCTACGATCCTTTTTACTTGGCCCTTGTATCTCGAAGGAATGTCTTTCTTCACAATTCTGTGAGCCACCCTAGGATTAGGCCATATTCTTACCTTTTCCTTTTGATATTGAAATGTGTTAGCAAGGGTGTACAATCTCAGAGCTTCTTTCTTCATACTAATTATTGATGAAGAAGCAGCATAAGTTTTGTCTATGCTTTTCAGCATCTCATCATCATGAAGCTTTTGCTGCTGTTCTTCTTCTATCTTTACTCTCACATCTTCCATCTGTGAGGTGGGAGTGATGGGCATAGGTTTGGCTTTAGGCAAAGTTAGGACTGCGGAAAGAGGCAGCCTATCTTCTTCCTCATCATCCTCTTCTTCTTCTTGTTCTACCTCAACACCCTTCTCTTCTTCTTCTTGGGTGCATCATCGGCTGTTGGTTTTGAGGGTAAAGGAGTTGGTTTAGTGGGTTGTGGTAGTGGTGAGGTTTTGCAGGTTGTTCTAGCATTCTTGTAGTGAGTGAGGCTTTTGAGTTTTTTGCTAGTTCCTTTCTGTTCCCAGCACCTGCCTCATTTAGTGCTTCAATCACCAATCCCTTAGTGTATGCTTCAGATGAACAGATCTTGGTGGTTATTGCCAAGATACTGTCCCTGGTCCATGACTTAATCTCGATCAATGATCTCCCAAGGTACTTTGCAATGAATCTGATCATGATCTCTAGTCTTTCTCTTTCTAATGCATCATAACTTGCCCATGTTGAGTTAATTTCTTCAACTTCAAGTCTCCTAATCTCTGAGTCAAGCTGTGCAGTATCGAACCCCTGTCTATACAGTTGATCAATAATGGAGTCCATTGATTTACTGTGTGTAGCATCCGCCATTTTGATCATCTCATCGAGTTCGAGTTCTTTTTCTTTTCCTTCAACCTTCCTCTTCTTATATGTGACATGAAAGTATTTGTGACTTTCACCCACTTGATCAATGTCAGCTCCCTTCACAAACTCCTCTTCCTTCTCAGTCTCTTTTTCTTTCTTCCCCTCTATGCTCTTCCTCTTTGCTTTCACTGACTGACTCTCCCCCTTTTTGGTTGCATTGGTTGCAAGGGTTTGAGTAGCAGAAAGCCTTGTGCTCACAATCTCCTCCACCAGGGATTGTATGATTGAGGGAAGCCTCTCATCCATGGTTTTGATCACAATGTCTGTGATCATTGGGGTGATGAGAGGTAGGGATTGCTGAAAAATAGCAGCTGTTTGCTCAGAGGGGTTCTATCCCTGAGAAGCAGTGCCAGGAATAGAAGCTGGTGGCTTGAAAGTTTTGAGTGGCTGAGTGTGTGGGAGACCTTCAGGTGAAGTTGCCATCTGTGGGTTTATGTTGGTGGTAGATGGACTTGCTTCTTGAGAGAATTGGTCAAGTAATCTTTGTAGTCTACTGACTTCTTCCTCAAGAATTGTGTTCTGGGCCAGAACATCATAAAAGAAGCCCAGGTCATCATCAGCAGATCTGAATCACCTGACCTCCTGCTTGTAGCAGGATGTACATGCACTGGGTGTAAACCAGATGTAGCATGTGCCCCTTTTTCTTGGAACTGGGGACTTCCAGCCTCAGGACGATGTCCTTCATCAGCTGGTTCCTCTGGTGAGGTCTTAGCTATGTTACCAACCTCAGTCTGATCATATGCTGATTCAGAAGAGGTGGCAGCCTCACCAGATGTTCTGATCTCCATATCCACACCAGGAGATAGAACATTTAAACCCTGGTGCTGTGGGTTGTCAGAAGCATGTTGATCCTCTTCCTTAATTGCTGTGGTTCTCCCCTTTGTTGGTGTTTGTTGGGGAGGAGGATAGGCATGCAGCTGAGTCAGCACGTTTGCGACAATGAGAGTAGGACTTTGTGGGGCGGTTGCAGTGGGAGATGGGTTAAAAGCAGTATGCACCTGGGGAGAATGGTGCTCTTCAATGGCAATCCTCAAATGAGGAAGATCCCAGATTAGTGGGTACCCCTTCTTTGGTTGCTGCAGGCTCCTTTTGAGAGGAATCCTGAGCGGCTGTGGCTGGTGAAGTCCTTGTATCAACTAGGGGGTTATAACCAGTGGATATAGCCTGCTTTTGTGTTGCAGGGGCATCCTCAGGGGACTCATTTCCCTGAGTAGCCTTTTTTGACATCTTTTTAGTGGGTTTGGTGGGGACTTTGGATTTGGAGGTGGTGGCTGTGGGTTCCAGCTGCGTGGTTTTGCGCAGCTTGGCAGCCAGTTTTAGTGATTGGTCAGAGTTGTGCCGGGAGTATACTTCAGGCAATACAGCCGTAGCAGGGACTCCCAGGCCAACAAGTCCCTCAGCTTGAAGCTGGTTTTCAATTATGGCCATTATGAACCGAGGATATAATATCCAATGGTTAGCAAGTTGTTTTTGGGCCATATCCTTGAGCTCTAAGAATAGTATTTCAGAAAAATTTAAAGGTTGTTGCTCAAGGATGGAGTACATTACCTGTTGCCACCTTGTGGACATTTGATCCCATGATGAAGGCTTGGGGGCAAGGCAGACATTTACCATGTGAAAGATGAGACGTTCGGCATCCTGGAAATGTTTCTTCAATATGGTAGATGCACTCAGGTTACCCTGGTATCCATGGTGGGCAAATGATTGATCTGTTATGCCCTTTGGATAACCAGTTGGGAAAGTGGCATCATCCAGATTGAGGGTTTGGCGAAGAGTGTCTGGAGTAATGACCACTTTTTGACGATGGACAAACGATTGAAGAGACTCTGTGTCATTCTCATCAGAGACAAGAGTGACGTTTGTCCAGAATTGGTTAAGAGATTCGGCATATATGGTGGGATTTAACAGAAAAGCCGTTTTGTAAGGTGACTGAACCATTAAATCAATGGCGTTGTGAAACTTGGTCCAGTATGGCGATTTTGTGAGATGTGCGACATAGTTGTGTTGTGGTTTTAGTTGCATGGTCACCATTGATGAAGAGAGGTTACAGAGTTTTTGAACGTTAGGTTTGAGAAGAGAAGAACGAAAAATCTGAAGGTGGGATAAGGTATTTAAAGGGTAGGGTTAGAAAACAACTGAAGGTTTTGGTGTTAGTCATCAGTTGTTGAAACTACTGATGACGTGGTATTAACTTTCAGAGGTTTGAAATGACTGACCGTATTGGTGTGATCATCAGTTGTTATAAAACAGCTGAAGACTTGGTTCTAAGTGTTAGTCGTTGAAACAGCTGAAGTCTCTGATTTAGTCATCAGTAGTTATAAAACTACTGAAGACAGTTTTGACTTCAGGTGGTGAAACAACTGAGGACTTGGTATTAGTCATTAGTAGTTGTGAAACTACTGAAGACAATGGTTTTGTCATCAGTTGTTGTAAATAGCTGAAGACTTGGTGTTAGTCTTCAGTAGTGTAAACTACTGAAGACATAGTTTTTGCTTCAGTTGTTTTAATGAAACAGTAGTTGTAGAAACGACTGAAGAGAAATTAAAATTTCTCATCATCTGTTTTCGTCAATTCATAGCTTTTCAGCTATTTCAGTCTGACCTCCACACTTACTCATCAGACTTAGATCTGAGTTTCAGACGTTTCATTGGTCATCAGTACTTATCTGCATTTCTGACATCAGTAGTTGTAGCTTCATCAGCTGTTGTGATTACATCAGCTGTTGTAACTACATCAGTTGTTTTAACAAATAAAGTACTTCAGTACTTGTGAGGCATGTAGCCTTCAGTAGTTATAAAAACTACTGAGGGTAAAAGAACTCATCAGTACTTATATGTGACATGGTTACCAATGATCATCAGTACTTATTACTGAGATCATCAGTAGTTGTCACTTATTCTAGCTGCAGCATACCAAGCCTTAACACCAGGTTGTGGAAAGTTGAACTATCCAAAGGCTTAGTAAAAATGTCTGCAAGCTCATCAGCACTAGGAACAAATTTTGGATCAATCAGACCTTTTTCAAAACAATCTCTAATAAAATGGTGTCTGATTTCAATATGTTTAGTCCTAGAGTGCTGGACAGGATTCTTGACAATACAAAGAGCTAAAGAGCTGTCCATTAACAATGGGGTCTTAGTCTCTGTTATGCCATAATCCAGTAATTGGTTTTGAAGCCAGAGTACCTGAGATGTGCAGCTTGCAGTAGCAATGTACTCTGCTTCAGCAGTTGATGTAGCAACTGAGGTCTGTTTCTTACTCTGCCAAGAAATCAAACAGTTGCCTAGGAATTGACATCCACCAGAAGTTGATTTCCTGGTCAACTTGCATCCTGCATAGTCACTGTCAGAAAAAGCAACTAATTTACCAGAATGTCTAGTAGAATACCATAAACCTAGAGATGGAGTGCCTTGCAAATATCTAAAGATCCTCTTGACTGCAATCAGATGAGACTCTTTAGGTGCAGCCTGAAATCTAGCACAAACACATGTAGCAAACATAATATCTGGTCTAGAAGCTGTTAAGTACATCAAGGACCCAATCATACATCTGTAAAGTGTTTCATCAACCACTTTACCTTTCTGATCTGTATCCAGTTGTGTGGTGCTGCACATGGGAGTAGAACAGGGCTTACAGTTTTGTAAATCAAACTTTTCCAAAAGATCTTTTGTGTATTTGGACTGATGAATGAAAATTCCATCAGCCTTTTGTTTGATTTGCAAACCCAGAAAGAACTATAATTCTCCCATGGCACTCATTTCAAACTTCTGTTGCATCAATTTTGTAAAGGCATCACACAACTGTGGATCAGAGGAGGCAAAAATAATATCATCTACATAAATTTGAACAAGTAGATTATGCTGCCCAGCTTTCTTAATGAATAAAGTCTTATCTATGGAGCCTATAGTGAAATTATTTTCCAGAAGAAAGTTTGATAATGTCTCATACCAGGCTCTAGGAGCTTGTTCAACCCATAAAGAGCCTTATCAAGCTTATACACCCAATTAGGATGTTTATTGTCCTCAAAACCTGGTGGTTGACATACATAAACCTCTTCTTTAATTTTCCCATACAAAAATGCACTTTTGACATCCATTTGAAAAACTTTAAGGTTGTGATAAGCAGCATAAGCTAAAAACAATCGAATTGCCTCCAATCTGGCTACAGGGGCAAAGGTTTCATCATAATCAATACCTTCTTCTTATGCAAACCCCTGAACAACCAGTCTGGCCTTGTTCTTAACAATAAGCCCATTTTCATCAGTTTTGTTCCTAAACACCCATTTAGTGCCTATTGCACACTTACCTAGAGGTAGAGGAACCAGTTCCCACACTTGTTGTTTCTTGAACTGAAGAAGCTCAAGCTGCATGGCTTCAACCCATCCATTGTCCCTTAAAGCAATGTGATAGTTCTTTGGCTCTTGCTGACTAATGAAGAGAGCATAGAAGCAGAAATTTGACAATTGACTTCTTGTTGACACGCCAGCATTGATATCACTAATGATTTGAGACATAGGGTGATTCTTCAGATCTTGGTACACAATAAGATCTGTGCAAGTGTTTGTAGCAGGCTCAGCAGCAACAGATGATGATGGTGAAGCATTTCCTTAAAACCAATCAGTAGATGGTAATTCAAAGGAAGTTGAAGTTGTAGAAATCTCATCAGCATTTGTTATGGATTGTGCTACTGGAGCTACAGGAACATCAAGTCTAGCTGAATCAGGCAGTTGATCACTAAACTTGAAAAGGTGATTACTGATATCATCATCATCATCATCAGTAACACCAGATGGATGACTAGCTACAGAAGATGATGGATTCATATGATCTGCAACAGCAGGCGGTTGATAAGGAACATATTGCAGAATGTCCAGATCAAACAACTCCACAGGTTTTGTGGAATTGTATCCTTAGGGGATTCATTGAACTTCACATGCAAGGTTTCTTCAACTATCTTTGTACGACAGTTGAATACTCTGTAAGCCTTGCCAGTGGATGAATACCCAACAAAATACCCTGCATCCACCTTAGAATCAAACTTTTGGAGTTGATCCTTTGTGTTGAGAATTTAACAGGGACACCCAAATGCTTTAAAGAATGAAATCAAGGGGGCTAAATGATGTAAGACTTCATAAGGAGTTTTCATCAACCTCTAATTTACTAAAGCCCTATTCTGTACATAGCAGGCTGTATTGACAGCTTCAGCCCAAAAGGTCATTGGCAGTCCAGAATCAGCCAACATGGACCTTGCAGCTTCAATAAGGGTCCTGTTCTTTCTCTCCACTACTCCATTTTGTTCAGGAGTTCTTGGAATGCTAAACTGCCTCTTGATTCCCTTTGAGAGGTAGAACTCATCAAGTGTATTGTTTCTGAATTCTGTTCCATTATCACTTCTAATACACTTGACTGAGAGGGAATACTACTTCTCAACATACAACACAAAGTTGATAATCTTCTGAGCTGCCTCATCCTTTGAATGCAAGAAGAAAGTCCATACAAATCTGGAGTAATCATCCACAATTACCAGACAGTATTTCTTCTTAGCCATACTCAACACTCTCACAGGACCAAGAGATCCATGTGAAGAAGCTGTAAGCAGGCAGTGGACTTAGGTTCTTCTATGGAGGGAAATGAAGCTTTGTGCTGTTTTCCTTTTAAACAAGCAGTGCAGTTATCTTCACATTTGAACTCCTTTATAGGCAGTCCCCTTACTAAACCATGGTTTATCAGCTGATTTATGTTTTTGAGATTAACATGACCCAGCCTTCTATGCCATAGAGTAGATTCGTGAGGGGAAGCCTTGGAAAATAGGCAAGGATGGCCTTGAGATCTATTTTCTTGGAAAGATCTAAGGCATACACTCTTCCGGTCCTGTTGGCCTTTAGGAGAGTGTATTCATCCAACACCTTATCAATCAAACTTAGAACTTTGGATGACAGAATTCGACAGTTCTGACTGGTGAAAAGAGCAACATGGCCTTTGTCACACATTTGACTGACACTCAAGAGGTTGTACTTGAGATTTTCCACATGGTTAACATCATCAAACTTTATTTCCCCATTGGAAACAAAGCCTTTGCCGATGATGTAACCCTTTGCATCATTGCCAAATGACACAAACCCCTTCCTTCCTTGAGAGTAGTCATTAAGAAGTGATCTGTTCCTGTCATATGCATACCAGATGCCTCTTTGCATGTTGAAGAACCCTGCAAAACACAACAAATTAGTTAGATTTTAAGACCCAAACCTTTTTGGTTTTGGGCCTGTTCTCATCAACAGATGGTAAACTAACAGGTTTGTTGGAAACAACAGCCTGAGAGGAAGAAGATGGTGAAGAAGAGGAATCCTTTGGCTTGGACCTCCTTTTCTGTGGTTTCAACATAGGAACATCTAATTGGTTAACTCTTCCCAATAGATGTTGAACCATCATAACCAGCTGTGTCTGATTTTGGGATAAAGCTTTCAAGTTTGATAAGTTCCTATGTTGCACCTTCTTCTTTTGAGCAATCTCAACTGTTACCTGTTTAACCCCTTCCTTTTTGGATTTCTTTTTGGACTTAAGGGTTACAGGATTTGATGTTGCTGGTAAAAATGTGGCTTCAAACTCAGTTTTCATTTTAACCATTTTCTCTTTAATTTCCTCTTTATGTTTGAGTTTGGATCCTCTTTTGTACCAACAATCATCTGTAAGATGATTGACCAAGCCACATATTTCACATGGTTTCTTCTTCATCTTATGTTGATCATCAACTAAAGAGAATGAAACTACTGAAGACTTTTTCTTCAACACTTTGGAAGCATATTTGCTTTCTTGACTTCCTCTTTAGTAGTCTTCAAACCCTTTCTACTGACAGTTTTCTTCTCTTCAGTGCTGACAGTAGTTGGAGTTTGAACTTCAGGTGTTAAATCTTGCTCTCCAGTCCTTTCAGGACTTCCAGAAATAACTCCTGAGTTGATCAACTCTTTGATCATGTGAGTGTCAGTATTTGAACCATCAAGAGCAGTTGATAGGTTCAATGAGGGAATGATACTAACTTCAACTTTTGATGGTGCTCTATCAGAAAGTGAATCACATGATGAGGTGGATTGGTTATTGCTTTCTCCATCAGATTTCACTTCTGCTCTTGAAGCAAAATCTGTAGGAGGAGCAGTGTGATTATAACCAATGCCAAACTTCACATTGGAAGCTGATTGCTTACTAAGAAGCATTTCAAAACCTTTGCATGATTTTACCCATCGATCACACTCTACTTGGGTGACTGCAAGGGTTTCTTTGAGGTCTTTGTACTTTTCTAAAAGTACCTCTTCCCTAGCCTTATCATCAGTGATTTGGCATTTAAGTTTATAAATCTCATCATTTTTCTCTTTAAGCATAGACTCAAACTCAGCTTTTCTTTTGGAAATGATCTTTTCTAGCTCTATGTTCTTATTAATTAAAGCTACATTTGCTTCTCTAATAGAGGCAAATGCTGCTATGCATGTTTCAGAACATAATTTGGCCTTAGCCTCAGAGGATACCTGTTATGAAGAGGCATTTGAGGATGATCCATCTGCAGACTCCAGAGCCATAAGTGCCAGATTTCCAAAAGGACTGTCACCACCACGTTGATCAGAACCTGTGAACAGTTGTTCATGACCAGACATGTCATCTGGTAAACTGCTCCAGTCAACAACTCTAGGGGTGAAGAAGCAGTGTTGTTGAGGTTGAGGAGGTTGATGAGATTGAGATGGTTGAGGTTTTGGTAGTGCATGAGGTTGTGGTACCATAGGAGCTTGAACTTGATTTGACTGTGGCATGTAATAACAAGGGTAAGGATATGGCATTTGACCCTGAGGAACAAAATATGCAGGAGATTGTGGTTGAGAATGATGACTAGAATTGACAGGATGTTGCCTTCTGTGTTGTTGACTATTGCCAGGGAAAGTCACAAAAGGTGCAGAGGAATTAGATCCAGATGATCTACATTCTCTAGCAAAGTGTCCAAGCCTGTGGCATTTGTGACACCTCAACTTACTCTTGTCAAAACCAACTTTGGTTTTGCCAGAGAGTCCTGGGAACTTTCTTCCAGTTCTTTTGTAGAATTTCTGAGATCTGATATTTATCAAGGCCATTTGGCTCAAAATATCCATCTCTTCTAAGTCATCATCAGCAATCCCCTTGAGATCATCCATGATGAAGCATAGATTGTCATTATTACACCCAGTAAACTGACTATCAACACTAACAAATGCAGAATCAGAAGTGTTTGAAGAGAAATCAATATGCTCATCATACTGGCATTCAGATGAAGCATATTCTGACTCATGACCAACCAAGGCAGTGTTGCCTGGTACAAAGTCTTCAGTGAGCTTACCAGATGAAGATAGTTTTCGTTTCTGTTCTATCTCTCTCTCAAATGTGAGCAATTTCCCATGGAGTTGGGTAAGAGATAGTTTGTCCAAATTTGCACTGGAGCGTAGGACAATAGTATATGTGTCCCATCTCTCAGGCAGTGATCTGAGAAATCTGTTATTCATTTGGCTATTGGTGTACTCATGTTTGACCATTTTTAATTCAGAGATCAAACAAGAGAACCGCTCAAACTGTTGAGTCAGTGTCTCACCCTTCCTATGAGAGAATGTCTCATATTGTTGGGCAAGGATTTCTTTATTATTTGCCAAGACCTCATTTGTTCCTCCAAATTGTTCTTTCAAGGCATTCCAGAGGTCATGGGCAGTTTCATAATGCATTAGCCCAGAATAGATTTCATTGGGCAGTGCCATGGCCAGAATTCCATGGGCTTTTGCATCAATCTCAAACAATTTCTTATCCTTATCTGAGTATTGCTCCCTCCTCTTCGGAACCATTTGATTGGTTTCGGGTTATTCACCATAGGCTTGTGTGGACCATGTACCACTGATATCCAACAACCTGAGCTGTTAACTGACAGGTGATGGAGCATTCGTCGTTGCCATATGTTATACTCACTCCTAACCAACATTGGAGGCTTGGTTGAGGAACCAGTATTGTGAGGATCATTGGAATGAGTAGTCATTTTAGGTCCAAATACAAATTAATTCAAGCTTTTAAAAGATTTTACACAGACCACAACAGACTCAATAAAAACCAAGAATAAATCTCAGGATGAATGGCCAAAAACACAGAAAATTCAATCTCTATAACCGTTTCTTGCAAAAATGCTAATTCAATCAAACTTGGATCTTGGATAGCAGTTTCAATGATCAATTATTAGATCGATCAATGATTAACCTGCTCTGATACCATTTGACAGGATCAGTGATCTCAAGTTTGATGGATTAGAGTGTAACGCAGTGGAATAGGATCAAGAATTAGACAAACTATAGCAAGAATATGATATTCGTATGCATTAAGAACAAATACGGTTATAATGAGAGAATATATTTCTGTGAAAAGGAATGTTTCAATGGTATGAAATGTTTCTGCTCAATCATTCACAATTACAATTAGGTTGACACTCCTTATATAGAGTGCAATCTCTGCTGAAATCACGGGATAGTGACATCTGGCAGATTTATTACAAAAATAACTAACACTTAACAAACTACTGAAATGTTCACAACTACTGAGAACATATCAGAGTGCTAAGCACAAAATATAGAACTACTGATGCTAAACTACTGAAACTACAACGACTGAAGAACAAGCTCTTCAGTCGTTTTACAAAACTACTGAAAGTAAAAACATAGAACTACTGATAAACACAACTATTGAAGAATTACTCTTCAGCTGTTGTGACAAACTACTGAAAAGGAAAATATAAAACTACTGAAAGAAAACCGTCACAACTACTGAAGAAGACCTCTTCAGCTGTTGTGACAACGTCTGATACTTGGTCTTCAGTACTTGTCTTCAGCACTTGTCTTCAGACTGCCTTCATCACTTGTGTCTTCAGACTTTGTCTTCAGCACTTGTGTCTTCAGACTTTGTCTTCAGCACTTGTGTCTTCAGAGTTTGTCTTCAGCACTTGTGTCTTCAGACTTTGTCTTCAGTACTTGTGTCTTCAGACTTTGTCTTCAGCACTTGTGTCTTCAGACTTTGTCTTCAGCACTTGTCTTCAGACTTTGTCTTCAGCACTTGTCTTCAAACTTTGTCTTCAGCACTTGTCTTCAGCACTTGTGTCTTCAGACTTTGTAATCAGTTGTTGTCTTCAGCTGTTGTGGACTTCAGCAGTTGTTGTGACGTCTGTGGGACTTAAAGGTTTTTCTGATCAGGCTCATTGGTTCTTTTGGTCCAACAGTTTAAAACTATAATTTTTACAATTAAATATAAAAAGATATTTACAGTTTATCTATTTAAACTTTGTTGATTATTTTAAACTTATTTCTTTATGACAAACTATTTAATTAGTATCACTTTTTTCTTTAAAATTAAAATTAGGTGTTTTTATCAAAACCCCAAATTCCCCTTGCAACCTTAGTTCTCGTTAAATCGTTAACCTTATTATCAACCTAAATCTTGTAAAATATATATTTAGGTGCCTTGTGACGATTCATCTTGAAACGACGTATATTATTCTTAAATAATCTCCATTATATACTTATTTGACATGTGAGTTTCCTTGCCCCTTTTTACATTTTTCTCACTATTTTGGGGTGAAACATGATACTTATACATCATAAACTAATAAATGTTTGAGACTTGTAATGCACTTGCAATTCATCTTTATATTTTTTTCATGGTTATTTGTGTGTTGTAAGTGATTATATGAGATACATAGTTTGTTTACATCATTAACTTTTGCTAGTCTGGCGACGTCTTAGATCTTTGGGCCTGACAAGCCTATTTGGTGCTAAAGCGAGGTATTGCCGGCTCCTGATGACGTATGCTTGTTCATCATGGGAACCAAATACACTTAGCCAATCTTATATTCTTGTAATCAAGTCGAGGTTTGGTTATAACGATATGTGTTATATAACCTTACTAACTTATAACCTTTGACATGAATTGCTACTTGTAACCTTATCATATTATGTATGAAAACCCTGGAAACTCACCAACTATTTTTAGTTGACCTTTTATTTTTATCATGTTTCAGGTAATCCTCAAGTTTAAAGTGAACTTTTGAAGCTTGCAATAAAACTAGGACTTGGACCTAGTTAAATGAATAAAATGTTTATGTTATGCTTTGTTTTATTTTGAACTATTTCATGTTTTGAGACTTATGATTGTAATATCTTTGAAACTTTAAATTTTAATATTTACATTTAAATATAGGGTTATGTGGTTGTGACAAATCTTAACCCTCACATCTCGACGTTTCCGCCGTCAAGGTTAGGGTGTGACATATTAAGACTGAAAGATGTAAACATTAACAAGCACAATGAACTGGGGACATGTATCAACCAACTCCTCCTTGGACCTAGGTCATTCTAACATCTTATAGTCTTCAAAAACTTAGCAAACTTCTTATATTTTTCTTCCATGGACACTCCTGCATGAATTTCAAATGCAAAGCAAATTCTAATCATATACTGGAATTGTAAAGCTTGCACGATATCCAGAGTGTCATAAAATAGTGGCCACTTATGTAATGTATAGACATCATCCTCTGACAAGTTGGTCAGCCACATAGGGTCAAATACCCTGATTGTCTCTATCTTTCCTTTTCTATCCAACACAATAGCTGCCTCACCATTTCTCCAATCATAGTATCACCATTTAAAGTAGGATGAGAAATCTTATGGCATTTTCTTAGTGGAATCTTTGTCATGGTCTTCAGAGGTTTCCACTTGAGAACAACCTTTGGTCTTCCAGAAATCAGATCAGTCTCCATTTTACTCACAAATCATCGAGGCTGTTGAGGCTTGAAATTCACCTATTTGGTGTGATATTCTCTTTTCAATGCTCTCTCAAACCATCCAGAGATATGTCTTGAATTAGCATACAAAAGATTTAGACACGCTAATCGATTAAGCTCATGACCCGAAAGAGTCTTCGAATCATAATGATGTTTGTAGTATTCTATCCCCTTTCTCTCTTTATAGGATAGAAGTTTAAATCTTCAAAATGCCAGCTGATAATCTTTCCCGAAGCCTTCTGATATCGTTTGACTTTATACAGTTTTCTGTAGGCATTCTGTTTTGGTGGTTCTCTTTGATTTCTGATCTCAGCAAAATAAGTGAACCATTCAGCTTTCTTTTGTTCAATTTCAGCATCTTCAGCTTAAATGGACTCTTATGTTGTCTCTTTCTCAGTCACCTTTTCATTTACTTCATCAAACGTTTCACTGTCGTACATTTCTCCCAAATCTGGTAACTCTTCACCATCTTCATTAGTATATTTTGGATAATGTTCATAGGTGACATCTTCAATCTCCACTTTATCGACACCTTGAAGTTCGTCATCACTTACTTCATCACTTCAGGTGCATTTCGAACAAACTCATCTGTATTTAATTTGAACATCTCAGCTAGCTGCTCATCAGATAAATCATGAATAATCTCCCCATCTTCAGGTGCATAGATGACTAATCTTCAAACAATTCCTTATAAAGCCAGGATCATAGTGAGCTGAATCTTCATTTTTTGGAGAGGTTCAACGTCGAGTTCATCAACCTGTTATGATTTATCTACTAGATAGAATAGTCATCATAACAAAGTTTAATAGACATCACAACATTCACCATAATTTAACATTCAATAACATTAACTTAATACATATCAATACAAACAAGTACAAGTTACATAGACATTTTAAGCATTACTTGTATCTTTGCCTTGATTGTCCTTTTCTTGTGGAGCAGATGATGAGGCTCCTTGGTCTTGATTTTTCTTTGTTCTCCTTTCTTTCTCTGATTTTGTTGATGCAGAAGCTTTGCCGTCACCTTCTTCTTGGTCTTCATCATCACTCTCATCTTTGTCTTTTTCCTCATTACTTCCATCGATAACATCCTCATCATCTTCATCATCTGACCCATCATCGTCAGAGTCATCTTTATTATCATCACCATCTCCATATCCATTACCTTTTATTCTTAAGGTATGTTCCTTTTTGCCTTTCAATCTTAACAAGATCTTCTTGTTCTTCTTCTCAAGCTTCTCATTATTTTCATTAGATGTTATTAGCTGCTGATTTTGAGCTTATATGGTCTTATTGGCTCTAACAATAACTAGCTCGTTTGCATTGTTTCTATCAGTTAGATGGGCTATCTGTTGGTTTTGAGCAGCATTTTCAGCCATCCTGATTTATTTGGCTTGTTTTCATGTCATCTGTAACAAGCAACTTAAGTACCATCCTTTTCAAGCAAGCTAGTTACTCCTCCAACCCACACTGGGTAGTGATAATCTTTGATATGTAGATGCATGTTATGTTGAGGGGCCTGCATGTGAGATGAATGGGTTTGTAGTTGAAGTTGTGAATAAAGGAATAGGAATGGGTGAGGTTATGGGAAGTGAGGTTGTAGTGATTGTGGGAGAGGTTGGAACGAGTATAGATGTGGTAGTGTGTGAGATGGTGGAAGTAGCAGTGGTTGTAGCAGAAGATGTCGCAGGTTATGCTTGAGCGGGCGTTTCAGTGCTAGTCAGGACCAGCTTTTGACGTTTTCCCTTCTTCTTATACGGAATTGCCATTCTTTTCTTTCTCGATCCTAAGGTAGTCGATTCTTAACCTTTGGTGTAACATCCGTCGCTAACAGGTCCATCAATTAATGTCATGCTTGTTGACTCTCCTTTTGCATTTATTATTTTACGTAATTAATCCGTTTTCAAACCGAATCCCATCATATCTGCTTTACGTGTTAACTCTAGTATTAATATAAGTTGGATTAGACAAATATTATTTAAATGATAAATTACAAAATCAAACATTACTAGCATAACTCATAATATTATTACTATTATTATTATTATTATTATTTTTAGGATTATTATTACTATAATTATAATTTATTACTATTATTATTATTATTATTATTATTACTATTGTAAATATAATAATTATTATTATTATGTTAGTATTAATCTTATTATTAAGGTTAAGGGTCTAAATTGTAAATAAAACAAACTCAAAGGAATAATTAATTAGAAGTATAGGGGCCAAAGTGTATCTTTTCAAAAATTACATATACATGTCGTGAAACACCATCGAACCGTTTCATTCCCCCGTTGGTAACGATCGAGGTGAACCTTATTTCATTTCGTTTTGTCAACACCGGTTGCGGGTTTTGGTTCGGGTTGTGTGGTGGTTATCGGTGGTTCAACGGGGGTCTGCGACACCACACAACAGATATGGCTGCTGTTGTGTGTACGTGCGTATGTATGTGCATGACCATATGTGTGTGTTTGTATGTATCGTTGCGTGTATATGTATTATATACATTGTTTGTGTGTGAATATATATGTTTCAGTATATATGGTTATATATATGAATGTGTATGTATATGTTGAGATGTATGTATTTGTGTGTGTTCGCGCGGTCTGCAGTGTGAGTGTGTATAAATCTGTATGTATATATGCAGTGTGTGTGTGCGTGAACTGTGTGTGGGTGTGCAGTGTGTGTGTGGGAGGGTTTGTGCATATATATATATAATGTATGTGAGGTTGCAGTGTGTGTGTGGGAGGGCGTATGTATGTGTTTCGATGTGTAGGTTCCCGTGTATACATACGTGTAGTATATGTGTGTTTGAGTGGAAATAGACATGTGTATATAAATAGGTATGTGGAGTGTATGCTAGGTTTGTATGTTTGGAACCGTAAGTGTGTAGGTGCTTTGAGTGTGTGTTGCAACCCGTAAGGGTGTGTGTGAGTAAAGGTGTGTGGTGTGTTTATTTTAAGTAATCGCTTTGTGTTTGTGTAGGCGGAAAGAAAACAAGGTTAGAATGTGTGTGTGATTGTAGGGTTTGGAAAATGTATGCATGATCATATACGTGGACATGTGGTTGTGTGTTGTGTGTATATATACATAAATATAGGCATAAGCTAGGTCGTGTGCGTGTTAGTATGTATATGTAACCGTGTGTGCGTTGGATGAACATACACGTATGTTGTTATATTGTGTTGGTTTGGTTGTATTTGGTTATTATTATTATTATTATTATTATTATTATTATTATATTATTATTATTATTATTATTATTATTATTATTATTATTATATTATTATTATTATTATTATTATCATAATCATTAGTATTATTATAAATAATATTAATATGATTATTATTATTTTATTAATGGAAATAATGATATCTTTATTAATATTACTATCGTTATTAGCATATAGTATGTTGTATATAGACACCCAATTGTTGTGTGCCGCGCGTCGAACCCTGCCCGACCTGAACCAACCGAATATATCTGTTCTCGTTGAACACATTTTAAGACTTAGTTGCAATTAATAATAGGTGTTAGATCATGCATTGTCCTTACTCTTTGAAGCATTTGTTCAAATCATTACATCACATTCAACGTGAGTTTCGCGGCCCCGTTTTCATTTTATATGTTTATAAACTTGGGGAAAAGTATGCTCACTCTTTTTATGCTGTGAACTCATTTATTCGTTGGACTGTTGTGTTTAATGTTTGTAAGTGTAACACCCGGTTATTTTCGAAAAGTCAAGAATATAAAAAGTAAAAGAAAGAAAGAAATTAAGTCCAAGTGGAGGGACCAAAAGTGTCCAAAGGACAAATATCTTTGAAAGTTGGTGTAAAGGTGGGCATGGCCGCCCACCCTCTTTTCACATCACCATCTTCCTCGTTTCTTAGAGAAAGAGAGAGCAGAGAACTCTCTGTTTTCAGAACAAGAAGAAGAAGTGGGCGAACTCAAGGCAAGAATTCGTGATTTTTATATGTTTATGACGGGTTTTGTCCCGGTTTTGTGTTATGTGCTTATGGGTTGTGTTTGTGCTCGGTTGTGTGTGTTTTTGATGTTGTTTCTAGGTGTTTCGAACTCTTTGCAAGCAGGTTAAAAGGAAGAACAACCAAGTTGCACCAGGTGAGTTCTAAACCCTGGTTTTTACATGTTTTGAAACATATTTGAGGCTGAAAACGCATTAAAATGATTTTACTAAGTGTATGTGTGAATACCCGTATGTAATATGTATGTTGAATGTTGATTCTCGAATGTTTATAGGCTACTCATGGTTAGAATAGCCACATTATGCTTAGAATCGATGGGTTTGATGATTAGGATTGAAAAGTATCCTAGAAACATGTTTACAGAATGTTCATGCGCCTAGATAAGGGTCCATACGTATAAATGTGCCTTAGAAAGAACTAAGTGTAAGTCATGCGTCTAAACAGTAACCCATGCGCCTAAAACATGCCTTAGAAATGTTTAAGTTATGCACATGCGCCTGAATAGTGGTTCATGCGCCTAGAAATGTTAGTTGGATGACTAAGGGTAGGGCCATGCGCCCCAATAGTGCCCATGCGCCCAAGTGGCCCATGCGCCTAACTGCTCATGCGTTCGAATAGTGTCCATGCGTCTAGATTAGGATGAAATTTTCTAAGTGTTCAGACGCCCAAGAGTTCCCATGCGCTTGAAAGTGGCCCATGCGCCTAAGTGTCCCCCATGCGTCTGGATAAGTCCATGCGCCTGCATAGTGCCCATGCGCCTAGGACTTAGAATATTTTTCTGATTTTTGGAGAAAAGGTGTAAAGTAGGCTTTGACTTGGGGAATTCTCGAGGGACTATAAGTTGACTTTTGGGGTCATAAATAGTATGATGGGCATGTTATGGTGATGATGATGATGTTGCATGTTTATGCATGATGTATGTTATGTATGTATGATGCCCTATGATGATGTATGTATGGTATGTTATGTATGTTCCTATGATGATGAATGTTTATCTTTCCATGGCTTACGTGTATGTTAATGAATGAACCGAAAGTATATGTAACGTAAAGTGAAAGATAATGAAAGAGGAACATGATGAATGAATGCATGCATTAACGAATGAATGAACGCAAAAAGTCTTGCAAGCAAATGTATGGAGGTTCACACCCAATGAAGGGTGTTAGCTCAACTGTGTGCGGGTCAGCTACCCCAGAAGGATGCACACTGGGGTCCAATCCTTGTGATTGACCATATGTATGGGATCCTTGCTGCTTGCCTCAGGTACTGGAGTCAGCTTCGTGCATAATGTTCGGGGTCTATAATAGACCTCAGGCCCAGTAACCAGCTTCGTGCACAATGTTCGGGGTATAGCACATGGCATTGATCTGAAATGAAAAGAAAAGATGAATGGTGACTGTACTTGCCTCAGGTACTGGAGTCAGCTTTGTGCATAATGTACGGGGTCTATGATAGACCTCAGGGCCAGTAACCAGCTTCGTGCACAATGTTCGGGGTATTGTACATGTCACAAGATGTAATGAATGAATGAAGATTAATGAACGAAATGGAAGATAATAATGATATTATCTGTATGTACGTATGATGTATGATCACGAACGAACAAAACGTATAGTATGGGTTTTGAAGAAATAAATACTGATTTTACGTATGTTTTATTATAAAACTAGAACTCACTCAGCAACACTAACTTTTATACGTTTTCAGTTGGCAGGTAAACGTTGCTGGGGATGGCACGAGGTGGCTGCTTAGCTCTTTTGGATGGCATCCTTTTAATTAAGGAATTTGTGATGTAATACAACAATGTAATTTTGTAACCGACAAACGATGCATTATGTTGCAAAAGTTTTATGATGAAATGAAATGCCTTTTGTTTTATGTTTTCTGCTGCAACGTTTTTATGAATAATTGTAAAGTACATGTTTTATGTGCGATGAATAACCAGCTGTGAGGTGCACGGGAATGGGGCCTTACAAGTTGGTATTAGAGCCAAAGTTTAAGTGAAATGGGTAAATTTTCAAAATAAACCTTAACTTAAACTGAGAATGGGACGAAATGGGAATAGGATGCCACTTTGAGTAGGTGCGTGTCATCAGGTATTTTCGTAATATTAACCGGTTATGTGCGCATGGTATGTGGTTATGTGTTGTATGTTGATTTAAATACTGATGTAGTCAGGACAGGTAATGCTCGGGGTATGAAGAGTGAAGTAAGTGGCTAATCACAACTGGCCACTGTAATTAGGGACTTACTATACTTGACATAAACTGAGCTATTCCCTTGACTGACCGTGTTGGTGTTTGAATCTTTTAGTGTGTTAGATCATGGCTGGTGGAAGATCTTCGAAGGCCTCTCATGGTGGAGGTCCCAGTGCCGAACCGCGACCCAAGAGGAGGAGACCCAGAGTCGAGAAAGTGGTTCATGAAGAACCAGAAACTCCTCATCCGGAGGCTGGAGATGAGAGTGCTAACCTAAGGGCCTCAGTGAAGGAGGCGGTTGTGGAAGAAGTGCACCAAGTCATGCAGACGATCCTACCGTCTGTGGTGACTGAAGTAATAAAGGCAGTTAGAGAGGGAGAGAGGAAGGAAAGGAGTGGACCTACGGGCGAAAGAAGACAGCCCGAGACTGAGACAGTTTCGTCCGACGATGAAGACGAGGAAGAAGAGCCTGCGCCCGAGGCGACTCGAGGCTGTAACTACGGGGTGTTTATGAGATGCAAACCCCCTACTTTCGATGGAAACGGCACTGCTGCTACTGCTCACCAGTGAGAGAGGGAAATGGAGGCGGTACTTGATATCAGCGAGTGCCGGGAAGACCAGAAGGTTAAGTTCGCTACCCACTCATTCATAGACTCAGCTCTTTGCTGGGGGGACAATATCGTCCAAGCCGAGGGTAGTCGGGTGATCGGGAAAATGAGATGGTCGGAGTTGAAGAAGTTGGTGATCGATGAGTTTTGTCCTCACCAGGAAATGGACAAGGTCGAGAGAGAATTTCTGCAACTAGAGGCGAGAACTATGATACACCAAGAGTACACCATAAAATTCAATGAAATGGCACGACTGGTGCCCGATCAGGTGACACCACTGTCACGAAAGATTAAGAGATATATCTAAGGACTACCGGCGGATATCCGTAGGCATATGATCGCCGCCCGGCCAAGCACTTTTAGGTCGGCAGTTGATTTGGCTGGTAGACTATATGATGAGCGTGAGGTGGTTGTGGTTGAGGAGAAGAAGACGAGTACGGATGGGAGAAACTGGAATGGGAAATGGTTTGGACGTGGTAGAGTCGCTCCAAACAATAAGGCGGCGAGGGTAGGTGACCGACGTGTGGTCACAGCTAGTGCTGGGTTGGAGAAGTGTGGCAAGTGCGGGAAGGAACACGGTGGCGAGTGCAGATGGGGGTTGAATAATTGTGTCAAATGTGGGAAGCCTGGTCATATGGCTAGAGACTGTGGAGGTGTGAAGTGTTTCAACTGTGGGCGAAATGGTCACATGAGTAGGGAGTGTAAGAAGCCAAGGGCCGAGAGTTCCGGGGTGAAGAAGACCGGGGGAGAAGGGCAGAAGGCAAGCGCCCGAGCTTCACGATGACTCGAGAGGAGGCTAGGACAGATCCTGACGTGGTGTCAGGTACGTTTCTAGTAAACCAAACTCTTGTATCTGTGTTGTTTGATTCTGGTGCTAGTAGGAGTTTCATTTCTGCTGCCTTTGGTGCTAAGTTTCCCAATAAGAGTAGACGTATTGGTGAGCCATTTGATGTAGAAACTGCTATTGGTAAGTCCACTAGAATTACGGAGGTGATAGAGGACTGTATCATAGAACTAGAAGGCCATAGGTTTGCTGCTAGGTTACATGTGATACCCCTGGGTGGATTTGATGTAGTACTAGGGATGGACTGGTTAGCAACCTATGAGGCAAACATCGTGTGCCGCAAGAAGATGATCCGGTTGACAACGCCTGACGGAAATGAGGTGACGGTTTATGGTGATCGCGTCACGACAATCCCGAGGGTGATTTCGATGGCGGTGGCGGGAAAGTGCATAAGACGCGGATGTAGTGCCTACTTGGCATACATAAAAGATGTGGAGGTGTCAATACTGCAATTATCCGAAGTACCAGTGGTGCGCGACTTTCCGGATGTATTCCCGGAAGACTTACTCGATGTGCCACCAGATCGCGAGGTTGAGTTCCAAATTGACCTGATACCGGTGCTCAACCCGTTGCCAAAGCACCATACCGGTTGGCTCCGACTGAGATGAAAGAGTTAATGGAGCAGTTGCAACAACTGCTGGATAAGGGGTTCATTAGACCGAGTATCTCTCCATGGGGTGCTCCGGTGTTATTTGTGAGGAAGAAAGACGGTAGTATGAGGATGTGTATTGACTACCGAGAGTTGAACAAGTTGACGGTGAAGAATCGATACCCCCTACCAAGAATAGATGATCTGTTTGATCAGCTCCAAGGTGCCAGTTGGTTCTCGAGGATAGATCTTCGATCTGGTTACCATCAACTAAAAGTGAAGGAGCTGGACATTCCTAAAACAGCTTTTCGCATGCGCTACGGTCACTATGAGTTCCTCGTTATGTCGTTTGGATTGACCAATGCGCCAGCTGCTTTTATGGATGTGATGAACAGTGTGTGTCGGCCTATGCTAGATAAATCGGTGATTGTGTTCATTGACGACATCCTGATTTATTCGAAGAGTAAGATTAAGCATGTCGGTCATATTCGAGAGGTTCTGGAGACGTTAAGAAGGGAGAAGTTGTATGCAAAATTCTCCAAGTGCACGTTTTGGTTACGCAAAGTTCAGTTCTTGGGTCATATGGTGAATCCCGATGGGATTAGGTGGACCCGGCTAAGGTAGAGGCAGTGACGCAATGGAAGTCTCCAAAGACGCCATCCGAGATTCGTAGTTTCTTGGGTTTGGCGGACTACTATAGGAGATTTATCCAAGACTTCTCTAAGATTGCTTCTCCACTGACTAAGTTGACCCAGAAGGATGTAAAGTATGTATGGGTTCAGGCTCAGGAGAAGGCATTCGAGGAGTTGAAAGCGAGGTTGACTCAAGCTCCTGTCTTGTCGTTACCCGATGGAAGCGAAGACTTGGTGGTGTATTCAGATGCTTCTTACTCGGGGTTGGGGTGTGTGTTAATGCAAAGAGGAAAAGTTATAGCTTACGCATCCCGACAGCTGAAGGTTCATGAGGTCAACTACCCTACACATGACTTGGAACTAGCAGCCGTGGTCTTTGCACTAAAGATTGGAGGCACTATCTGTATGGAACAAAGTGCACCATATTCACCGACCATAAGAGCTTGAAGTACTTCTTCGAGCAAAAAGACCTGAACATGAGGCAAAGGCGATGGTTGGAGCTTATAAAAGATTATGACTGCGAGATCCATTACCATCCGGGCAAAGCTAACGTGGTGGCTGATGCTCTTAGCCGGAAGGAGAGGCCCGAGCCAATTCAGGTCAAAGCATACCAACTAATCATGACCTCTGATGTGATGAAGCAAGTCAAGGAGTTTTAGGATGAGGCATTAAAAGAGAATCATCTAAACTCTAAAAGAATGAGAGGTCTGGTTAGGGAATTGGGTGAAAACACACTTGGTGTTAAAACTCGATTTGGACGGGTGTGGATTCCTCGTTTCGGGAATCTACGTGTGAAGATTACGGAAGAAGCTCACAAGACCCGATACTCTATCCATCCAGTGCCACAAAGATGTACCAAGACATGAAGAAGGATTATTGGTGGCCGGGTATGAAGCGTGACGTGGTGGAGTATGTGAGCAAATGCCTTACTTGTTTGCAAGTGAAGGCGGAACATCAGAAGCCGTATGGGAAGATCCAACCCTTGGATATACCGGAATGGAAGTGGGAGCACATCACCATGGACTTCATAACGAAGTGTCCACGTACTCCGAAAGGATACGATGCCATACGGGTGATAGTTGACCGTCTGACGAAGAGTGCTCACTTCCTACCGATCCGTGAGACATATTCATCCAAGAGATTGGCTGACCTGTTCATCAAGGAGATTGCGACTCGTCATGGTGTACCGGTGTCCATTGTGTCTGATTGTGACACCCGGTTTACGTCTAAATTCTGGAAGAAATTCCATGATGCCATGGGAACAAGGATACATATCAGCACGGCTTATCATCCCCAGATAGATGGTCAGTCAGAAAGGACCATTCAGACACTGGAAGACATGCTTCGAGCATGTGTGATTGATTTTGGTAGAAGTTGGGATGACCACTTGCCGTTAGCTGAATTCTCATACAACAACAGTTATCATGTCAGCATTGGTATGCCATCATACGAGATGCTATACGGTAGGAGGTGCAGAACACCCGTTTGTTGGGGTGGCATTGGTCAGAAGGAGTTGGGAAGCGTCAAGGTAATCGAGGCCACGACTGAGAAGCTTGAAAGTATTAAAGCCTTCATGAAGGCAACTAAAGATAGACAGAAGTCGTATGCCGATAAACGACGCAGACCGATTGAGTTCTAGGTGGTGACCGGGTCATGTTGAAGGTCTCACCTTGGAAGGGTATTATCCGATTTAGGAAGCGGGGCAAGTTGAGCCCAAGGTATGTAGGCCCTTTCCGAATCATTGCTCGAGTGGGAGAGGTGGCCTATAGATTGGAGTTGCCAGATGAGTTAAGTGGAATTCACCCGACATTCCATGTATCTCATTTGAGAAAGTGTATAGCTGATGAGGACATGATTGTTCCATTGGAAGACATTGAGGTTGATGAAAGGCTCAATTATGTAGAGCAACCAGTGGCAATCATTGATCATAAAGAGAAGAGACTGAGAAACAAAGTGGTTCCTCTTGTGTGTGTACAGTGGAAGCACAAGAAGGGATCGGAGTCTACATGGGAGACTGAGGAGGAGATTAGGCAGCATTATCCTCGTCTGTTTGAGGAATAATAGGTTTCGGAGACGAAACCTATATAAGGGGGGTGGACTTGTAACACCCGGTTATTTTGAAAAGTCAAGAATATAAAAAGTAAAAGAAAGAAAGGCAATTAAGTCCAAGTGGAGGGACCAAAAGTGTCCAAGGACAAATATCTTTGAAAGTTGGTGTAAAGGTGGGCATGGCCGCCCACCCTCTTTTCACATCACCATCTTCCTCGTTTCATAGAGAAAGAGAGAGTAGAGAACTCTCGGTTTTCAGAAGAAGAACAAGAAGTGGGCGAATTCAAGGTAAGAATTCGTGATTTTTATATGTTTATGACGGGTTTTGTCCCGGTCTTGTGTTTACGTGCTTATGGGTTGTGTTTGTGCTCAGTTTTGTGTGTTTTTTATGTTGTTTCTAGGTGTTTTGAACTCTTTGCAAGCGGGTTAAAAGGAAGAACACCCAAGTTGCATCAGGTGAGTTCTAGACCCCGGTTTTTACATGTTTTGAAACATATTTGGGGCTGAAAACGTATTAAAATGATTTTACTAAGTGTATGTGTGAATACCTGTATTAAATAATGTGTATGTTGAATGTTGATTCTCGAATGTTTATAGGCTACTCATGGTTAGAATAGCCACACTATGCTTAGAATCGATGGTTTGATGATTAGGATTGAAAAGTATCCTAGAAACATGTTTACAGAATGTTCATGCGCCTAGATAAGGGTCCATACGTCTAAATGTGCCTTAGAAAGAACTAAGTGTAAGTCATGCGCCTAAACAGTAACCCATGCGCCTAAAACTTGCCTTAGAAATGTTTAAGTTATGCACATGCGCCTGAATAATGGTTCATGCGCCTAGAAATGTTAGACGGATGACTAAGGGTAGGGCCATGCGCCCTAATAGTGCCCATGCGCCCAAGTGGCCCATGCGCCTAAGTGCTCATGAGTCCGAATAGTGTCCATGCGCCTACATTGAGATGAAATTTTCTAAGTGTTCAGACGCCCAAGAGTTCCCATGTGCCTGAAGGTGGCCCATGCGCCTAAGAGTCCCCCATGCGTCTGGATAAGTCCATGCGCCTGCATAGTGCCCATGCGCCTAGGACTTAGAATATTTTTCTGATTTTTGGGGAAAAGGTGTAAAGTAGGATTTGACTTGGGAAATTCCCGGGGGACTATAAGTTGACTTTTGGGGTCATAAATA
Source organism: Flaveria trinervia (assembly GCA_025506515.1). Classification (NCBI taxonomy): domain Eukaryota; kingdom Viridiplantae; phylum Streptophyta; class Magnoliopsida; order Asterales; family Asteraceae; genus Flaveria; species Flaveria trinervia. Next base: position 72,134,106 of record CM046455.1, read on the forward strand.
GTATGATGGGCATGTTATGGTGGTGATGATGATGATGATGATGATGTTGCATGTTTATGCATGTTGTATGTTATGTATGTATGATGCCCTATGATGATGTATGTATGGTATGTTATGTATGTTCCTATGATGATGAATGTTTATCTTTCCATGGCTTTACATGTATGTTAATGAATGAACCGAAAGTATTATGTAATGTAAAGTGAAAGATAATGAAAGAGGAACATGATGAATGAATGCATGCATTAACGAATGAATGGATGTAAAAAGTCTTGCAAGCAAATGTATGGAGGTTCACACCAATGAAGGGTGTTAGCTCAACTGTGTGCGGGTCGGCTACCCCAGAAGGATGCACACTGGGGTCCAATCCTTGTGATTGACCATATGTATGGGATCCTTGCCGCTTGCCTCAGGTACTGGAGTCAGCTTCGTGCATAATGTTCGGGGTGTATGATAGACCTCAGGCCCAGTAACCAGCTTCGTGCACAATGTTCGGGTTATTGTACATGTCACAAGATGTAATGAATGAATGAAGATTAATGAACGAAATGGAAGATAATAATGATATTATCTGTATGTACGTATGATGTATGATCACGAACGAATGAAACGTATAGTATGGGTTTTGAAGAAATAAATAATGATTTTATGTATGTTTTATTATAAAACTAGCACTCACTTAGCAACGCTGACTTTTATACGTTTTCAGTTGGCAGGTAAACGTTGCTAGGGATGGCACGAGGCAGCTGCTCAGCTCTTTTGGATGGCATTCACTTAATTAAGGCTTTTGTGATGTAATACAACA